>JBBVQN010000061.1:0-105630 GCA_038993655.1 Talaromyces verruculosus
CCATATTAAAATTCAAATCCTTCTTATATCGTGTTAGTTATATGGATTAAACGAGCGTTGATTTGTTTACTCGGTACTAAGATATCATTAATTGTGGTTTATATTCTTTGTTCATCGAATAAGCAATCCACGTCAGGGTCATGAAGCTTGTAGATACAGTTGCAACAATACACGGGATGTTGGCCAAGGACCCCCAAAACAACAATTTCCTTTGAACGACGCCTTTTTGGTGAAATGACATTATATTTTCGTTCCGACAGAAAAAACTTCTAACCTTTTTGTGACAAGAATACTCCGTACTATTCAGGGTCTTTCCCGTGAGGCTTGAATTGCCCGAGAAAATGCACCGAGCTGAACAGCACCAATGACCATCCAATCGGAGGGTAGCTTCTCTATACTCCCACGTGGTAGACATTACATATGGTGAGGATAGGTAGACATTCACGTCTTGTTTGTGTGAACTTCTCCATTCTTGGGAGGCCGCAGTCAATCATTTAGCCATGTTTACACGTAGGTATTCGTTTCGTGCCTGTAAACAATTTCCTGGGTTCCAAGAGAGCCCTTCGACGTTCTGCAGCAGATATTCATTTCATCATTATGCGTGTAAGCTCGAAGGAGCTCAGTCAGTCTTTTCCGATACGCCTTGGTCTCATCCTCATGGCAGTAGCAAGATCTCAAAGCTCCTAGAGGCTGAATCGGGGTTTTCGAATGCGCCTTGGTCTCATCCTCATGGCGATAAAGACAACTCCAACTTCTCACAGGCCAAATCAGGGTTTCACAATACACCTTGGTTTCATCCACATGGCGCTAAAAGGTTTTCGCAGCTTCATGGGAATGCGTCAGCCTTTCATAATACTCCTTGGTCTTGTCCGCACGGTCCTGCGAAGAATTTCGACGGCAATCAATCAGCTTCCTTTTCCATGTTCTCCCGAAAGCCTACACCACCTTCAAAGGTGGAGAGCGATGAGGTCGTCCCACTTCCATTCTTCGATGACACTCTCTTGCTGGCAAACAACGTGATAACCCACATGTATGTCTATGACACGGTTCTAGATGCTAAGAAGCTTTCGGATTCTCTTGAGCGTTTGGCCCAGCGCCCTGGTTGGCGGAAAATGAGTGCTCGAGTAAGGAAAAATGTAAGTTTTTCCAGATTCGGGGCGCGTGAGAGTTGTATGCTGACATGTTCTGGTTTAGGGCAAAGGAAAACTCGAGTTTCATATCCCCACGGAGTTCTCAGAGACACGGCCAGCCATTTCCACTACACACGTGAAGCACACGACTTCGATCGCAGACCATCCAATTGCAGGTCGCTTCCCCAAACCAAGTACCGCACCCGCCGTTGTGGCAACGACTGAGAATTACGAACCTCTTTTGGACGAATCGGATTGCCCAAAAAAGCTCGATGACTATCTTTATAGAGATCGTTCGGTCTTTGGTCTCCACATCCACTCATTCAACGATGCCACCATCATCATCACACACGTCAATCATTCCGGCTTAGATGGTATTGCGAGAAAAGATATCATGGATGCATGGCTGCTCATGCTCCAGGGTAGGGAACATGAGATCCCTACTCCTTGTGACTTTCACGAGGATCCGCTCAGTGGCCTGGGTAATGACGTTTCCTCAACTCACAAGCTTGCCGAACGTAAACTCTCCACGTTTGCGCTTCTGCAATGGGTTAGAAAGAATATACTAGACCTTGCTTGGCGCACTCCAGAGACTCGTCTCGTGTGTTTGCCATCTGGCTTTGTGGAAAAGCAGCGCAATGCCGCGATGAAGGAACTTGCTGCTACCCAGACTGGATCTGAGAAGCCTTTTGTGTCCGATGGTGACATTATTATTGCTTGGCTGGCCAAGGCGGGGTTGTCACATCTATCAGCGAACTCAACCAGAAATGTGAGTTATTCCTACGATGTGATATGACACGAAAGCACAGATGCGAGGAAAGAGATCAACATTTCTTTTGAATCCAGATTCTAATCCTCTCAATTTCTTACTATAAGGTCACAATAGCAAGCACCTTCTCTTGCCGCAATGTCCTTGAAGGCTCTTACCTCCCTCTCGGCAAGCCCTATCTCGCCAACTGTGCCGCCTTTTTCAATACTTTACTGCCCGCCAGAGATATAATACGAAACTCCCTGGCATACACAGCTCAAAAGGCCCGGGAAGCTCTCAAAGAACAATCATCCCTATCACAGACGGAGGCATACTTTGCCTATGTGCGACAGTCAACTAAGAATAAACTACCTCCAATGTTCGGTGACAGTAACAGTAAGTTAGCCGCTTGCATCTACCCATGCTTGTAACTTTAGTAATATCTAATCCCGCGGTGACAGTGCACTTCATGATCTTCTCCAACTGGAGCAAAGCCAACTTGTACCTTATCGATTTCTCAGCCGCAGCCACGACACCAACAGACAGGCCCATAACAGCACGGTACATGCAAGCCGTACAGAGTCCGCGAAAGGCTATGGAATTGTTTGTTATTATTGGTAAAGATGCGCTAGGTAATTATTGGCTCAGTGGTTCGCGAACAAAACAGAACTGGGATATCATTGAAGCTGCCTTGAAGCGGGAGGATTACTTATTTGAAAACGTTTCAGGGGCTTGAGAGTTTCCAACCTTTTGTACATCTCATAGTGACAGGATTTTAGTGAATCTTAGTAGTAATAATGGACTTCGTGTGTGATTATCTTGAGAGACAATTCCATGGTTGCCTGCAAGCAGATGGATACCCAGGTGTACCTAGGTAGTTATGAGTAGCGCGATTTAACATAGGTATTTACATATGTAGGTATATTTGGAAAGTATACTGAGCCTGAAGCAAAGATCATTATAAAATGTGTCATCTCATTTATTTACCCTATGATATACATACAAGAAGGCTAGTTTTGACTGTTTACATGACCAGTCCAATTGTCAAAAGCGTGGGGCGCTCAGCCAACCGATCCTTCATTGCGATGAGTTCATCCACATCCCAATGAGCCCAAAGAAAGTGACCATTCAAGAAACTGCTTTCGGGCCCCGCAAGCCACAAGGTGAAGTCCGCCGGAAGTTCTGGCTCGTCCCATGGGATTTCATCTCGTTTGAAGTGCGCTGCGACCACCGGGGTGTAGAAGGTCCCAGGATGGAAGGAGAAGAATCTCACGGCGTCACTTTCTCTCTCGGCCGCAAAACACTGCATTAATTGCGCCGCAGCAGCTTTGCTGGCCCCGTAAGCGGAACGCAGTTTATCCGAAACCTGGGCAACCGCGGATGAAATGTTGATGACTGTCTTACTTCCCGACGCGGGCATAGGTGTTTCGAGATAGGCTTTGGTCAGATTGAATGTCGCAATAACGTTCGTATCAAAAGCTGCTTGAACATCCACTGTGGAGATGGAGGTCGCCTTAGCCCGTTGATGGACGGCGGCGACGCCCATGACAAGTACGTCGACAGTGCCGAGATGGCGCAATATCTCCGACATGCGCGCGCTATCGGTGACAGAGCCTTGGTAAGTCAGTACTTCCGTAGCCGGCCAGGCAGCGATAAGCTCATCCCGGGCTTTCTTCTGCGGCTCAGCTGAACGTGAGACAATGGCGATACG
Source organism: Talaromyces verruculosus (assembly GCA_038993655.1). NCBI lineage: Eukaryota > Fungi > Ascomycota > Eurotiomycetes > Eurotiales > Trichocomaceae > Talaromyces > Talaromyces verruculosus. The sequence goes on from JBBVQN010000061.1 coordinate 3,590, forward strand.
TGCGACTCCAGCCCCTGCGAAGGCTTTGCAGATAGCGAAGCCAACACCGCTCGCGCCACCCGTGACTAAGACCGTCTTGCCTTGGCCCTCGAAGCCATGGTATTTCGAGATACGATCGTAGCTCTTACTGTGGTAAGCTTCTGTGGGGCGAGCCCACGACGAGAAGGAAAACATCACTGCCGGGGTTGGTTACCTTGGTTTCTGGTATGTAGGAAGGATTTTTAGCAATACCACAACAGGTCGTTAGCATTATCCTGGATATTATTCCAGAAATATACCAGCTATAAAGTATTGACCCGGTGGATGAGTTGGCATCAATCGGAACATCTTACTCAAACTGCCTTCGGCGGATCTTGTTCGGGTCTCGGACCTTTACAAAGTGAGTAAGAGGCTATTGCTCATTGACCTACGCAAAATTGGAATGCAGATGACCGAATATCAGTTTTCACTCTAATTCAATTTATCTCTGCGACAGAGGCTCTTGCCAAAAACGATCTGACCCGTGAAACGGCCAAAGAAATGCAATGGAAAGCATTGGTAATCTAAACTCTTTTCTCAAAACGCTTTACGTTGGAACTGGCTACTCATTTTTGTCTCTGCTGAAAAGAGGAAGATCAATTTCGATGGCATGTACTAGGCGACTAGCGGTCTTCTTTGATGATCGCATGTGCCTATCGCCCAGGAATCTAAAATTAAATATTAGGTGTAAGTAGAGATTGAACAGCGAATTGAAAATTGCAGGGTACTATGCGCATGGAATAGTGCCATCATGACTCCAGCGGTTGATGGTAAGTATTGATTGCGTTGAAACAGAAAATTATAGGTCGAATTCAAAACGCCAAAAGGGCTGAAGTTACTGAAATTACACATCCGCTATAGAAAACCACTTCTTGATTCCACCTCTGATCTCGAATGCCACATTTCCATCTTCTGCCAGCTTTCGTAAAACCTCCTCGGTGAATGGCTCCAAAGCCAACTCTCTGACACTGTCATCCAGATTGTCACCATGCATGGCAGTCACCAATTCCTTTACCGTGAGACTGCCTTTACCACGCCCTCCAGATGCTGTCCTCTCCTTCATCTTGCTCTGCTGCAGCGCTTTGAGGACTTGACCTTCGCGGCGCCGCTTTTGAGCCAACTGTCCCGTGATTCTGCTTTGCAGGTCCTGGATGACTATTCCGTGAGCGGGATATCCCTTTTGGCAGTTGTGCGATTTCATTGTCTCCAGTGCTTTCATCCAGGTATTCAGATGTTCTACGGCAGCTGTTCCGTGGCCTAGAACATTGTCACCGGTGAACATGGCGCCCTCCTCTTCTAAGATGAAACACATATGATCCGTCGAATGTCCCGGCGAGTGAACAGCTCTGATGGTCGCTCCCTCGACCTTGAACACTTGGCCATCCACAATAGGCTGCTGACCTTTGCTGGGGGTGTGCTTGTAGATACGCGAATCAAGATCAGGATATAGTTTGAGTAATTGAGGAACACCACCCGTGTGGTCCCCATGCCAGTGCGTTAAGAGAACATGTGATAGAGAGAAGTTCTCTTCGAGCAGGGTATTCGCGATAAGGTCGGCCCAGTCTGGGATGCCCTGGCCAGTGTCTACAATGAGACGCTCGGAGCCTGTTCCGACTATGTATGTATTGGTTCCTTGGAGTGTAAACTGAAAATAATGTTAAAAATAATCAAATCAATTTCTTCGGGTGGGGTCCGTACCTTTCCTGGATTTTGACCAAGTATACGAAGCACACGAGGGCTGATTTGCTCTACATCTTGTATGGGCGGTAGAGTTGCTTGCTGCCCATCTAGATAATCTTCAAAGGCACAGATATTAAGTGCTTTGTTGATCTGTTTGTAACCACCTTTTCCGGGAGGCATGATGTTGGCAGATTGATGTACTCTTCAAACAGCCGACTCCTGAGTACGGAGCAATACAGAGGCTCGCGCTCAGATAAGTAGACTCCAAGCTTACAAGATTTGTAGATGGAAAGATAATTCTAATGAATGCCTAAAAATAGCAGTTAATGGAGCCGACAGACACGGAGCATTTGCAACGGGGCTGATATTCCGGGTTAATTGATAGGGCCTATGTAGCGATGATTATTACCGAGACGGGCCTCGGGGCAAGGGCACGTTGTTGATTGACCAGTCCGCCCCGATGAATACTGGATGCCGCTTGCAGTATCAACTGTAATACCCCCTATCTTATTTTAACTGGAGATAGCATCCTCTCTGGAGGCTCATTTCCGGAGACTGGCATTCACCACGAGAGAAGTGCCTGAAGAGCAGGCAGATCACAGATATAGCAGGCTACTATCCTCGTCTCATTTCACTCTCCTTTTTCTTATTTATTACTTACCTTTGGCTCCTATTTGAATCCATATTCTCACTTCTTGTCATCATGATGATCAAGGATTGGGTCGAGTCACAAGACATGGACAGTGACAAAGCCCCGTCTTCAGGGGCTTCTGAAAGTTTCATTGAACCAGGCAAAATGAAGGTCATTTATTTCAGTAATGAGTTTCCTTCCGACGATACAAGAGATCTCTTTCGTCGCCTACGTGTCCACAGTAAGGATAAACGTCATCCTACGTTGGCGAGGTTCATAGCCGAGGCGACAGCGGCTCTTCGTGAAGAAGTAGCTGGTTTACCAAGCTCTCTGAGGGCCACAGTACCCAAATTTGACAGCATATTCAGCCTTGAAGAGCAAACTGCACTGAGGCAAGGCCCGCTAGGTGGTGCCATTGATGGAGTGCTTTTGTGTGCTCTTCAAATTGCTACATTGATTGGGTAAGTGAAGCACTTCCACCCTCTCACGATGTCCTCGTGGACTCCTGAAATTCCTTTGAACAGATGACGACATGAGACTGACGCTAGCATTGAACCACCAAGTCACTATGAAAATGGAACACAAGAATCATTCAATCCTTCTGCTGTTGATACCTGCCTCACTGGCTTGGGAACTGGACTCTTATCGACCGTTGCTCTTTCTCTTTCACCGAACTTGGCAGACTTACCAACTACCGGTGCCCTCGTGGTGACGATCGCCTTCCGACTTGGTGTACTTGTCGACAGTGTATCACAGAACTTACAACCTCGTTTGGCTAAAGCCGACTCGGGTCCAGGCGATAGTTGGGCCTATGTTATTCCTGACGTCTCTCCAGAGGACGTTCAGAAAGAGCTTGATACCATCCATCGAGATGATGTACGTTAATGTTCCCTGAGTGAAAACCATTTTTTGCTCCGCTCTCAATATTTCATGTTATCTAACGCTCTCTGCTCTAATTTAGAAGGCTCCCGAGCCCAGCAAAATCTTCATCAGCGCTTTGAGCCGAACTTCCGTGACCGTCAGTGGCCCACCAGCTCGATTGAAGCACCTCTTTCTAGCATCTGCATTTTTTCGAGATCGCAAGTATGTAGCCTTGCCAGTATATGCTGGCCTATGTCATGCTGGACATATCTACAACGCACAGCACGTCGAACAAATCGTCTCGAGCGGTTATATGGATGTTGTGGACGCCAAGTATACGCCTCATATCAAGGTGCTTTCGACTAGTACGGGTCGCCCATACGGCGCCTTGACAGCTAAGGCTTGTTTTAGCAATATTATCGAGGAAATTTTGACCAAGGCTATTAGGTGGGATGCTGTCGTCGGCGGTATAATCCAGAGAGCCAAGGATACTGCCGCTGTCGAATGCGAGGTTCAGCTTTTTCGAAACTCCCTGCCATCACATGAGCTCTTAGCAGCTCTGGGCAATGAGCTGACACAAATCAAGGCATCAACCAAGGACCTTGTATCCTGGATTACTAAGCCAGAATTGCCTCCAGCAGGGCCTAGTGGAACCGCCCAATCAAAAATCGCTATTGTGGGCATGGCTTGCAGGTTACCTGGCGGAGCAACTGACCCTGAGAAGTTCTGGGAAGTGTTGGACAAAGGCCTTGATGTTCATCAGAGGATTCCTGCTGATCGTTTTGACGTCGATACTCATTATGATCCAAACGGCAAGAGAATGAACGCCAGCTGGACACAGTATGGCTGTTTTATTGACGAGCCTGGTTTGTTTGACGCTCCATTTTTCAACATGTCACCTCGAGAGGCTCTACAAACCGACCCAATGCAGCGCCTAGCGCTTGTAACTGCATATGAGGCACTTGAGAAGGCTGGTGTTGTTCCAAACCGAACTGCAGCGACCGATGCTCATCGAATTGGAACTTACTATGGACAAGCCAGTGACGACTACAGAGAGGTTAATACCGCCCAGGAAATTAGTACCTACTTCATCACTGGAGGCTGTCGTGCGTTTGGTCCAGGGCGTATCAACTACTTTTTCAAATTTTCAGGTCCAAGTTACAGTGTCGACACAGCGTGTTCTTCTGGATTGGCCGCAATCCAAGTAAGTGCCTCATTTTCCACTATTGACTTTGAATTCTGAACAATATTGATTAACTCTGCTCAATAGGTTGCCTGTACCTCATTGTGGGCAGGAGAAGTCGACACGGCTGTTGCTGGTGGTGTGAACGTGCTGACTAACTGCGATGCTTTTGCCGGTCTATCTAATGGACACTTCTTGACCAAGACTCCAAATGCATGCAAAACATGGGACATTAATGCCGATGGATACTGCCGTGCTGACGGCATTGCCTCATTCGTCTTGAAGCGCCTCGAGGATGCCGAAGCAGATAATGACAATATCCTCGGCGTTATTCTAGGCGCGGGAACAAACCATTCTGCGGATGCGATCTCGATCACACATCCCCATGCAGGAGCACAGGCTTTTCTTACGAGTCAGGTGGTACGTCAAGCTGGGATTGATCCCCTGGACGTCAGTTACAGTGAGTAGATCCGTCGTTCTTATCATTGTGACTATTGGAAGCATTCAATTTTACTTGCTCTATCAAATATCGACATTTTCAAGTACATATCAATGATTTGTGTGCTGATGACACTTTTCTGCAGTTGAGATGCACGGTACTGGCACTCAAGCTGGTGATGCCCAAGAAATATTGTCTGTGACAGAGGTCTTCGCACCTCTTACCAGACGTCGTACGTCCAAGCAACCACTACATATCGGTTCTGTCAAATCAAACGTCGGCCACGGTGAGGCAGTATCGGGCCCAACAGCTTTGGTTAAATTGATGCTCATGTTCCAGAAGGAGGCTATTCCACCTCATGTTGGCATCAAGACAAGCATCAACCCTGGGTTCCCCAAAGATCTTGATAAGAGAAACCTACGTATCCCTTATGAGAAAACGCCTTGGCCAAGAGTGGCCGGACAGAAGCGCATCGCTGTAGTTAACAACTTCAGCGCTGCAGGTGGTAACAGCACTCTGCTTGTGGAAGAACCACCTGTTCGTGATCCGGTTCAAGAAACAGTTCCACTTCCAAGCCACGTCGTTACGGTCTCGGCAAAAAGCAAAGTTTCCCTCAAAGGCAATTTAGAGCGAATGATTGCATACCTAGAGGCGAACCCAGATGTTTCTTTGGCCAATGTCGGCTATTCGTCTACTGCCCGCAGGCGTCATCACAATCATCGAGTAACCGTGGTTGCATCTGATGTTGGACAACTCAAGAAGCAATTTGGCACATATCTCCAATCTGTTGACTCTCATAAGCCTATTCCCGCAACTGGTCCACCTCCTGTCGTCTTTGCGTTCACCGGACAGGGAGCATCGCGCCCATCAATGAACCTGGAACTCTTCCAACATTGTCCCACTTTCAGGTCAGAATTGGTTTATCTAGATTTACTGGCCCAAGAGCAGGGATTCGGTTCCTTTCTTCCGGTTATTGACGGTAGTCACGAAGAGTCTTATAGACATTCGCCAACGGCCACACAGGTTGCCCTGGTTTGTGTTGAAATTGCTCTAGCGAAATACTGGGAGTCTCTTGGTGTCAAACCGGACGTTGTCGTTGGACATAGTCTAGGAGAGTATGCTGCTCTTTACGTAGCTGGTGTTCTGTCTGCTAGTGACGCAATTTCGATGGTCGGACGGCGAGCAGCACTTCTCGAAAAGAAATGTGAAGCCGGAAGTTATCAAATGCTCGCGGTACGTGCTTCAATGAATGAAATAGAAGCCGCTCTAAAAGACAGGCCCTTTGAGGTTTCCTGCGTCAATGGGCCGCGAGACACTGTATTGAGTGGAACAAGAGAAGAGTGCACTGTTTTGAGCGAAATCCTTCAGGGCGCTGGTTACAGATGCATTAGCCTGGACATTGCTTTCGCTTTCCACTCTTCCCAGACGGATCCTATTTTGGAAGAATTCGAAGAAACCTCCAAGTCAAGCATCCTTTTCCAACCACCGAATATCCCTATTATCTCGCCACTATTGGGCAAAGTCATCTTCGATGAAAAGACCATCAACGCCAACTATCTATGCCGGGCCACGAGGGAATGCGTGCAATATGTGAGCGCAATTGAGGCCGCGCAAAGGATGTCCATCATTGATGAAACAATGGCGTGGATTGAAATCGGCCCTCATCCGGTGTCAATTCAGTTTGTTAAGTCAATTCTCCCAGAAATGCATGTCGCAGTTCCATCAATTCGAAGGGGTGAAGACAATATGAAGACCGTTGCTCAAAGTTTGGCTCTTTTGCACAACGCTGGTGTGGAATTGGACTGGAATGAGTTTTACCGACCATTCGAGAAGAATCTTCGTCTGGAGGACTTGCCTGGATATGCATGGAACGACAAAACTCACTGGATTCAGTATAATGGAGACTGGGCACTTACTAAAGGTAACACCTTTTATGATGCTGAGAAGGCCAATGCAACTACTGGCCCTCTGGTCCACAGGAACTCCGCTATCAAGACTTCAACGGTTCAGCAGATCATTGAGGAGACATTCTCTGAAACTTCATCAACAGTCGTCATGCGGTCCAATCTTATGGAAGAGGACTTCAAGGCTGCTGCTTACGGGCATCGGATGAATGACTGCGGTGTAGTGACCTCTGTAAGTTTACCTATCATTTCTGCTATTGATTCTTCTCCCCCCACTTGATACACATTAGCACCCTAATTTATATCGTCCAACTACTAATCGGCCCCTCAGTCTATCCACGCCGACATCGCTTATACGCTTTGCGAGTACATCTTGAAGAAACTGCGTCCAAAGGCACAGAATATTGGAATGAATATTACCAATCTGGAGGTGCTCAAAGGCCTCGTTGCACAGAAGAATGCGGACAAACCGCAGTTCATCCAAGTTTCCGCTACGGTCCAAGACATCAACTTGGGTGTCGCACACCTTTTGTGGCATAATGTCTCTGCTAACGGAGAAGTCGACGAACCTTTCGCCAGTGCCGACGTATTGTATGGCTCCACGACTGACTGGCTCAATGGTTGGATACCCGCAACACATCTTGTCCAAGGCCGTATCGAAGCTCTCGAGCAGCTTGCAGAGAAAGGCATCGCCAACAGACTCTCTCACAACATGGCATACCTACTGTTTGCGAACAACCTAGTTGATTACGCTCAAAAGTACCGTGGAATGCAGTCCGTTGTGATGCACGATCTCGAGGCCTTCGCTGACATTACGCTGACGACCGAAAAGGGCGGTGTTTGGACTGTTCCTCCATATTTCATTGACAGCGTAGCTCACCTTGCCGGGTTTGTCATGAATGTGTCCGATGCCATTGATACCAAACAGAATTTCTGCGTCACACCTGGCTGGGGCTCGATGCGCTTTGCCAAACCACTTGTCGCGGGTCAGAAGTATCGCTCCTATGTCAAAATGATCCCCACTGCGGATGATCCCTCTGTTTACCTTGGTGATGTGTACATCCTCCAGGATGATATTATCATCGGCGAAGTCGGTGCCATTAAATTCCGCCGATACCCTCGTATTCTTCTCAATCGCTTTTTCTCGGCCCCGGGGGGTGCCCATGAGCCCAAGCAAGCCTCATCGACTACTTCCACCCAATCTCTTCCCAGCAAGCCGGCTGTTGTTACGGCTCCAGCACCAACTGCAGTGATTGCTGCCCCAATTACTCCTCCCCCCGAGCCGGTCACCGCCGTCAAGCCAGTTGCAGTCGTGAAACCCGTCGCAGAGGTGAATCCCACTGTTGAAGTGGATTCGGATAGCACCGCCGCCAAAGCGATGGCCATAGTGGCCACTGAGGGTGCGTTGGAGCTCTCTGATCTTCCAGATGATGCCGTTTTTGCCAATCTTGGCGTCGACAGCCTTATGAGTTTGGTCATTGCCGAGAAGTTCCGTGATCAACTAGGTGTCACAGTCAATGGTAGCTTGTTCTTGGAATACCCAACAGTGGGCGACTTGAAGGCTTGGTTGATGGAGTATTACAGTTAATTCTTCACCTTGTTTGATTACCATGTTTTTTTTTACTGTGCCTCTGTCTTTGTATTGTAATTGTTGTCAATTCTTTCCATATTTGTGCATCCTTTTTCCTACATATAGATTGATTGCAGAAAACTTTCGAAACACGCTCCGAACACGCTTTGATTTTAGATTAATTCTCAACAACCTTTCCAATCCGTCCTACAAGCTTCATGAACTATACGTGGAAAAATGATTCTCGCTAGTAGTCACATTCTATCATCTTGCTAAAATTGAAAATAATCAGAACTGAAACATCAAAATCTTTGTTGAGGATATTGATGTCCGATTGGATCTGAATACTGCTTTGATGTAGATTTTTTGATATGCTGGCTGCATTGAGATAAGAATCAATCATACCGCTCTTCTTTTGATCTATTTGATTTGAATCACCTAGATTACAATGGTTGATCTCACATAGCATCAAAATGCACCTATTCCGGAAGAAATATCTTGTTGTAATCAAACTCGCCCCAGCGGTCGCCCGGCTCTAGCCCAGCAAACTTCCATACTCCATCTACCTTGCGATACCAGATAGTGGCTCTACCATGTCCATGTCCCTTAAGAGCCACTTCTGTCAACGCATCGTCTGCATACTTCTGGTGAGCTACACGCATCTGGTGATAACCTGCAATTTCACTGTCATTCAGCTGGACCCATTTTGAGGCGCCGCCAACAAAGTGCTGGGTTTTGAGTCGCTGATTGCCCAAAAATTGCGGACTGGAGACCATGGAAACAAACTCAGCTGCAGGCATTTCCTCCCAGAGCTGGTTCAGAAAGGCTCGATAGTCGACCTGTCTTCTGGTTAGAAAATAGAGACTCAACAAGAGTCCACGATGTGTAGTGCTGCCGTTGTTAAAAGATGGACTTACGCGCAGAACCGGTGCAACGCAGTTGGCTAAACGATCCCAGTCTTTAGAATCATAGCTTTCCGCCCACTCATACAGTGCAGCTTGACAGCCAAAGATATCTGAAAATAGTTAGGCAAGGATTGCGTTGAGTCAACGATCCGAGTACTCACCCTCGGAAGTCGGCTGTTTACTCATGGTGAGAATGATGTCCTCTTTCTTTACCGGTGAGATGGATTGTATGGCGATAAGTCTAATCTCTGCTTGAATTGTATGCTTGTATGTATAATTTCTACAGTGAGAGTAATCTTGTTGTTTTGACTTGTTCGGGCGATAGTGTCCAACAATTAGGCCGCCGGTGATGGTGAGCTCGCCGGAGGATTCAGTCCTTCAGCCCGCCGTAGCTCCGCCTAATTATGGGGCCTAAAGTTCTCAAGTATGAGTGTCCAAGAGCTTTCTACTGAAGATTTTGTTTACACCTTCATAATTAGCAGCTCCCGCAAATCGGCATATATAGTCGGGCCCCGATTCGGCTTATTGCACCCACTGGAAATTGCAACCCACTGTCCACACAGAATGCGTTCAACACATACTATCGATTCGGCATACTAGCTGGCACTTATATATCTTCACTAGCTTTTAACATTCTCACATACTTGATCAATAGATACAGAGCACTCATCTCCAATCTACCAACTACAAACATGTCAAGCACATACATTCCTTACCGCCTTGACGGCAAAGTGGCCCTGGTCACCGGCTCTGGTCGTGGCATTGGTGCAGCTATTGCAAAACAGCTAGGCCGCTTGGGTGCCAAGGTCGTGGTAAACTATGCCAATGCGAGCGAGGCAGCAGAAAAAGTTGTCAGCGAGATCAAAAGCTATGGCAGTGACGCTGTGGCTTTCAAGGCTGATGTACGCCAAGTCGACCAAACAGCTAGGCTGATGGATGACGCAGTGGCTCATTTCGGTGGTCTCGACATTGTGTGCAGCAACTCTGGGGTCGTCAGCTTCGGGCATATTGGAGACGTTACAGAGGTAAGCTCAAATCCGGCCATATGGGGGACCATTACTGATTGCATTATCAGGAGGAGTTTGATCGCGTTATCAGCCTCAACACCAGGGGTCAATTCTTCGTGGCTCGTGAAGCATACCGTCACCTGAATGACGGAGGTCGCATCATCCTCATGTCGTCTAATACAGCCAAAGACTTTAGTGTCCCGAATCACGCGCTGTACTCTGGCTCCAAAGGCGCCATTGACTCCTTTGTCCGCGTATTCTCCAAGGACTGCGGTTCCAGAAAGATTACAGTCAACGCCGTTGCTCCCGGTGGCACTGTCACCGACATGTTCCATGACGTCTCTCAACACTATATTCCAAATGGCGAGAAATACACGGCCGAGGAACGCATGCAGGTACGCATTTTCTGTTGCATGTGGACTATGGAACGCTGAGTACCAAGAGCTAACATTTGTATCTGCAGATGGCAGCATATGCATCCCCCTTGCATCGAAATGGATTTCCTGAAGATATTGCAAACGTAGTGGGCTTTCTGGCCAGCAAGGAGGCTGAATGGGTGAATGGGAAAATCCTCACCGTCGATGGCGGAGCTGCGTAGACTTCAAAAGTACTCAATATAAATGTATTGATAGTTGTACTTTCCTATTAGATGCTGAGCAACAACGTTTTTCCTTGTCCATAGTGGCAGTTGGCTTGCAAACCTAGGTCATTTCCCTCTCTATCTTCTTCTCTTCGGACTTCATATTCTCGTCTGGTTACGACTTTAACTACCACGGACCGAAATAGCTGCCGGAGTACAGAGTAATAGCTGTATCATTATATATTGAATTCTTTTTATCTTTTTATTACAAGTCACTCACATACAATATCGAGCTAGTGAGATCTTTTAAGGAATTCGGCCGTATAAAAGCATACATTCCGATTAAAGGAAATCTCCTGTTTTGTGGTTCTATGAATCAATAGTTATTGCTGTAAGCTATATAAAGTCAACTTCTGTCAACTGGTAGTGGAAAATAAGTGCATCATTTAGTACAGTTGGTTGCAACAGTTATGCATTTAAGACATACTTTATTTCTTAAAGGCTTGCAATGATTATATTCTCCCAACGCACCACTGTCTAAGGTCGATATGGGTCTAGACACTTATACTACCTAATATATATGGCAATGTGTGCCAGAGACTTCAAATTAAGACAGACACACAAAATTCCATTATGTCACTTGCTAGCTAATGAACCGCATGTTTAATAATAATTGCTAGTACAGCCCCGTTTGACGCAGTGAGTTCGTTGACAACAACGAGTTTACCCATACTGTCGCTCACTGTCGCTATGATCTGTAGAAGCTCGGTAAGCGCCATCTCCCCTTCATTAAACAACTGCAGCATGCTGAGGTCGCGGGTGCGGGCAACGGACTCCGCTCCAGGATCAGAGAAGGTGCCTGGCTCTGACAAGAATCTGCTGGTCGGGATGAGCAAAACACTACCACTGATGCGAAGTATGCCCAGATAGGCTTGCAACAAGCCCCGGATGGTGCCACCGCTGGTGGCCTCGGCAGATCTCGGTGGGAGATGGAGGATATATGCCGCCGCGTCTGTAATTGTTTGGGGTGCTGCGCTGCTCACACCATACGTTATCGTGATGCGCTGTTGAGCGTCTCCTTCCTGGGGTGGCACGGGTAGTTGAGGGAACACCGAGGTCAGCTGCATCTGCACGACCAGACGAAGTTTAGGATACTGCTTCGCGAGGTATTGTGCGATAATGGTAGATACAGCGCCCACCTGCGAGAAAATTGGTTAGTCGATCGTAGGCAGAGTTTTCGCAAAAAGATAGCTTACCTCCACAATACAAGCATCGCCAAGATTGGACCAGTTCAGCTGTGAAAGCACGCTGACTACCTCGTCCGCTTGATGTAAACCAGCGGCGTGCCGAAGATAGGCGGCCCATTGTCGACCAAGCTTCCTCTGTGTTTGGCATGCTAAAATGAATGGGCTGGGATCGTTCTTGGCGAGATTATATGCCGTTACGGAATCCCTAAAACGTTGTATTGCCGATGGCATATGTAAAGCAGCAGGCGCCACTGTCTCAGCCATGAACACAACGGCATCGAGTAAAGATTGGCTGGTCATGAATTGTGCCGAAAGTGGTGTGTGCGCCACCATTTCCGGTGGTATGACTCGGAGGAATCCAGAGGTGGCCGTCATACAGATAATACGGTAGAGCTGTTCTCGGGGCACTTCGGTCAACTCCGCCAGATCCTTGATTGATATGTCCTGGTCGGGAGGTATGCATGCCAAGATCTGGAACTCAGCTAGCCAGTAGAGGCACGAAAGGACCTCGACCTTTTTCTCCAATTAGTATAGCTCGATGACACGGAATACCCAACGGGCTTATCTAACATCACATCAGGGGAGGAAAGGAAAGAAAACAGAATCTCACCTGGCTGGCCAGTTGTTGGAGGAAATCTGTCGGCACCTGAACGAGAGTTTTGATAGCCTCAGCATTGGCAAAGATGGCTGCCTTGAGTTGTTTGATTTCCGTATCTGCGTCAGGGTTCTGGATCATGAACTCGGCGTCGCCGGGATCAAGGGCGCAAAGAGACTTGACTGCCGCAAGCAGCTGGTCGCTTCGTTCTACCAATTGAGCCAGTGTCGCCATTGCAATCTGCTTTTTGTTATGTTCCGGCTGTTGGAGAAGGCATAGGGGTCAATGTTAGAATCTAAATACGTAGGGTAGTCTTCCTTTCAGCCGGGTTTGAGAAGTTGGCCCCCCTCCCCGCCATGTTTCGGGCTGTATAATCCCAGCCCTGTTTTTAGATTTCCCAAGGGGACCAAAGGAAAACAAGAAGGTGGCGGCTGCAGCATTCCGCAAAGCCTCTAATATTGAGATTAGCTTTTTACAAGGCACACCATACCCGCAAGATGTCATTGAGTTTGCGGCATAAAGCGTAACGGAATTAAGGTTAGCTCAAGTTGATCTCCCATTAGCACGTCACTGGTACCAACGGATGTTGGTAAATCTTTTTTCCATTACCACGAGAAACCTGACGTGGGATGGACTCCCTCGACGGAGTACTGCCCTGCTAGCACCACTTTGTAGCGCGTCCGTTATTTTCCCGTAGCATTAATAGTTTAATACCGTGATAACGGAGTAAGATTTATCAAGACTTTTATCCGAGCCATAGCAGTCTTACACAACATTAGCAATCTTACAGCTGCTTTTAATTGGATTATCCACTATCCATAGCGGGGGCCTCTTAAGACACAGGAGCGAGTCACCCGAGCGCTACGTACCTCCTCATTGGGCTAGTGGTACGCATAGAACTCACTACTAAGTTAAGGAGGCCTTAAAGAGTTAAAGTTGGATCTAGTAACTACTAGTAATAATCACGCATCCACCTTCGATGGGGGCGAAGGATCTCAAGTGTATCTTAGTATGAAATAGTGTATTTTTAAAAACTAAAAAACCTGATTGGCTACATCGCTAAATTCTAACCATGTATGTGATTGTTTATCTGATCAATATGCATACGGACTGAAAGTAAAATAGACTCGTGATCCTTCATCCCTGCGAAAACGAATTTGACTCAGACTAAAATCTTAGTTCTGTCGGTCTCCCCATCCGGACATTTAGAGTTTCTATCGTAAGAGAAGTCGTAATTACAATTATTACTATTCTAAGGTTACCTAGAAGACAGCCCCAGTCAACCGTGGATATAGCGAATGGGGACATAACGAACGCGCGTACGTACAGCTGAGGAGTGTTGATCCTCCTTCGATAAATCAGGTTATACGAACGAAAAAGCTACATATCGTAACGGAGTAGCTGTTTGTTTGTTGCATTCGTTATATATCCATGGTTAGACTGAATGTTGAACACAATAGATACACAGTGATATATAATACCCTTATCCTGTAAGTAGCTTTTTATCACGTGATGAATTCATTTGGTTTACGAATCGTAGTACATGTATATTAATATTACTCTACTTTGATTGGCCTTAAAAAACTGTATATTTAGTTAGTTAGTCAGCTTTGATATTAGATAATGGAAATACAACTTTCGTGTTGGCATTTCGATACGTTTCAAGATGGAACAAAATGGCGGGAAAAGTGGGCGGTGGGTATCGAAAACAGAACAACCGCCAAGGAAGAGAAAGAGGGACTAGCTGAGGAAGTCAAGAAACGCTAGATGGACAAGCATTGTCAAGCAATGACAAGAAAAGCTTGGTAAAAAACCAACGAGTGTGCCAAGGGCCAAGACGCCCAAAGGAACGACAAAACAGAGCAACAAAACAACTGAACAAAAGGAACATTAAGGTAGTCAAGTCATCGCTGCCGGAGTTCTCTAATGATACCCGCAGACAAAAACCGTAGACTCCTGCGGACGTCGCTTTCTACCGGTTCCAGAGTGTGCGGAGACAGTTGTGCCATCACGGAGTCTCCGCTGTCATCTGCGCTACTGTCTTCGGTCTTCTTAAATGTCGAGAGCTGGTTTGCTAATCTTTGCACGCGATGCAGTTCGCTCAGGACAAGTTGAGCTGCCGTGCGCTCTGGAGGAGTGCTATGGTTGGATTCGGTGAGACTGGGCAGTCCGGTGAAGTCTTGTCCATTGCTGCTGCCTTCTGCGCGTGCCGCCACCGAGTACCTCTCTATGATCTTGAGGATAATCATCGACATGATGGTGAAAAGAAAGCTATCGCCACTACACGACGGACAAGACATCATGTTGTGCACTGTCTCGATGTTGTGTTTGTTTTCAGCCAGGAGAGCTGGCGTTTGGATCTGGCTGCCGGCCTCTTCCACTCCCATCACACAGAGATTCTTGAGGAGATCCAAGCCAGTAGTTAAGCAGCCGCACAACGACATTTGAGTCACTGAGGCCATGCTTGAGGCTCTGGATGGTGGCACGAGTTGCGAATACGAGGAACTTGATGATTTCGCAGATGATGTCGCGTCGGGTGCGGTTGATGTGGTGTCGGTCATCAAGTCCGGAGCTATATTGCCACCGAGCAAGGGTGACAGATCGAATGGGGTGTCGGTTGATGGCATCGTGAAGCACATGTCGCTGAATTCAAACCCCAAGTCCTCCTGCCAGGGGGACAGGAGACAGTCTCCCCGCAAAAAAGTGGAAAAGACGTCGGAGGCATCTAGAATACCATCTCTATGTAATGAAATTTGTGTGGTCGGAATATTGGAGTTCACGGGTGTTGTAGGGGAGGGGTTTGAGGGCGTTGGCGCTACGGACAACAAAATTTTGTCGTGACTGCCTTCGACACTTTTCGGAGGGGAGGCTTGACCTTTATTATTCACGCTTCTTCGTCCTGGACGTCTCGTAAAAAAATACTGGCATTGAATGCCACGCTCCTCGCATCTCGAGCAAGATGGCTTCTGTTTGGGGCATCGAACTTTGGACCGTGCGCAAGCGTGGCAACTGTCTCGCAGCTTGGAGTTGGATTTCACGCCTGCCGTGGAGGTTGGCGCGCTGTCGACTTGCATGTTTGATTCTGATTCCGACATACTGGATAGTCTTTGTAAGTTGTTAGCTATTGGAATTATGATAGCAACCGGTCAGCTTCTACGCCGAATACAAGATCTAGATTGATAGATATATACCCCGGCATACGTGCTATCTTCCTAGGCATTAGCATACCAAGGTATTAGCTTATCGTATATTTTGGCCCCTTCATCCTTCGCGAATTCCTTGTTCGCTTTTATAGTAGCATATATATTAGGTTGGGGCCAAGTCGACTTTGAATACGGTAATAGTAGCGGGCTAGTCCAGCTTCGGGAGAGATGGAGCTCTTATGTCTCTAGTGTAACATGCTGAGCTTTCAGCTTTGGAATAGAAGCTCTGATTTTGAGTTCTGAAGAGTCTTTAAGTTAGAGTAGCGCGAGGGGGATCGAGACTCTGTTGGCTTTGATTAGGTATGCATTAGCGCGCATTAGCAAATATCAGATTCATCAGAGTTAGCTAATTAGTGGGCAGGACACGAGATGATAAATATTATTAGATACCAATGTATAGTGTTTTTAGTGCCGTGCCCAGTGCCACGAATCCGCGATGGCGAATATCCCGACCCCTGGCTCCAATAGTCTACTACGTACGTAGAGGCTTACTAAGAGCTACATACCTCATGCACTGCCAAGTATTACTTTGCTGTTCGTATCATGCCACCACAGGCCGACAGTCAACACGGCCAAGCCGACTCGTCGGCGCCCCTCCGATAGTCTATTGGTTTCACTTCACGTCAATTGCGGTGCCTCGCCTCAAATGTCAATCTTATCAATCGCCACCCCTCCATTGGTCTGCGCAATCTTATCAATCGCCACGAACTGAGGGCGAATAAGATCCGAGTCAGCAGCAGCATGCTGGCGAACAATGCAACATAAGTCACCATGGGTCTAGAAGGCGCGTTCGATATTCAGATTGCTCCATGTGGTGATAGCGGGAAATTGGGTCGTGTATACCAACACGAATGCTTGCGGGGTTTGACGGCTACTATCTGTACCAATTTCGAGAGCAATTAATCACTTCGTAGTTAATGTATTTTGGCAGGATTACTTTACCGCTGACTCATGTGAGATGAAGCCAGCTCACTAAGCCACTATTAAATCAGCATGTACGTACATTGTACAATCAAGTTCTAGAAAGTTACCAGTACAATCTACGTACATACGTCCCACTTCGATTCTCAATTTTGGATATTATACGAGCCGTGTTGGCAAGGCCAAGGATTACTCACATGGCTAGTGCTATTAGCGTGTGTATTTGATACGTATTATCAATCTTACCAGTACAATCTTACCAATACAAATTCTATTTAGAGTTTTATACATGCAATTTAGAAAGATTAGGTAACAATTCTTACGTATACCAGAATCCTTCAGAGACCTTACACCACTGGGACCTCTTCTAAAATGGATACTCGTGTAAGGGAGTAGTACTACTAAGTAAATGGCTATTCCCAATGGCCCAAGCAGCCAAGCCCTACCTCGGTAAATCAGTATGAGACTATGAGCTGTACGTTACAACTACCAACCTGAGGATGGATGTTCGTTCCCCACCCTTTAGAGTTTCGGCTTATTGTCTTGAATGAAATAAGATTCTCTTGACCTAAGCTTAGCACCCTAGTCTGTTAGACACAATTCCCTATCGATACTCTTTGGATTACTCGGTAATTCGTGGCGAGCAGTACATCTCCAAGAATGTATGTCAGTGAAAATAAAAAGCTGCAGGCGACAGGCATAGCGCATGTTTTATCGTAGGATATAATATTATGTATATGAAACCTCGTGAACTACGTATGCACTATGCAACAGCTTTCACTCCGGGAATAACTCCATATTCCATCCATGTCAGGTCGGATTCGAGGCGGCCTCACACGGTATCAGTAATTACTACCTAGGTACGCACTCCGTAACTAGTGTGAAAATCACGAGAAGAAACTTCAAATAGCAAGTCCTGCCAAGAATACCAAGCCAGCAGCAATACGATCGCCCCTCAATGTTATTGTTCACTCCTACTATTAGCGAGTATTTCCATTCTTTACGACCTCGTTTTCATGGCTGAAAATAGATGAACCGTTGCGTGATCCGAGTGGAGGCTGCCCGGGGCGTTAATTCGACACTACGGGGGATTAGACCTGATTATACGTATCATTCTTCATCATCTGGAAAGCTGACACCATCAACTCGGGTCAATTTGCTATGGACCGAGAAGATCGGCTGAATTCCAGAAACGGCAAGGCAAACGGCGTGGGGGCTAATGTCCGCAATAGGATATTAGGGCTAGGGCTCACCCGGAGTAGCCCTAAGACCGGCTTCTGTTTATGAGCGTAAGGTGCCCTACGGTCTGTATCTTCCAGTCACCAGTCTGAGCATCGTATCTTTAAATCATCAACATTGAGATTATGGCAGTCACAATCATCGGCACTAACGTTGCAGGAGACAGACATGAATATGACCCTGAAAAATGGGTAACGAGAGACCTGTCCGCTCTCAAACTGGGCAATGGCACAAATGGTACAACGGAGTCGCATCTTCCTACACGTCACCCAGAGACTGGCATTGATGTGCTTGTCGTTGGAGCTGGGATGGGAGGATTGATGACCACGTTGGAATGCT
The DNA here is from genome assembly GCA_038993655.1 of Talaromyces verruculosus. Classification (NCBI taxonomy): domain Eukaryota; kingdom Fungi; phylum Ascomycota; class Eurotiomycetes; order Eurotiales; family Trichocomaceae; genus Talaromyces; species Talaromyces verruculosus. Next base: position 21,912 of record JBBVQN010000061.1, read on the forward strand.
GGAGAAAGGGACATAACGTGATTGGCATCCTTGAGCGCAACAACGGCCCGGTTTACTCTGGTAAACATCGCGTCCCGTGTGCCACTAGTCTAATCCTATTACTGACAGTTTTACAGGAGATATCATCGTCATACAGCCTTCCGCCGTCGCAGTATTAAGGCACTGGCCGGACATGATGCGTGACATGGAAGACGAGCAAGTCAACGCTGCCGTAAGCTACGAACAACACACGGGCAGGCACATCTATGGTCCTTCCGTCCCGTCTTTCAATGAACCCGAATTTCTTGCCGACCGTAAAGGTCCCTTTGTAGCCCCCGCACAAATCCGTGAAAAGTTTTATCGAATGCTTCTCCGACAGGTTGCAAAGCTCGGCTTCAAGATCCAATACGGAAAACGTGCGGTCCGTTACTTCGAGGATGTCGCTGCTAAGAAAGGCGGCGTTGTGCTGGAGAGCGGGGAGGTCCAGATCGCCGATGTCGTCGTTGCTGCTGACGGACTTCGATCGTCGTCGGAGCTTCTGATAGCTGGAGAACATACTCCTACAAAGTCCAGTGGCATGTCTATATACCGCACAGCTTATCCTCGCGAGATTGCCATGAAAGACGAAGCCGTCCGTAAGCGATGGGCCGACACGAAAGAAATCTGGGAGTACTGGCTGGGTCCAGGCATGTATATTGGAGTCTTCTTCTCCCAAGACATCGTATCATGGGGTTTCACCCCTCGAGATATACATAGCGGAGCAACCGAGTCGTGGGAGCCTGATACTGATCCGGAAGACGTGGTTAAGGAGCTCCTGAAGGTCCCAGGCTGGGACCCTGCCATCGCTGCTCTCATACGTACTGCACCCAAAGGAGCTGTAGTCCATTGGCCGCTACTGTGGCGTGACCTACGGCGCAATTGGACGTCTGCCCATGGCCATGTTGTGCAAGTAGGCGACAGTGCTCATAGTTTCGTTCCCACCTCTGGAAATGGAGCCACGCAGGCGCTGGAGGACGCCATCACGTTGGCCACTTGCTTGCAGCTTGGAGGAGGACCCCGCAACGCTTCTCTGGCAACCAAGATCTACAATCTCCTCCGTTACGAGCGTGTGAGCTGTGCCCAGAAAATGTCCTTTGTGAACTCGCAACTCAAGACCGAAACCAATTGGGACGCAATTTGGGCCGATCCCATCAAGGTTCGCACGCGCTTCCCCAAGTGGATTCATAACCACGATCCTGAAGAGTATGCCTACAACAAATATAGCCAAGCCTTTGCACATCTCGTCGCTGGGGCGGACTTTGCCAATGAAAATTTCCCCCCCGGTCATAAATTCGTTCCGTGGACTATCGACGAGGTCTATGCAGATATTGAGGAAGGCAAGAATGTTGAAAGTCTACTGGACGGGGATTGGTCTTAAATCGAACGAAGGCATGGGAATGTGAACTAGATATGGTTTATTATGTACTGAATTTATCGCATTCTTTATAGTACAACGAGTGATAGAAGGAACGTTGAGAAATAAACTCACGTAGTTGGATTAGTGGAAAATGAATGTTGACTAGAGAGATAACAAATTACGACGTTAATTGTCACTGTACGGATCACTACCATTACATCACTAAGTTATGCGAAAGTTGGCAGACGCACCGGCCCTGATGGCATCCAACTTCTTCACCAACTCACACCAAACACGTCCCTGCGTCTCTTTTCCCTCAGCACTCGTTACAAGCGGTGCTGGAACGCTTATTTCACAGTCGGACATATACTGCCCGTGCGAATCTGCGCCTTGAGATCCTGCATGAACCAATGTTCTACTGCCAACCTCTGTTGACCGGGCCAATACCAACTTCAGAAACCAGAATCCCCAAGAGGGAAAGTCACGTCCGAGCTCCGAGTGACAAAGTCCGGGATTAACCAGATTGATCGTGACAGGAAATTTCGATGCTGGACTTTGCTCTGCAATAGCGCGGACGGCGAAAACTTCGAGCAGCTTGGAGATGGGATACATGTCGTCCCAACTCTTCTCTGCGGTCGCCTTATCGTTCACTGTGGCAAAGATCTTGCCGTCTGGTGCAGACTTCTGCGGGAACTGTGTATGACCGTGGACATCGGAAGTGGTAATGGTCAATGTCGGCCTTGCATTGAATGTCAAAGCGGTGCTTTTCATTTTCGGCAGAACCAGTGCGGCCAACAAAAACGTAGAAACCACATTAACCGTGATACTTGACTCGTTATCCTCCAGCACTGAGTACTTTGCTGGTGCTATGCCGGCATTAGCGATGAATATGTCGAGGCGGCGTAAATCGGCTTCAACTCGCGCGGCAAATTTTTGGACACTTTCATAGCTAGCCATATCGAGTTTCCACACCTCAATCGTATTTGGCGCACATTTTGTAGTGCGCTCGATATCGTGCTTGGCCTCATGACCTTTATCCAAGCTGCGGACAGCGAGGATCAGTTTGCTGGCGCCCAGTCGGACGTAATGGCGTGCTGCCTCTTTGCCCAGACCAACATTGCTACCAGTAATAACAATGGTTTTGCCGGAGTAGTCACCGGTTGGATACGGCAGCGATTTGAAAAGCTGGCTATACAAGAATCCCATGTTGTGTAGTCTGGATTGTGTAAATCTGGATCTCGGCACTTTCTCTTTTAATAGGTATAGTGATCTTGAAATGTAGAGTTCTCAGGAAGATATTATGAAACTTGACAATGCACCTCCCATCATGTGCGGAAATATTTGCGCCGATTGGCTCGACCATTCGGATCTTTAATCCCCTGAAAACGGAACATTTCAATTTGAATCTGGGGTTCCGGGTCGGTATTCCGATTCGGAGTTTATCTAGATATGTGACAGGCAGATAGCTATCTATATTATTTCAAGCGATATCTTTTCGCAGAGACTCTTTCCGGGCAACAAAGATGACTCTAGTCTACACACTCTGAAAGAAACACGATACTTTCTTCCCTCTGCATTCTACCTACCACATCTACCGCCGCCAAAGATGGCCGCCACTTATGCAATCATTGGCAGCACAGGAAACTGTGGCTCTGCACTCATTCGAAATCTTCTCAAGTCGCCCAAAAATAAAATTCATGCATACTGCCGCAATCAGAAAAAGCTGCATGGCTTGATCCCGGAGGTAGTTGACAATAAGAACGTTCATGTTTTCGCAGGTAGCATCTACGATGTTGAGCTCATCACCGACTGCGTGCGAGGTACCAAGGCAGTGTTCCTTGTGGTAACTACGAATGACAACGTGCCCGGTTGCCGCCTCAGTCAAGATAGCGCTGCATGCGTTATTCAAGCGTTGGAAAGGATCAAAGCGGATGCCGGTCCAGGACACAAGTTACCAAAGTTGATCCTGCTCAGTTCAGCGACTATTGACGACCATCTGGCTCGTCATATGCCCGGATGGTTCCGCCCAATCATGTTAGCGGCGGCTTCTCATGTCTACGAAGACCTCAGACTCACCGAGGTTTTCCTTCGCTCACACTCGAACTGGGTCTCCACCATCTTTATTAAACCTGCCGGCTTATCTGTGGATGTTTCGCGTGGGCATAGATTAACACTTGATGAAGAAGAAAGCTTTATCAGCTATTTGGATCTTTCGGCCGGCATGATTGAGGCCGCAGAGGACGAAGAAGGGAGGTATGACGGAAGGAATGTTGGTGTTGTGAATGCACAACGGGGTGTTGGAGCTAAATTCCCGCAAGGAACTCCGATGTGCATATTGATGGGCTTGTTGAGACATTTCTTTCCATGGATGCACCCCTATTTGCCTACGACAGGGCCTGCATAGGTAGATTAGACGATACAGAGGGCCCGAGATTGTATTGATTTGTCATTCAGTGTGATAGATATTTTGTTATTTAGCTAGAAATCGATTTATAATTCAATTTTCTGTAATATTCTACATATATATGACGTGGATTTTATCATCGCTTTTTCCTTGATGTGTATGCACTTGAAAACACTAGACACAGCTGACAATCAACTAGGTATTACCCTAAGTTCAAATACCCCGAACTTTACTCCCGACTCTCTGGAATCCCCCGATGCAGCCCACTCAATTCACCGACTAAGCCATTGATCGCTAGGAGCCTGGTGACAGAGTCACCGTCCTGGAGACTCATTGTCGATGGCATTTCTCACACTGTATCCTGAAAAATAAACCGCCAAAAAAAGAGTGGGAAAGACCCAGCAGTCAACATGTCCTTCCTTTTGTTAGTAATTCTGTCTTTATTTGTTACACCTATCCGCTCTTTTATTGTTTCACTTTTATTTCCCAACAAAAATGAGAAAATCGGCGAAACAGCATCTCCTGATCAGGTTGCTGAGCTTACCGGCAATGCTTGGGGACGGTTGTCCGTGTTTGAGCACATCGAGCAAGGGTTGAAGAAGAACCCAGATGGCCCGGCTGTAATCTCCATGTTCCAACCTGCCGGATTTCTGAATGAATTAGTATCGACTAATGAACGAGCACTTTATCAACCGAGCGGCGATATCTATCTTTACAATCGACCTCTTGAACAACCCTCATGCCTTACCCTGACCTATCACCAGCTTCACCGCGCCTCATTGAAATTTGCTGCTGGTCTGCTAGCGGAAGGCGTTCAACCCAACAGTACGATGGTCATGATCATCCCAAACGGCGCCGAGTATACGATCCTCTTATGGGCATGCGTCCTGCTTCGGATTACCTACGTCAGCCTTGACCCTGCGCTGTTGGATATTTCAGGTTTCACTCAACTTAAGCAGCTACTACAGACCCTCAAACCACAGATAGTCGTGGCACCTGATGTCTCGGGTGGGAGGTTTCTTCAAGTTGCCATGTCTGAGTTGCAATTGCCGCGGCCTATTCAAATCTGCCTCTCACATTCCGGAACCGCTGCCTGGAAGTCTCTAGTAGATGTTGCAGCTAAAGCGGCAAAATTTCCAGCTGATGAATTTGCCATTGTATCTTCAGCAAGGCATGATAATCCAAGGCGCATTCACTCCATAATGTTTACTTCGGGCACCTCCGGAAATCCAAAAGGTTGTCCATTACTTGTATCAGGCATGTCGCATGTTCTCGATTCTCAAGCTTGGCTCATCGATGACGAAGCTGGCGCATTCGCCGTTCAACAACCACATAATTCGCGAGGAATAGCTCCTGCTCAGACTTTACAGACCTGGAAAGCCGGCGGTGCTGTAGTAATGACAGGACAGAGTTTCAGCGTTCGTGATTCTCTCGAAGCGATCAAGCAGTTTGGAGCAACTTTTATCGTGCTTACTCCTCCTATGGTTCATGAAATGGCAGTTGAGCTTACCGCACGACCCGTGGATGTCAGATCTGTGAAGCGAATACAAGTCGGTGGCGATGCAGTCACCAAGGACGTCATGGTTAAATGTGCAGCATTGTTCCCGCAATCTCAAATTTGCGTAAACCACGGAATGACTGAAGGGGGAGGGTCCTTTATTTGGCCGTTTTTCAAAATACCTCCTTCGAATATCCCATTCTTTGGCGAGATATGTCCTCTGGGTATGGTTGCCCCCGGCTCTTCAATTCGTCTCTGGGACACAGAAAAGAATTGTGTAGCGAAAAGAGGTCAATTTGGGGAGCTCCATATATCGAGTCCTAGCATCATCTCCCATTACCTAGGTGGCAGATCTGAGGAGTCATTTTATAATGATGGCAAGGGGCGGTGGTTTAATACAGGGGACATTGCAATTGTCGATCGCGAAGGGCTGGTTTATATCCTTGGAAGGAGGAAAGACCTCTTGAAGTGTGCCGGGGTGGCAATCATGCCTGCCATTATCGAGAGTTCTATCCAAGCCTTTACTGGCGCGTCAGTAAGTGTTACTTGCAATTCAACTTGTATTTTCTTAGCTAATAAGCACATGCAAAGACTATAGTAGTGCCAGTTCCACACCATGTACTGGGTGCTGAGCCATTTGCGGTGCTAAGTTCATTCAACGGGAGAACCGAGACACAAATCAAGGAACATATAAAGGCTGAGTTTGGGAAAGATTACGCCCTAGGTGGGGTTGCTTCACTGAAGGAAATTGGGATGGTTGAGTTTCCTGTCAACCAAACACACAAGATCATCAAGTCAGAGGTTCAGGCGGCAGTTATGGATGAATTCATCAAGAAACGCGACAGATTGCATTGATTGCTCTGGCACCTCAGGTCTATAGCGAGTTGGAATTTCCGTTTTATTTTAACTTACTAATGTTCGACGTTGGAATGCTCCCCGAAAAATCGTCTTGTACAAAAACTTTTCCTTATTCTATGTAGATCTTCGAACTCATGCAACTAATCGAGTGATGATTTCCCACCACCGTTCTACTTGCTTCCATCATTCCAGTCTGCAACTACATGCCATATTTCCGTTATGAGTGATTTCTGGTAGTTTGATATATTCAAGGTTGGTTTCTAAGGTTATGTATATCTGAACGTCATACCTAGTTGGAGGTATATTCCCGAGGTCACAAAATCATCTCCTAGAGACTACATACGCTAGAGCAGCAGATTATATAGAAAGACACAATTTCACTAAACTGTATATACATAGTCATCAACTCAGTTTCATCAAGTGATTTTTTTCTAGTTTGCCAGGTCAGGTCTCTTCCAAGGCTGGTCAAAGCCAGTGAATGGCACCCACTTGAGATCGGTGGGCAGATTCTTGGTAGTATCCTGGCACATCCTCGCTAATTTGAGCCACATATCACCCTTCATAGGAAAATACGACTCCCACTCGCCCTGCTCAAACTCTTTGCACGCCTCCTCTCCATTCTTGAGTGCGCGGATGAATTTTGCTGCATGTCCATCATCATGCTCTTTAATCACAGCGGTAAAAAGCTCTTCCCATCCCATTTCATCACTCTCGGGGTTTGAGTACTCAGAGATCCATTTCTCATCAAGTGCAGCACATCCAGAAACAGCATACCATGCAAGATCTAATCGTGCCTTCCACTCAACCAGACGTACACGGTCTTCTAGCTTGATCCAGTTTTGGTGGATAAAAATAGAAAAGAAAATACTGCTAGTCACGTTATGCATATAGAAGAAATCAATTTTCTTCTTCCGCCCTTCGTGCTGTGAAGCGCCAGCAAAGAAAGCGCACGTGTTGATCATTTCAGCAGTCCTTCTCTGCAGCTCTTTCTCGTCATTTCTAATCCGAAATTGCGAGGCCAAGCTGGACATGGCCTCGCCAGCACGACCAATCACACCATCGCGCATCTTGTTGCCAAAGTCGGTCCAGCGAGGCGCAGTGCGAATAGTATCATTCGCACGCACCTCATTGATTAGCTGGATCATAGGCTTTGGCTTTGCGGTGGGATAGGCGATGCCTGCTTCGGCCTCGGCACTCTGGAATAGTATGCTAATGTTGCTATTATCATGGGCAGCTGCTTGAGCAAGTGCTTCCGCGATGATAAGAGGCTGCTGAAACTCAATTCCAAGCCCCAAGTGAATGATTGGGTGATATGCGCCCTCATACATGCGCGCAAGCATAGTATCGGCAATCTTCGTGCGGGCAAACACGTATTCTTGGACGGTTTCTTTCCATCCCTTCGCAGCTATCTCGCCTTTGAAGAACTCGAGGAATGTGTGATATTGCGTGATCACGCCGATGGTGTTAAAAAGAACCTCTGGATCCGAAAACCGCTCGAGCATTTCATGATCAATCTCAGGAATAGGCCGCTGAATCGGAGTTCCGTCATCGTAGCGATCCTGTAATTCCTTGGGACCGGCTCCCAGAGACAGAATTGTGAGGAGACTGTGAACGATGTGATTGTGGCCTGCAGTATCACGGAAGAACATGTGGTACTCCTCGTGATTCTTCATCAACAGGCGGTTGCATTCTGCAAGCGAGGCGGATGAGATATCAGCAACGTTGACAATGCCAACGTGCGAGGGGTCAAGGTAAATGGGAGAAGTCGGCATAGTTGGAATAGGCGCTCAGGGCTGGATATCGATAGGTTCTTGCAAAATGCTATTTTGATTATTGTGCCTTGGCCATTCTGTTTAATATATGTATAACGGCCCAATGCCGGGATCTCTCCGAGTGTTGCATGATCAATTGATCTCAAGTTTTCGGGTGATTCTTAGAGCCCGGGATAAACAAGCGCCGCCATTTGTTCTTAAAGGTCCGTAAGCATAAAAAGGATCAATTAACCCTGCTGACCAATGAAAATTGTTCCAAAAGTAATCATCAGTGTGGATTTTATTACTACATAACTGTGCACAACTTCAAACAGCTTACAAGAATTGCCCCGGCGGACTCGGAGGCTGCCTACGTCAGAAACTTAAAGAAAGCTTGTCGAAGCCCAGAAGTCGGGTTGAGCGCTGCTGATACTGCGCGGTAGATACTGCGCGGTAGAGTAGTAGCGTACGATGACGCAGAGAAATTGTGAGACTAGTATCCTTGTTAGGAAGACAGTTGTGGAAATGCCATGAGATCATAGCTTACTACGAGAGAGAATAGAACAGATCTCAACTTATCGTCTCTAGAATTTATTCTTTATGAAATGTTTTTTTCAGCATGGAATAGATTAGAATTCCTCTACCTCGAGATCAGGCTGGCGTTAGCGCAACTTTCACACCGTGCATGCTTGCAACTGTCACTCCACCCACTGCATAATAATCATCTACTGGGTCTTTGTTTTCAAGTCCTTTGAACTCCTGAACGATTCTAACCAACAAATATGTAATCTGGACAAGAGCCATTTGTTGCCCAGGGCACATTCTTGGGCCGCCGAAGAAAGGCTGATATTGCCATGAAGATTCACCAGACAGCTTACTGTCTGCCCATCTCTCTGGCTTGAATTCGTTTGCGTCTTCCCCCCAGAATTCAGGATGTGTGTGAAGGGCATACAGATTCAGCAAGGCAGTCGTGCCTTCAGGGACGAAGACAGGTGACTTTTGAGAGTGCCCACCGCCAGATGGCAAAACAGTATCCTTGAGTGCGATTCTTGTAACCACAGGCGCTGGGGGATGAAGCCGAAATGTCTCATTGATGATCTTCTTGGCAACTTTAAGTTTTAACATGAGCTCGAATGTCAAGGGCTGGTCACCAATGTTCCGTACTTCCTCGCGTAAAGCTTCCCACGAGTCCGGGTGACGTGCAAGCTCCCACATGACGTTGCTGATACCTACTGCCGTAACTCCACGGGCTGGTAGAAAAATGTTGAGAACCTGATGTCTGAGGTCGAGGGGATCTTGAGTTTCACGGGCCATTTGGTCTAGGAGAATGAACTTTTCTTTGTGGTCGCCCTTGGACTTTGTCTGACCGTTTGTGGTAAAAGGCAAAAGAGCTCTCTGAACCTCTTTGTCGACAAAATTATGAACCACTGTATATGCCTGCTCCCAAGTCTTGTCGAAGTAAAATAAAATAGGTGCCAACGCTCCCGCCTTACTACGCAGCACATCCTACTTAGCAATGTATCAAGAGAGTATAGAATTGGATTATATACAAACTTACAGTCGCTGGGCAAATCCCATTGAAGCGGCATCGAATGCTTTCATGAATTCCGGCGCAGGAAAGGAAGATGCTGGGTCAAGGGATCCGACGCTTCGGCCAAAGATGAACTCGGTGGACGTATCAAGGAACTGATAACACACATATCAAATTCAAGTTCCATTTCAAGATGGCAGGCAGATTGAGTCAACTCACCAGATTCTTGAACAATGGCTGCAAATCGACGGTTTTCCCATCTTTCGGTATCATGCGCAAAAGGCTACTAACATGGGTTTCGAAATTCTCCAGATCCGCAACCTCAGTACGATTGAAGGTAGGGCGAAGCAATGCTCGAGACCGCTTCCATATAGGCCCATCATGGGTCAGCACTCCCCGTCCCAGGAAAGGGGCTAGGGGCTCGCCACGAATAGGTTGGACGCCCCAATCCCCAAATTTGGCCGATGCAATAGTTTGGACGTTCTTGGGATCACATGTTGATATCTGTGCGGGGCCTTGAGCCTTGAATGAGAAGGTATCGCCATACTTTCTATGAAGATTCATAAACAAGAATGGACCTCTGCCGCGCTTTGCCTCTTCTTTCATTAAACGCGAGAGGTCAGTTCCCATGAATGGTTCACGGTTCGGATAGCGGCTGATTGGTTTGCAGCCATGTTGCCGGGCAGCTTTGGCGTAGCGAATACGAAGTGACACAAATTTGTATACAATCGAGGCAATATACAGAGCAGTAAGAATGCCAACAAGCTCTACGTAGTGATACATCGTGATGGTTTGTTGGTTTATTCTCTAACTCCCTCGAAAGAGGATCCCTTGAGATCTGATTTGGGGCTTTATATTACTGCCCGATCCGGGGTATATTCATGCTTAGAAATGGCCCGTCCAAGCACTCCCGCCCCCCGGCCGCTTCGGGCTGATTTACATCTTTCACCCGATATCCGTACTCCCGTGCTCCGTTATATTTGAACTGAGACTAGCCCATACAAGTAGTTGGTTCTTGATGTCAGTCTTGACGAAATTGAGTTTCTCTTTGTGTGCCAGTTTCAATAGTCCAGTGCATGCTGCAGCCAGACAACTTCTGACAATGAATGTCACTCTACCTACAAGAATGGTGTCACTGGACCCAGAAGTCTACCAGTCTCCATTGACTATTGGACTCGCTACTATCCTCACCGCGTTCCTAAGTCTTCTGACCTTCGTTTCTTATACACCCAGATTAGACAAGAGGGTACCAAAATTTACAAGCGACACATACCCATTCATCGGGGCTGCCAATTTCATGTGGCGCAAAAGGTGAGCGATGTTCCCTAGTGACAAAATTGAGGAACGTCCTGCTTATGTATGAAACAGTCAATTCTTGAAAGACTCGTTCAAAGAGTCTAAGACTGGCCACTTCAGCTTTTGGGTTGGCAAGAAACATGTTGTAGGTGTCAGTGGAGAGGCCGGCCGCAAAGCGTTTCTAGAGAGTCCCGGTCTTGACTTCGTCCAAGGTTCAGGTTTACGTGGAGTTGGGCTACGCAAAGTGCCACCAGTTCCCGAGATTTTCAAGCCCAATTTTCATAATGGCCGTAGCTACTTCTTGCGCCGACTCATCGACCTGCAAAAATCCGAGGTGTTGAGAAACCATCTCGCTCGTCTTACCACCGACACTCGCAAAATCTTCCAAACAGCGCTGGCCAAAGACACCGCAGGTGTGACAAACCCTGCAATTACTTGTGCAAGGATAGTGTATACACATGACATGCTCTTATTTTGTTGCTCTGAGATCGCCGACGACACAAAGGTTTTTGAGGAGCTGTTCGAGATGTACAACACTTTACAAGCTGCCAGTAGCTTCAAAGCTGTGTTCTTCCCTTGGCTACCATCTACAGACACCCGGAAACGAGCAGAGAGATTGAAATATCTTCAGGATGTATTCGACCCAGTAATCGAGAGGCGCATGAAGGGAATCACCCCGCGTCAGGAAGACGGTCTACAGTTCATGATCGACAGTCGTGACAAGAAAGATAACATCGTCAACTTCTTTGTCAGCATTATCTTCATTGCCCCAACCAACTCTCGCATTCTTATGGGCCAAATGTTGCACAACATGGCCTCTCACCCGGAGTGGCAGGAGAAGGTCTATGCTGAAATCAAAGCTGCCGCAAAAGTTCATGCAAAGAATTCAAATGCACCCTTGGTTGAACAACTCGATTCTCTGCCGCTTGATGCCTGGGAAACAAGTTTCCCTACACTGGATCTCTGCTTCAAGGAGGCAATCCGCTTGTGGGTTGTCTTCTCCATGATGCGCAAGAACATTGGATCCACCCCAGTTGAACTTCCGGGCAGCAACGAGGTCATCCCCGCAGGTAGTTTTGCTATCTACAACACAACAGAGATACATCTTAACCCAGAACTATATCCCGAACCCACTAAATACAAGCCCGAGCGCTGGCTGCCTGGCAACGATGACTATAAGAAGGTGGCTTATGGATGTAAGTGTTTCCCTTTGCTTTATTATCAGCTACACTCCAGCAACTAACGTGGCTCTCCTTTTAGTTCTTGGCTGGGGCGATGGTCGTCACCCTTGCCCAGGAAAGCGATGGGCGAAGCTGCAAACGACTATTACCGTTGCATATGCCCTGGCAGGGTGGAAGTGGGTTAGCATCGATGATGGTGTTGCAAACAAGTCTACTAGTGACGGAGGACACGGTACTGTTCTCTCTAGCAAACTTGTCAAGTTTGTTCGCAGAGATGAGTAGGCAGTGGAGTGGAATTTGCATCATGTCATATATAGTTCTACGTGCGTTAACTAGAATAAAAGATTCCATACATAATGAATCAGAAATAGGAGATACAATGAAATAACGATTAGTTTATCCCGAGAAAGAGAATCAAGGCAACAACACATTGATCCACATGCCTAATCTATGATGGTTTTTCCAAGACTCCACTTCAAGTAGGCTTAAAAACAACGGTAGCTCTCATTTGTCGCGACCTTAGTATCGACTCTGGCGTGGACCGTTCCAAGCGCAACCAGTTTCGTAGATACGCCAGAGAAGATGTCATGTGGAGAATCGCATCTGGCGCCTCACCATTATCATAAAACTTCTCCACACAGACTCATGATCCGTCGTGACAAGCTCATCGAGCAAGCCGAAATAAAGCCAAGCCTGGAAAATTGATTCTCGTTCTCGTTATGAAGAGATGCGAGGAACGTCGCCGCGTAATAGAGCACGAATGCTCTGCCCGTGTTTATCGGGGAACAGATAAAAGCCCTCACGGCCGTACTCGTAGCCTTCCACGCCCAAGTACCTAGGGAATTGCTTCAGAACGCTGGCTGACAGCGGGTAAATGGTCCATTTTTCCTCTTTCCTTCTCCGAGATCAATTGATCTCTCACAAGGGGGGACCTCAACCTACGTTGTGGTGGTTGTTCGCAGGAAACATTGCCTATCAGAGGCACGGGGTAGTTATATGTAACTAGATCAGTCCTCGAAACCAGACGCGCCACCCTGGCACTTGCTTGCCTTTTTTTGCGGACCGGGGTGCTACGCATGGAGTATAACTACGATATACGGAGTCGGATTCGCATGTGAGTTCTGAAATTCCATTACCCAGGATACCGGCATCCGGGTGCAGGATGGATTGTAACTTGGGGAGCGATACCTCATGATCTGTCTTAGGCAGAGACGCCTCCGACTTAAATGCTGAGATGTTACTAGTACACGATATTAACTGGTCATTTTCACTTGGTACCGTAAAAGTAGTGCCAAGTGCCAGCTGTTTCGTGTCGGCAGCCATCAAGGGTCTCATTGGATTCGGCACGCTGCGGTACCTTCCTTCCCCACCAACATCCTCGCTCCATTGTTGCGACACAATTCTCCATCGCATTAGCTCGCGGAATATACCTTCGTTCTTTGACTGCTACCATTATTTACAGCGTTGATTCCGCTCTCTAGAGATTGATTCCGGATAATCCACACGCGAACGATCTGTGCCCTCTCCCCGCGCACAGTGGCATTTCTCCGCACGCGACCTCCCGCGCCGAAGCTCACGACTCAGTCAAGAAGTTGAGCAACAATGAGCTCAGCGCCGGACAACGATGAAGGCCTTACAATCACATATTCTTCTGGTCGCGAAGGAGCTCCGGATTTGCGTCTGATTCATTACAATGACGTATACCATGTCGAGTGAGTTCCCACGGTCTCCTCCCTGGAAAGGCACTGCAGCTATTCTAGCAAGGACACGGGGATATGGATATGGCATGAGTGGCGTGTTGAATGAAAACTTCCACTCATTTACACGGACATTTGAACTAATTTCATATTTCGAGTATAGACCAGGCTCGTCCGATCCCATCGGCGGCGTCGAAAGATTCCAAACCGTCATGAACGACTACCGGACCGCGCCCCAATACAACGGCCTCTCGGACGTGATCACCCTATTTTCCGGCGATGTGTTCAACCCGAGTTTGGAAAGTACAGTCACAAAGGGACAGCATATGATACCATTTTTGAACAAGATTGGGACAGACGTTGCTTGTATCGGGGTATGTGGACATCATTTTCAGTTGGTTTGAGTGCTAACTTGCGGCGAGAACCATGACCTAGATTTTGGTGTCGCACAATTTCGACACCTACGAAGCCAGTGCAAATTTCCTTGGTTGCTAGCTAATGTGCTCGACCCGGCGCTCGGAGATAATGTGCCGCTCGCCAACTGCGAAGAAACGGTGATATTGACTTCGTCAAATGGCATCAAGATCGGTATTATTGGCTTGGGTGAGCGAGAATGGTAAGTTTCGCCGCTCTACCTTACTGAATGGCCACTTTCTTACTGAAGTTGTCAGGCTAGGCACAATAAACTCTCTACCGCCAGGCCTTATATACAAGTCTGCTTCCCAGACTGCCATCGAGCTAGTGCCCGAACTGCGCAAACAAGGCGCCGAGATTGTGATCGCGCTAACACATCAGCGCGAACCAAATGATATTAAGTTAGCAGAGAAAGTCCCTGCAGGCCTGATTGATATAATCCTTGGCGGCCACGATCATTTCTACGCACACTCAGTGATAAATGATATTCATGTTCTCCGCTCTGGAACTGATTTCAGGCAATTAAGTTACATAGAAGCGTTCCGCAAACCGGAGTCAAATGGCTGGGATTTTAACATCACTCGCCGCGACATTGTCAGGTCTATACCTGTTGATCCAGAATGCCAAGTTCTAGTCGACAAGCTTACCTCAACGCTCAAAGCCAAGTTGGAGAAACCTGTTGGATATACTGCATCTGCTCTTGACGGACGATTTACGACTGTTAGAACACGCGAGTCAAATCTAGGTAATTTCATATGCGATTTGATGCGCTATTATTATCATGCAGATTGTGCTATAATGGCTGGTGGTACTATACGTGGTGATCAGGTCTACCCGCCTGGTCTTTTGAGATTGAAAGATGTCTTGAACTGTTTCCCCTTTGAGGATCCTGTCGTGGTTATCAAAGTGACTGGTCGAGACCTGGTTGAGGCATTGGAGAACGGTGTCAGTCAACTCCCTGCGCTGGAAGGTCGCTTTCCGCAGGTATCGAATATCACATTCGAATATACTGCATCGTCACCGCCAGGCAGTCGCATCAACTGGGTCAAAGTCGGCGACAAGTCGGTGGATTATAAGAAACAGTACACTCTTGCCACACGAGGGTATATGGCGCGCGGCAAAGATGGGTATACATCCTTGTTAGTGCAATCAGAAGGGGGGGAGATTGAAGAAGTTGTCAGCGAAGAGAATGGAATGTTGATATCAGCCATCTTGCGACAGTACTTTTTAAGCTTGAAGGTAATGGGGAAATGGAAACGAATGAGTGCGTCTTTACACAAGCATTGGGATAGTGTGCACTCACTGTTGCATGCACAGGTTGGGGGAAATTGGATTAAAACGCCTTCTCCGGCTGTTGAACGGAGGGAACCAAGTATGCTGAATAACGACCCTTTTAACTCGACTACAACCACCACCAACCCCACGACGACGACCACGACAACAACAATAGTTGAACGTAGTATTCAGTATACACATACAAAAAAGAATCCACGCCCCCATCTCAGGCGGTATGGTCGTTACTACGAGCCACGTCGCCATCATACTCCTGACCGCACGAGTATACACAGGTCAACACTGCCTCCATCAACCTCATACTCGCCCTCGGATGATTCGTCAGTCACCGGGCGATCAATAGACTCACACCTCGACTCCGACTCGGACTCAGAACCCGAAATTCTCGTCTCCTTGCATGAAGAAACTAATTACATCACTACAACAGCAACATCGCCCGCCGATGAAGAGCAGCGCATACGGCTAGCGAGAAAAGTGCTCAAAAAATGGATGCGTCTTGCGGGTGTGCATGGTAAAACGGGTGTTGTCGATGAGGCTGGTGAAGAGTTTACGCCATCTTGGACATGGGGCATTGCGCCGAGGTGTGAAGGAAGAATATTGGTGAGGACGCGGGTTGTGGAGGATGGTGGTGTAGGACTTGGAGAGGGGAAGAGGACGGAGAATATTAATGGCGGTATGGTACCTGTACAATAGATTTGCTGGAAGATTATAAGCAATATACCATATTGGCTCATCTGCTATCGATCAGGCATGAAGGTACAGACATACGCCAGAATCACATAGCATGGGTAGCAGCTTCTAAGGATGAAACTTTCCTAGGCTAGTCTGTTGGGAGAAATTTTGGTACAAATGCTTGTAGACAAGGCGAATAAAGTCATAAACCCAACCTTGTCTTTGCATCTACTGACACTATACAAAAAGGGTAGCATGGCAACCAGTTTCTACCACCTGTGTAGTCCTATAAGGTAGTCCAAATTGATCTATATCAAGAAGAATACGGAAAGTTTGAATCCAACGTCTGGGTGGGCGCAAACATAGGCATAGCATCGATTGATCCTCCCACAACTATTCTTCAATGGCATCTTGTTGCTTCCATCAGCATCCACGAGCATGATAATAGCATACGGCTGCATTGGGTAGTCGAACAGAGGCGCTTCCTGCTGGAAGCTCTAAATAGCTATAATATAAGCAATGCGGCTATCATGTCTCCAGAGAAGGGTTTCAACAGACATCCAGATTCGGCCGCGTCTTAGGCTATCCCAGATAGGCAGGCAGGGATGGATGGCCCAAAGGGGCTAGCGTGGTGCCTAAACCAAAAACAAAAGGTCTAGCGTGTGAAGCCAATTTCAACATTGATCATCGCTTATCAAACATCGACATCAAAAATATCACATCGGGACCGTCGAATTAATTAGTGGCAGCTGTCTGTTGGCTCAGGAGTTTCATGAATATTGGTCACGCGAAGATCCATGGATAGCATCATTGACTGGTTTACGGTAGTGTGATATGTCCGCCGCAACCACCGCGGTAACACCAAGACATAACATCCGTCTCAAATCCCGGTCGGGTTGTATAACTTGCAAGTTAGCGTTCGCTTTCTTCTGTTCTATAGATATATCCTAATGACTATCCAGAATTCGCCGCGTCAAATGCGGAGAGGAGAAACCGAAATGCCACCGCTGTGCAAGCACTGGCCGAGCATGCGATTATAAGAATGCCTCGCCATTTTCGTCAGTGTTCATTCAGAAAAATCGGACTGCCTCAGACTTGTTTTCTTCAATTCAACCGGATATCTCTGCTTATCCAGTTCAACAGCACGAACGCCGTTCCTTTGAATACTACTTTCATCGTGCTGGCCCAGGTTTGTCCGGTGTATTGGACGTTAATTTCTGGTGCGGCATCGTGCTACAGACATGTCGCTCCGAGCCCGCTATCTGGGACGCTATAGTCTCGATGAGCGCGTTATATGAATCGCCCCCAAAACCAAAACCCCAATTCATACTAGAAACATCAGGTCCAATAAACGATGAAACGCGCACCGAGCGACACCACGAAGCTCTAGGGTGGTACTCACGGTCGTTGACTAGTCTGCATCGGAAAGTCAGCCAAGGTACTGCAGATATTGTCGTAGTCCTGGTCAGTTGTGCTATCTTTAGTATTATTGAGGTTTTGCAGGGCAATCTGTGGGCTGCCGTAATGATGCAAAAACATGCTACGGACTTGATTATGACTACTATGGCAACTACAAAAGATACAAACTCGGCCACTTATATCACATTGACTACAATGATCGTACCGTTTTTTATGCGAATGGATGCATTTGGTCTGGTACTGAATGACGATCTGGTAGTATCGAGAAATTCTACGCGAATTTCTAGCGCTCTGACGCTAGAGGGTGGATTCACCACTTTATCCGGAGCTGGGACGGCTTTATATGCGCTCGTCGCTGAATGGAAGGTTTTCAATCGAGATGCTTTTCAGAATTTTCGTGGCGTCATGGATGACCGCAACACTGCTGAAATAGCATCTCTCATAGCACGACAAGCAGATCTTAAGAACCGCCTTTTGTGCTGGCATGAGCAATTATTCTCATTGGAAGCCATGGACAAATTCAAAATCCCGCAGGCGAGGGGAAATTCATCGGCTAGAAAAACAGGCGGCGCAATCGCACTCCTCCTGATGGTCTATACGAGCACGTTGATTCAAACTCAAACCGCCCTCTCGGACAACGAAACAGTCTACGACCGCTACGAAACTAATTTTGCACAAATCATAGATTATGCTCCCATTGCATTAACGGCAACTGCTATCGACGATGAAGGGAGTTTGCAACCACATTTTACATTTGAGTTAGGCATCGGATTGCCACTCTTCAACACCGTGCTCAAATGTCGATCACCGTCACTAAGACGGCAGGCGCTGCGGTATCTAATTCAGACGCCTCCTATTCAGAGTATATATACGGGTATACATGCGGCGGACCTATTAGCAGGTCTTATCGCGATTGAGGAGGATAGGCTATTCTATGAGGCTGCTATAACGAACAGTAATAGCAACGGAAAGGTCGTCCTAGACACAGTACTGGCTACGTCGGGAAGGATACCCACGCTTACGGAAAGAATACGAGACTATATGCTTCTGCCGCCGGGCCCTACTGCGGAGACGCAGATGTATTTTTGGGTACGATACACGCGTCATGAGGCTAATGGGAGAGATGGGGAGTGGGAACTTTTCGAGGAAGAGTCTCGAATTTTATCTAGGCTTCAATCTAGGTATAAATAAGTAATACATGAAACATGACTTGAGTACATGAACGCAGCACGAGAAAGCAAGAAATCAAAGTGATTTGAGGATAATGCACAGACCAGGAATAAGACAACAAAATGCAGGTATTAGGAAAAAAGGAAATGGAAATGAATGTATAGAGGCTGAATACAGATCCAGAGGGATTGTATCATCACTGTTAGCTAGTGACTGTCAACTCGAAGGAGGCCATGATATGCCATCCCGCCAAATCAGGCTTGCTGTTTATGCATTGGTCTGTTTGCTCCCCCTTTTGTCCTTATCCCAGCAATTCTGTGAGCCTTGGAAGAAAGAATTTATTTCGCGCATCGACCATTTCTAGCACTTGGAGAGTTCCCCGATGAATGTCGTTTTCCTTAGTCTCTATCCAGACATCGTGTACATGGGTGGTTTTCAACGCAGGCGTTCAGCAGTTCGATGGGGCTCCTTTCGAAGGCTTCGATGTATGCATTTTGGAGATTTTTACCCGTTTTTTTCACGAATTCTGGTTCATCGTTGGCGAAAGTAAGGAGAGGAAGTTGATCAAATCCAAACGTTTGTGCAACCCCTTTGAAACGAGGCCTCTGCAGTATAGCACCCCAGTCCATTCCAGAGGGACATGCGCGCCAAGCGCCAGACGCTCTCTTTTTGATTATCCACCACGTTTCCCAAAAATGAAGCCAGATTCCTGTAGAGAGAGAATTCTATAGAAGTGTGGTCACTTCCACATAGATTTTCGACAAGTTTCTGTAAGAATGTGTCACGATTCTTGGATTCTCTTTCCCTAGTAGTCAAACCCGAAGCAATATATCGTTTAAAAAGCGTTGCATAGGACCTAAAGAGACCCATGTCCTCGAAGTATTCACCTGCAGCATATCCGAAGTTATTTAAAACTTTATAACGAGCGTCACCATCTCGCCATGGTTTCACATCTCATAAAGTCTTGCCGAAGACAAAGTAAGGGTATCGCTTTTCCAACGCTGTCTCATCATTCACACTTTTTTGAAGCTTGTCACATTGAAGACAATGTTTCGCTTGTTCCAGCCATTCTTTTCGTGTTCTTTCGTCATTGTGGAAAGGTGTGAGCCGATGTAAAAACGACCTGTTGTGAATAAAAGCTTCCAGTTCGCCTCTCATTCTTGTCATGGCTTCGCGACAAAAAGTTCCATTCCTGCATCATTGGAGTATTACGATAGCATCCAACTTCTAGACAACAAGTAACTCGTAATAAACTTCAAGTAGTAGCGCAACTAGTTCGGGCTTACGACCGCTGAAACGGTACTCATACCACACTTTTCCATGGTAAGGAATCATTCTGAGCTCCACAGCTACCTCGAGGATAGACTTATATTCCCCTTCCTCCAGGTTCCGAAACTCACCTACCTGCGGATCGGAAGCCATAAGTCGTATCCAAGACTTGAACGGGAAGAATTCTCACAATGAGGGAATAAGAAACCAAGACGATTCGTTCTATTTTAGAAAGTTATGGAAAGAAATGAGAAAATGCGTTATCAACATTTAGCTCTACAATGGAGAGCTTAGCTTTCTTATAAGCTTACGCCAAGCTAATGAATCCATTTGACTCTTTCAGTTGTGACTCTTCTGTGAGTCAAGTATACCATCATGCATTGAATAAGTTGAGATGAGATGTATAAAGATTAACAAGCTGATCGTGAGGTTTATCCTTCTGCTAAATAAGTCTTACTCTCAGCTGACCCAAAATTTCGGATTAATACTTTTAGATATGGTCTAATATTAGGCAAGTATCACTTTTATTTATTGATTTGTGGAGAGAGTGTCTCAAAAAAGTCTCAAATTCTATTTAGGATTCAATCTGGGTATAAATAACTACCTACTCGAGTTGAGTGTCAAGTGATATGGACACAACACGCCAAAGCAAGAAAACCTGTAATAAGTGAAGTAACACTTGGTGCAGGTTATAAGAAATGAAAGTATGAAATATAAAATTGGGAAAAAAAAGTGTGTAGAGAATGAAGGCATGATTTTATAATCATGAGTCAATGCCACCTAAGGATTTTTAACTTCACTAACACCATGGTACACCATCTTGACAGATTGGCATTGTCGTGTACACTTAGGTACCTTGATCTGGAATTTCTCCCTTTCAAGGAGTGTAGGATAGGACGTACTTTTGCTCATCAGCAGCCTTTAGTATCCACCGAGTTCCCGAATCAAGAGCAAAATCTTTAACCCTGAGCCAGAGTTGTGGTACATAAATGTGTAGATTGTGTGCCTCACAAGCTCGGTGCAGTTCGATGGGGTTTTCACCAAAGGCTATCATATATGCCTCTTTGAGGTTAAGAGCCACCTCATCAGCATCTCCCTCAGTATCAGGAAGGAGATAAAGTTGATCGTATCCATATTTTTGTGTGACATCCTTATATATAGGTCTGTTCTGTACAGTTTTCCAACTCAATCCTGAAAGCAATGCGCGGTTCAAGCGCTAGACGCTTAATTCGGGAATTTCTGGTGCGCTCCTGAGAAAGCTCGCAATACTTCGGTAGAAAGAGTTGTTCTTGTTGTGGAGACCAGCTTGCACTAGTATGCCAAGAAGGGCATTCGTCGATTGGTTACGGCCCAGGTATTCTTCAAATGTCCTAGTCGCAACACCAATATGTCGAGAAAAACCTAGCGTGTAGGCGTGGAATAGAGCCAAGCGCTCGTCGTCGTTCCTAGTAGCCAGATCCCCCAACTCCCGGTAGACGTCAAGATAGTCGAACCCGTTTTCCCACGGTGTCATTCTCCATACAAGCCCTCTGCTTTCAACCTGAGAAACGATATCCGGAAATTTTGCACATTCGCGACGAACCTCAAAATGGTTGGTTGGGCCGATGGACCACAAACTACAATCTGATTACTCTTGCCGAGCAGGGATACGTAGTCATGGCGCCAAATATCTCGGAAAGTAGAAGTTACGGACAAGAGTTTACGGATGCGATTCAAGGGTCATGAGCGGATCATGAGGATCTCAAGGCTATTTTCGCATATTTCGGGAACAATCTCGGCAATTCAGATACAGAGAGTGATGTGGCAATAGGCTGTGGGTATGGAGGATATATGGTAAAATTGGATACAGGGCCACGAGTTTGGCAGACGTTTCAAGGCACTGATAACGGATAATGGCATCTTCTGTTTGACAAGCCAGTTAGCAGCGAGTGATACTACTATACAAGATCTTCGGCATGATTTTAATGGAGACTGCCATGGGAGAATTCCAACGAATGGCAGGATCCTGCGCAATATGCTGGCCGTTGAAAGACACCGCATTTGATTATCCACGACGATCTCAATGTTCAGCAACCGATTGTGCAGGGATTAGCGTCGTTTCATACCTTGAAGTTGGGAGGAGTTGAGACTGCATTACTTACCTTCCCAGATGGAAATCGCCGGCATCCGGAAAGTTTGTTGCGATGGTATCGGACAGTGATTAATTGGATGAACAAACATGTAAAGTCTGATCATAGCTAGTCATACTCATCAGATCGAGAATTCCCATTTTCGGAAGGTGATCTAAAGTTAGGGGTATCCCAGGTCATGTGCCGTCAACATCATCCCATGTATCTAGTTTACAGAGCGGATGTCAATAAGTGCTTAGATACGTCAAGGGCTCGGATGAAATGATTTATTTCAATCATAAACACATTCATAGATTTTTGATTCGTTTCAACGAAAATATCCGGGTATTGATAGAAAGATCAAGAGTGGCAAGTTGGAGCCTGTCCGAAAAGAATAATCGTTCTAGTTGCAGGTGCGATTTTCATGAGATCATAAAGATGCGAGACCTTCAGATAAGGATAAGAGGCTGTAATCTTACAAATTAGTCGTAGATGGAATCATGGAAGAGATGAAAAAAACATGCAGACGGTCTCATCGTCCGCGTTGTTCGGTTACGGTCCAACGTCTCTTCAAAGCCGGTTCGCGTGCCTGCGCGATGGCGGCACTGCCCCACAGACCAAGCTGTGATTTTGGCTGTTCTGCAATATGTTCTTCGGCATGCTGCTTTTGTTCCTGGAAACCGGGTAATAATGACTTGGTGTCAGCCACTTTCTGCATCTTCGAGTCATTCGTTTCGGTGCTGCGCTGCTCGAACTGATACCCTGGACTCTCGTCTATGCTATTTTCCTTTTCTTTGGATGCCCATAGACCGGACACGCTGCGAGAGGGATAATGATGATGTGCGGAGTTGATTGATGCGGATCGTTGAAGACCATGTGAGCGTGCTGTCTTGTTGTCTATGGTGTTAACCGAGAATCTAAGAGGACTGGATTCGGTGCGATGTCTGTAGATGGATATTGATCTCGGCCTTTCAAGAGTCGGACTTGGTAGTTGTGGAATAGACAAAGGGTTCGACGTTACACGAAGATGCTCAGTAGATGCGGTGAGTGAGAGGTCGTAGATATGATAAAGCGGAAGAGAAGATGGCGAGGAATGATTTTCAGTGTGGCCGTTGTTCATTATGTCAGCTGATTGGTAATTTGGGGTTTTGGCTTTAAAGATGTCTTTGCGAACTGCCATCGTCAAAGATGCCATGGCCACATCAATCAGCACCGGTTGGTTCGTCAATGCGCCAATAAGGGCATTACAGCCAGCTCCATGAGTGACAAGGACAAGTACAGTATCAGTTTCATCGTCGTCGTCATGATTATGGCTGTGATGGTTGTGATGGTGATGACGATGAGATTTGTGCGGCTTTTCATGACTATACCAGTCTACCATTTTTAAAAGCCCGTTTCTGAATCGCTTATGCATTGCACTCCATTCTTCATCATATTCTCCGCCATCACCCCAATTTTGTGGGCCCTTCATGCTATCCCATTGATAGTCCACGTCAACACAAGCATCTCTTGCATGTGAAACATAGCCCGTCGGAATCGGATCAGATGGTGAGATGGCATAAGAGGGGACTGGCGGTATATAACCTGCCGAAAGGTCCTCCCGAGAATGTGATGGTGATCGTGAAAGAACGTCTCGAATGGTGATTGTTTTGACTGGACGACTGAGGCGATGGCCATCCTCCGTCCCTAGTTGCCCTTCGGGCGGTAGAGAATCGGCGAGTGAGGACATTCCGAAACTCGTATTTTCGGTGGGTGTTTCTGATGAAGCTGTCTGATTACTCTTCCATCCACCGGGGAAATTTCCAGAAAAGGAGTTACTCCCATGGTTATTCGCACGATGGAGAATCTCTCCGCGTCGCAGGAGCTCTGCTTTGGCACCTGCGACCATCATGACCGACCCCGGAGGTGGTGTGATTTGATCGAAATAGTCCGGCGATAGCCATTCTCCCAAGAACGCATCGATGCGAAGGCGCGTACGTGGAGCAACCTTTGTAGATTTTCCATGGTTGAGCTTATCCTTTTTATGTCTATTCCATTGATCTGATGACGTCGGTGTGGATGATCGCAATGGTGTACCCATAGGCGATATTTCTTCGGACGCGGGGGTAGACGAAACCGGAGTGTGGTCATTCGAATGCTCGTTCTCGGCTCGGTAGAATTGGCTCATGCCAGCACTAATCGCAATGGACGTCTGAACACATCGTAAAAACGGCGAAGAGTGAATGATGACTTTGTGTTTTCGTACTTTTTTGGGCGGTTTTGCATGAAAGTCCTCGGATGACGTCGTCTCACTGGTGGAATTGCTTGCGACAGATGTGGAGCTGTTTGTGGTAGGTATTGTCTCGCCATGTACTGAATCTTCTCTCGCTTTCAATAGACTCGCTATTCGCGCACCCAGCGCACGTCCTTGGATCCAGCCGCCGTATGTCAAAGGAGGGTCGTACGGTGTGGGAGAAGTGAGATGCCATTCCTTGTCAACCGCATCGATCCGCGCGCCGTGTCTGTGCATGTTGGTGTTAGTGATAGCTCATAAGCATCGTCGCAATGATAATTACCTGGCAATGATGACAACCGCCGGCGGTTTGCCTAGTTTTCCTTCCTGTGGAATCTCCATCTTGCCGTTCGAGTAGCAAGCTACTCAGTCAAGCTGTCGAGGTGGCCTTTTCGTCGTATAAAATACGTGGGGTAGCTGCTGGGAATGCGCAGTCGCAGTCAGTGACGTATTAGCTGGAGGTGTCAGTCATCCCTTCGTCTTCGAGGCACTGGCTTCAGCAACCTTTCAAAAGTTGCTCTATGATTCATTTGAAAGGAGGATGAAGAAAAAGGTATATGTTGATGGCCTGTCTTTTATCTTTCTTTGTGACAGTCTGAAATTTTTGGAGACTCAAGAAACGGAAGGACGCATAACTTCCGAGGGCGCCCCACGGCGGATAGACAGCTGAGGTAAGCTCCTATTTAAGGCCTGTCATTCCCGAATGTAACCTCGCCCGGACTCCGCGTGGCCTCATCACTGGCGCTGTATGGCTTTGCTGCACAACATGCCATACGTGCTACCCTACCAGCTCACACCACCATCTGATCAACTGATTACTATCCAGGCTGGATAAGCTTTCATCCACCAGCAGATATTTATTTGCAGATATAGTACCACATGCGGAACATCTTGAACTATTCCATTATACTATGATTTGCATCCTTGCCATAGGTATTCCTGCATGAGAGATGAGTCGAATGTTGTGCGTGATCGCTATTCAGACTGACAACCACATCAATCTTGAAGCAATCCGCTCAATTTGTCGTCAAAACTCGACGCGTCAAACAAAATGAATTGATCTGCTAATCACGAAATAAATTTCTGATTTCAACTTCCTTAGAATAAGTCAGGCCATAGCAAAGGCTCAAAACCCCGTTTGACCATCCCATTTTAAATTTATCGCATACAGATCTGAACCCATATTTTCCTTTTGACTCGATCCACTGACTCAGTCGCAGTTCATCAACTGGAAAGCTTGAAAGTACGCATCATCGCTGGAAGGAGTGAAGCAGTCGGTGGCGTTTGTCC
Source organism: Talaromyces verruculosus (assembly GCA_038993655.1). Classification (NCBI taxonomy): domain Eukaryota; kingdom Fungi; phylum Ascomycota; class Eurotiomycetes; order Eurotiales; family Trichocomaceae; genus Talaromyces; species Talaromyces verruculosus. Next base: position 47,410 of record JBBVQN010000061.1, read on the forward strand.
AAGTCATGTTGACGGCGTTTCCGTTGCACTGCGCGTTTTCGTATCCTAGGACTGATTCTGGTCAGCGTTCTCCGTGTCATTTCTAGGAAAGGAAGGATAACGAACTGTAGCACCCCTTTTCGATCAAAACCCCAGAACTCGCCTTGGCTAACTTGTTCACCAGGCAGGGAGTTGAGGCAGGCCTCGTTGTGGGAGACGGCCATTTCAGTGAATGGAGCGGTGCAGTTGTGGTTGTCGTAGAGGTTGATGTAGTTGTTTGTGCCTGCCATAGACGAAGCGGCGAGCCCAAGGGCATACAATAGAGACGGCTTGAATGACGTCGCCATTTTCCGTTTGATGAAATGTGTTTGGCAAGTCAGAGGTGTTGCAGGCAGCTGCTGAAAGATCAGTATCAAGGCCGGAGTCGAGAAGCTTGAATGATCAGGTCCTCACCGCTTCTCAGTGACTCACGAGCACTTGATATCTGCCGGGATGGTTTGACAAGTCCTGATGGAGTTGTTTGTCGAGCAGACGGGCGTCTTCACCTCAGGAAACCACGAACAGAGAGAACCTTGGAAGGTGCGCCCGGCACTCCAGGGAGCTCCTTCCATATTGGGACGGGTGCAATCCTGTCTTGGATTATCTAGCGAGCCTGAGGCAGAGGACAATATTTCATATCACTGAATAGTCTCAAACATTGAATGGGAGTCTTCCGCAGCAACCCGTGGATGCGATCCAAATACAGCCTAGGCACATGTAATTAGTTCGTCGGTGGTTGAGATATATATAATTTACGTGTACCTCAGATCCATATATACGGTTGCGCAGTCTGGGAAGATTTATGGAATAAATCCAGGTCACTGGATGCAATGTATTAAAAGTCAATGGATGTTGCATATAGCTCAGTAGGATTCAAGCTTGACTTTGTGATGCCTTAGCTGGCCTCGCACTTCTCAGCTCTATCAAAATGATGGCGTAGCAAACGAAGGACCAATCATCGACTGAGACAGCAGATACTACGGCACTAAGCCGGACTGGGATAGCGGGCGGGATGGATGCACAGAGCGGACGGCGATTGGCGGATCGGCCGAGAGGCCCCCATTGTTTATGAGACATTCTGACTACGGCGGTGCATCATTGGCAGATCTCACTCATTCTCGCTCACAGAAGGGATGGCTCCTATCTAGGAAGTGATTCAACGTCCACCTGATCTCAACCTCCCTCCTACATTGTATTCACGTCATTCTCGAATACTCATCCCTGCCGACTCATTTCGACAACTCCTACAGTCGAGACATTTCTATCGTTCTGCTCCGCGCACCGACGATCGCTTTCACGTCTTCACTCTCGCTTCCGCTCTTCCCGAGATCGATCTTTCGTCGACGCGCTGGCCGTTAATCGTCGGAACTCTATCGTTACTCTCATATCAAATTATCGGACTACCCATTCCATCCTTGCGACAACCGTTCGCTACCGTTCTATCAATATTTCCAACGAGTCGCATTGCTCGGAATACCACAGGAAAAATCTCCACAACAATTAGACTATCTGGATGGCGTGAGGACAAACGCTTCACAAAGTCAACACTACAAGGCGAAACTGCGACTCGTCTTGTCTACAAACGATAATCGATATGTGGCTGCGTTCTTCTGTTGCGCTGCTTTTGGCAGCATGCAGCTTGCCATATGTAGCTGCCGACAGGTATCTATCATCGACGTCTCTGGCAACATGTCAAGAAGACTCTCTTATTACCGCAAGCTTGTTCGACGTTACGTTCTTTCCCGGAAATGATACAATTTATTACGATATCAATGCAAATGCGTCTGTCACAGGTAACGTCTCAATGACTCTGCAGGTCATTGCGTACGGCTACTATCTGCAGCCGATCGACATTAACCCTTGTGATGGTTCATCATTGTCGACCAACTTCTGTCCTATTGAAACCGCCGGAGAGCCAATCGATCTGCAAGCCTCTAGTCCGGTGCCAGCTGATATTGTGAGCAGAGTTCCTGGTACGAAAGAGTCCCCCTTCTACAATTTTGGTAATTACTAACAAAACGAAGGAATCGCCTATACTGTGCCAGATCTTGACGGAAAAGTCCAGATCTTCATTGCCTCGACCGATCAAAACGCCACAGTCGCATGTTTAGAAGCCGAACTCACCAACGGCAAGACAGTCTATCAAAAAGCCGTAGGATGGACATTGGCAGTCATCGCTGGTTTGGCATTGACCGCATCAGCTATCGCGTCCGGTCTTGGTTTCTCGAATACTGCTGCGCACGTTGCCGCAAATGCGCTGTCGCTCTTTTCGTTCTTCCAAGCTCAGGCTATGTATGGAATGACTTCAGTATCTATGCCGCCGATTGTTGAAGCATGGACGCAGAATTTCCAGTGGAGCATGGGTATCATTCACGTGGGCTTTCTGCAAACACTGAGCACTTGGTACCAGCAGGCAACAGGTGGTACACCATCGACTTTACTCGCCAGTCTATCCGTGCAATCAGTCAGCGTGCAGAAGCGATCTTTGGATTTGGCCAAAAGAGCCTTCCACACTTTGACAGCTCGGGCAGCAGATGATACAATGTACTCGGGTAACACCGTTATCAAAGGCATTTTGCGAGTTGGTTTCCGAGCAAAGATTGAACCCAGCAATATTTTCATGACTGGTTTAATCTTCCTTGCCGCTTTCTTCATCATCGTTATACTTCTTATCTTCATTTTCAAGTTGTACATTAGAGTTGCGATTAAATGGGGATGGATGCCTTCCGGGGGATTTCAAGATTTTCGCAATGGGTGGACAAGCGTCATGCGCGGAATTCTCTTTCGTCTTGTAAGTCATGTCCTTCTACACTCGCGATACATTTTATTGATTGGGATATCTGCAGATTCTTATCGCATATCCTCAAATGGTCGTCTTGTCTCTCTGGGAACTCACGCGCCGCGACTCAGTTGCTGAAGTAATCCTGGCTGTCCTGATGCTCCTCTCAATGACCGCTATTCTCTTATGGGCTGCTTTCAACGTACTCCGACTCGCCAAGCGCTCAGTAGCAATGCACCAGAACCCAGCATACATTCTCTACTCCAACCCGAAGTTCCTCCACACCTGGGGTTTCTTATACGTCTCCTACCGCGCAACAGCTTACTACTGGGTCTTCCCCACGCTATTCTACATCTTCATCAAAGGCGCCTTCATCGGTCTTTCACAACCATCTCCAATCACTCAAACCATTGGTCTATTGTGCATTGAAACGATAAACCTCATCTTCTCGTCGGTTTTTAGGCCGTGGATGGACAAGAAAACCAACACCTTCAACATCGCCATCTGCGCAGTACACTTCGTCAATGCTGTGTTCTTGCTCATGTTTACCAGCGTTTTCGATCAACCCGTACGTCTCACTCCACCACCCCCAATTCTTCCCCCAAACTAATTTTTGATATAGGCAATCGTCAACTCCGTCATGGGCGTCGTCCTAGTCCTCTACAACGCCATCTTCGCCCTTGTCCTGCTACTAATGGTCCTCGTCTCCGCCTTTTACGCCATTTTCAGCAAGAACCCTGATCTGCGCTACGAGCCCGTGCGCGACGATAGAGGATCATTCATTAGATCCCAAACTCAGCTCGATGTACACAAGGAACTCGATGCGCTCGGTGCCACAGCGAGGGGCGAGGAGAAATCGATATACTAGTTTCCCTCACAAGCCTTTCGCAAGCCTTGGGGCAAATTTGTATTATCTATTTATTTGGATTGATTTGATTGTGGGATATCGGAGTTTGTTGTTTAGTGGGAGAAAATATGTCTGGGATCTGATTTATTTTCCGAAATTTTGTTGATGGCGTTTTAGTGAGACAGATTTGGTTTTTGTTTATATGTCTTGTAGTACTGTACATATGTCTGTGTCTTTTTCATTATCCTCTGTCTAATTTTCTATCGTCTTGTAGATAGGTACTTAACGACCGCAAATGTCGGACATCATCAATCTTCTATTTTAGTGGTGAATCAAGAAAGATATTGTAGGTGTATTACTAGTACTGCTATTCAATGCTATTTATTATAGAGTCACGCAAGTACAGACAACCAATAGACAATGATAATAATCGGCGACTGTCGTATAATCATCTGTCCATCCAAGCTCATACATACATCGATCAAAAGGAATGACTCATTAATCACATAAGTGGTATCAACAAACTTATTAAGTTTATAATCATAAGACGTTATAACGTCGGTTCGAAGCTCATTCGTCGGTGCTCGTGAAATTTCGAAAGGAGTGCTTTTCAGACAAGTCGTGCAACTTCTTTAGAGAGCAAGAAGAGCAGCGATACCGACTGCGCCGGCGACACCACTGCAGACAGTGGCCATGGCAGCCGCGGCTCCATGGGATGATGTGCTGCTGGCACTGGCGCCTGATGCGCCGGAGGAAGTCGCTGAGCTTCCAACGCCAGTACCGGTGCCGGATCGGGACCCAGTTTCAGTTCCAGTAGCAGCAGAGCCAGTGGTCGATGCACTTGTTACACTAACAGCGCTGTAAAGAGTAGTGCTGCCGACTGTGCTGGTGGCTACCGCAGAGCCAGAAGAGATAGTTGTTTCTACCGCTTCCGTGGTGTATGGGCTGGATGAAACGGCAGGTTGGGTGGTAGATCCAGACCCGGATGATGCAGCTATAGTCCCAGTCAGTTGGGATCGATTGGTCGGGAGGAAGAGAACTTACTGGCTAAAGCACAAACGGAAGAAGCGTACGATTGCACGTCTTGCACGTTGTCACCAGGGCAGGCCTCAACAGTGCAGTCGTGAATGCCATAGCTGAAATCCTGGTTGCTGCAGAGACAAGCGAAATCGTTGATTTCGCATCCCAAAGACGAAGCTAGACCGACAACATTGTTGTAGCACATTTGCTGTAACCGTCAGTACAGGCATTGTGGAATTGAGTCTTTAGCGGTCTTACAGCGCAAGAGCTGATGTTGACGGCAGCGACAGAGGTCGCGAGGACAGCTGCGGAGAGAACAATGGCCTTCATGTTGACGTTGAAAGGTAAGTAGATGATGGATGTGGATATTAGCGAGGGAGAGATGTAGTTGTATGTATGTATATGTTGAGATTGGATGCTGCTGGTAAGATCGTGGATGGGATGAAAAAGAGAGATGGGGTGAAGAAGAGAGAAGAGATGAATGGAAGGGAAAGAAAGAGATGAGATGATCGAGTCTTTATACAGCTGAGGCAAGAAGCAATGATGCTCGCGGGGAAGGAGGCTCCTTCCTGGTCAGGGCAGTCCCGTGATTGACAGACAACGACACGCCCTTCCCTCCTTCTTTACTCCATCTACTCTGCTTCTTGAAAGTCACCGACAATGCCGTCTCCATGGTTATTTCCAGCGCTAGCTCTTAGTTTGGGCTTATTTGTAGCTGATCCATACACAATTGTGATCTATCAGCCACACTCGTCAACGAACAACTCCGATTGTGCGAGCCGTACTCCTTGAATCCTGCATGCGAGAGGCACAAAGTCTGGCTTTGTTTTCCACCTGTGTGGAATGGAGCCAATCCCATCTATCGATGATGGCTGAAAACTCGGCCAGCAGCTGAACTGCATGGAGCTGCAACTGCACCACGAGCTTGAACTCGAGTGATTAGGATTCTTACAGATACTAGCGTCAGGATGCGCTACGGACTACGTACGTATTTGTCCTACATCGGACGAAATGACGATCGCCCATGGAGTCTTAGCGTAACAAGTTACCTGAGTTGCCCAACGCTGAACACACAATTCATTTTGGTTTTCTCGATTCGAAATCTTTTCAAGCTTGTGATCTGCGGATAGCTAATAGTTTACTTTTCTCCAGAATCTCCACAGCTGGATTGGCCAGTCCTTTGATATCCTCAGCTTACCATACATCATTGTGCATGAAGCTAGTCAGGTTGGGGAGCAACTATTGTTTTGATCTCAAACGTCAAAGCAAACCCCGGTGTCGATATCGACCAACGTCGTACGGATTACACCGCCACAGATCTTTCTACGAAGCAATCATGATGAAAAGTTGGGATGTATTTCGGGATGCTCTGAATTTGAACGAAACCGATAAGGCGACTTCGAATACCCCTTGCATGCGATACCCTTACATTTTGCATGATACTGCTAAGCTGAAATATTTGGGAAGTGTTGAAATGGCTTGCGTGGCCATGGGTGTTTAGACAAGGAGCGCACGTTTCGTGTGTTTACACATGTCGTCCACGAGTTATAAAGATGATGCAACTTTCTCGTGGAGTCTAGACAAAACCCGGCGCAAAGCTAGACTTCAAGGCTTCGGCGTGGACCTGCGGGGTGATCCCTGGTGCCACCTCATCACAGGGGTCGATGCGCTAGCGAGCCACGTATTAGGGACGGCGTCATAGCCTAAAAGGTGTAATGCATACTACTAACTTTATGGTTGGGTTACTTGCATCGGCGCAGATCAAAAGGTCTGGGGTTAATCCTTTGCCAGTCTGTGCTTTGTGCGAGAGAAACTCAGTGTCCATGGCAATCACCGGACGATTGCATGGATATCTCTCGACTTCCTATAATACTGTCTGATGAAAGATCTCCAAGGTTGACTACCCTTCTACAATTACATTTATTTGTTCCTACCTTGGAGACAATTGTCTTGATAAAAGGAAACTGTCCATCCGTTCTTTGACAAGCTCTACTTGAGGAATGTCGTGTTTGATGCCGGGCAAACTTATAAAAGGAAGTTTTCAAGAAGAGCGCCTCCGTGGTTCCAGACTTTCCACTCCATGTGTTCAAGCATGACTAATTTTACTTTGTTGTGTTTTGACATGATATAGGTCTCAAGAATGGTTCTAGCAAGAGAGCCGAAAGAGGACGACGAGTGTACCTCGTTGTCATGTACAACAAAGGATTTGTCGGAAATTACATTTGCTCTGGAACGAGGGTCAAACAAGCTGGTTTCGCGTCGGCTAACAACGATCATCATACTTGCTGCTCGGTGCCTTACTCTTCTAATCGAGACAATGGCCTTGTTCATTCGGCCTTGTTTTCTGATGAATAAAGACATTGTCATACATGCGATACTATCTCAGTTTGATAATGGCTGGTTTTGTGATAAAACCATTGTTGTCGAGGAATTTTTCACAGAATGGAGCGGAGATGTCTATATAAGTGAAGTGAAGGAACCTGAACATGGCCCTATCTAATTATTTACGGAACAAATATTGAAGCAAACGACACATTTCTCGCGAAGTCTATTAAATACATCAAAAACTGACGACACCAAACTTTTTAACTTACATCTCGGAGTGCCAAAAAACTGTCAGAGACACACAACGATGATGGCGGATGAAAACATCACGACATCGCCTGAAGGGCATGAGAACGATGTAATAATAATTTCAGAAAACCAAACACTCAATAACAGAGAAGCTAAATCGAAGCTAAGGGACAAATACAATAAGGAGATAGACAAACTGCACAGGGCTTTCAAGAAAGAGACTTACCAGAATTACAAGGACCCCGAAGAGGTCGACAGCCAAATCATTAATCTATCCCAGCTCCAGGACCCGCCTGATGACTTCCAGATCCTGAATCTTGATTCTAGACACCCCGAAATGGCCGATGGTTTTGCTTTGGTTATACATCATTTCTGGAATATTAATCCGCAGATATTTCCGCGAAATGCGAGGGATAGAATCAGACTGTTCAGGAAATTAGTCTACAATCAAGATGAGAAATACAGACCTCGTGATCTCAGAGAGCTCTCTGACCTGTCATGCGACGCTGGACCGCGCTTGCTGAAACCAGAGATCCTCCGTGGACTTGGAAAGCTGCCCATTAGCCGTCATTACCCGGAGTTCACAGATGGTACAGACTGGGAAGAACAGCGAAACCGCCCTATACATCTTCCTAAGAAGGAAGCATCAGGAGAAAATGGCGGAGATGGAGGCGGGCATGGGCCTGGTGCTCTCGCTTTGGAGGAAACTCCACCTAATCTGGATCTCATTCGAGAATGTCTGGAGAGACTCTTGATCCAATTGAGGTATCGACAGCTGGAAGTGGCGGATCCAAAACGAGGAAAGGAATTATTCCATGTCCTAATTGATACATCCGAAGCTAGCCGAAGGAGGCGCTTGCCCGAGCACAAGGTACCTTTAACGCTTGACAATAATCATAATGTGGAAGAGGCTTTCGGTGGCTTCGCTCCTCCGGAATATCCATCTCGAGAAAGAGGTCCTGTTGGTGACGAATTTGAACCTGCCAGTCACTCGAAATTTGACTGTATAATGATGGCTGGTAAATTCCTTGATGCTGGAATGACGAAAGTGGATGTTGAAAACCTCCACTCTTATGGTGGACAGGAGACAAATGCCCATAGAAACTTTTTAAATATGGTTAAAGCTGACTGGAAACAAGGCGGTGCTAGAAGCACTGAAGCAAGACAGTATTTTCATCGGCTGTTTAAAGATCTTCAGGCCAAGGATTTTAGGGATCTTTTATACAAATCCACTCTTTTGCGCCCGCAATTCAATCACACTATGTCTCACACAATTCGATGTGACAATGATAACGAGATGCCTACTTCAATCACGACATTGACAACCTTACTACATTGCTTTGATGGGCCATATATCAAAGCCGACAACACAAGCGTTACCATGCAGGAAGTTTTGCAATCGCTCTTCCCGCAACATGAACCCCTTCAAGTATACGGAGATCAGACACAAGATCATACTTGTAAGGATAAAGTCCGTAAGGGGAAACCCAACAAGACAATCATTCACCGTTCCATGCCATTACGCATTGCAGTCAGCTTGTCCTCACAGGTATCGCCGGCAGATCATACCAGCAGTAATATAATGGTCCAATTCCATGATGATGCTAAAGGAGGTGCAGAGGACGTTGCTGTCTACCGCTGGATTGGCGGAATATACGCAAATACTCAATTCGAAAATGCATTGACACGTTATCGAGTTTATTGGACGGACTCACTGCGAGGAGGGAAACCGCGTGAGACTATTTCAATTTATGATCCACTTCAAGCCGATGGCCAGGTGATTGAGGGAGTATTTCCAGCTTCTCAGAATGAACCTATTCCGGCTGGATGGTGGCAGGATAAGTTCAAGCCTATTCTATTCTATGAACGTGTATTCAATCCTGACATTCTGGATATCACCCTCGCTGCTGCTATCCTTGGTGATATGAAGCATGCATCGGACAATAGTCAATATATACTGCAAATTCACGATCCCCAGTGGAACATTTCATCACCGCCTGAGGACCAATCTGGGGACCAGGTTGGCTCTAGTCCTCCACGTCCCAATCCACCTCCAACATCTGGTAACTCGTCGGTACCTTCACAGTCTCAGAACATCACAGGATATGCAGGTGCAGTCTTTGATACCGAATTAAACGATCTGGATTCCGGAGATGTTCGTATGCAAGATGGTATTGATTACAACGAATCATCGCACCGGACTAATAATTTCTCTCAGAGCATTGGAAACCCGGGGATTGGGGGCGCTGGATACAATTCGAATCAATGTGGACGCTCAATGCCTCCAACAACCAAACCTACATCAGACAACCACGGGATGTTTCGTGCATTTAACAGTAACATGACTCAGGTAGCACCCGATCGACCTAGGAGCCTGCTTACACAACATTATAGTCAACCCGCGACCACAAATAGCTCCGCTTCGAATTTCGCTCGACGAGATCTCGGACAACGTACACAATTCATTCATGTTCAACCCTCCACCGCCCAAGGATCGAATTTTCTACCTCAAAATCCACATATGAATACTCAGTTCGCACCGATAGCGTCTGGAAACAGTGATATAGAATTTACTCAACCTTTGAATCCTTTGAACCAAACAGGGACCTCAAATAATGGCAACGGATTCCCTAGTCCTGCGCCAAACTTGCGAACAACACCCCTAATGAGTAATCTAAACCCACCTCCACCTAATACATTGGAAGGCCATGGAGGAGATGTTCCTACCGTCGACAGCGCTGAGCCTTTTGACCACATGTTTGATGGCATTCTCGACCCAGCTACCCAACAACTCCTGGACGACACAATAGCTTCGTTGGATAGCCACATCGGTGGAACACCCGGAGTAGATCAACATCAATAGCAAAAGTACCAGGGTAGGAAATGAAATGAAGATTTTCTATCGCGATGCGTCTTGGTGTCTTGTCACATTTTTTAGCCGTGACTGATTAGGTAGAAGTATACAATGCATGGCGAGATCGATATTTGGTGGATTGAACTATAAAAGATAGAACATACCTAGGTAGGTAGACGTTTGAATGCAAGTTATACAATGTGATAAGGCATGAAGTCAGGCACCACTAGTATGTATATCCTACCTCAACTAAATGTATTATCGTTCAGCAACCCGTGTATGAACAAACCGTCATGATCCTTAGCCCTAGCCCCTAGCCCTAAGCGTAACTTAGTTAAGTCTAGACTAGTTAGTAGTGACTACATCCGATGTGGTCGGCAGCATCCCGTGCCGCCCCTCTTATGCGGATGGCATCCGCACGGCGACTCCGCATGCAAAGTCAAGCTTTAAAACACGTACTTTGCAAGCGTCATGATTCATTCAAGAATGACAAATTAGGTCGCATTAAATCGAGAAACTTAACAAGAATGACTGAGCCAGCTACCCAACAAGTTCACCACATCCAGCCAGCCGAGCTCCAGAATTTCGTTCAACGAGTTCTAGTCGGCAACGGCGTACCCGACAACCATGCTACTATAGTTGCACAATGTCTTGTCCAAGCAGATCTCCGAGGCGTTGACACACACGGCTCAAATCGCATCCCGTCATACATGAAGCGTATCCGTCAAAAAGTGCTGGATCCATCCGCAACTCCGCAATTGCAACAAGTCACCCCGGCAGCTGCTATAGTGGATGCAAAAAACGGTTTCGGCTTTGTCGCGGCTCATATGGGAATGCAGAAAGCGATTGAAATGGCGCAACAGATCGGTATTGGAATGGTATCAATCAAGCATTCGAACCATTTCGGCATGTCTGCTTGGTTGGTGCAGCAGGCTATTGATGCTGGGATGATGTCGCTAGTATTCACCAATTCGTCGCCTGCACTTCCTGTATGGGGAGGAAAATCCCAGCTTATGGGTGTCTCGCCTATTGCCTGCGGAGCACCGGCAGGCAAAGAGCGACCATTTATTCTGGATATGGCTCCATCAGTCGCAGCACGAGGCAAGATCTACAAGGCGTTAAGAAGAGGACAAAAGATTCCTACTGATTGGGCTCTTGATAAGGATGGTAATGCGACCGATGATCCTGCAAGAGCTCTCGAAGGTGTCATGCTTCCCATGGGTGGACCTAAGGGATCTGCATTATCGATTATGATGGATGTATTTTCTGGTGTCCTTTCTGGTTCTGCTTTTGCAGGCCATGTTACAGGGCCATATGATCCATCGAAGCCAGCAGATGTTGGCCATTTCTTAGTGGCTATCAAACCTGACCTGTTTATGGACTTGGAAGAGTTCAAATCACGCATGGATTATTTGTATCAGCGTGTTGTTACTTCTGATAAGGCAGCTGGTGTGGATAGGATATACTATCCTGGAGAAATTGAGCAGATCACACGCGACAGACGGTTGGCTGAGGGCATTCCTTTCACCGAATCGGAGATTGCGAACTTGAACCAGGAAGCCGAATTGGTTGGTGTCGGAAAGTTAAATATCTAAACCAATATGGAATTGAATTTACCTTCTTATATTTACTGTGCTATCGTCCAACACGTAATGAACCAGTCTATTACTGAGGACCTTCAACCTTGGAACACACCTTGTGGATTTTACTATCTGTATCGATTCAGATTCATCAGATCCCTCCAGGACTAGAACTTGTATCAAGACATCAAATTAACCCAGGCTTCATTTTACGTATTTATAGCACAGTTGCAGGACATATGATCATTTAATTTAATGGGTAATAGACAGCTTGTTAAACCCTTCCTGTCGACGAAGTAATCCCCCCATCAACCACCAACTCGTGACCGGTAATATATCTCGACTCGTCAGCAGCAAGAAACAAGACTGCATTAGCCACATCCCAGGCAGTGCCCATACGACCTGTTGGTACCTGTCCATCTCGCCTACGCATGTATTCCTCTTCATCTCCACCCGGCGCATACCGTTTCGCCATCTCTCGCGTATACGGGGTGTATATCAGACCAGGCACAACAGTATTTAACCTCACATTCTTCCCAGCGTATATAACTGCAGTGGCCTTAGTGAATTGCATAATGGCTGCCTTGGTTGCCGAGTATGCGACCTGCGGCTTCCCGATATATCGTAAACCGGCGATACTCGAAACATTAACGATCGAGCCTGTTACCTGTTTCTCCATAATTGGTAGGACATGGTGACAAGTCAGATAGACGCTTTTCAAATTGAGATCGACTTGTGAGTCCCAAACGTCCTCGGCCATGGTCGCTGGACAGCCTGGTTCGGACTTTCCGACGTTGTTGACGAGAATGTCGATGCGACCATGTCGTTGCATACAAGCATCTACCAATGCTTTGACGGACGCCGAATCTGTGACATTTGTCTCCTGAACGTCGCATATACCGCCGGCACTCTCAATGCGAGATTTTGTGCGTTGTGCAGATGCCAATGATCTGTTGCCGCCGAAAATAATTGCGCCTTGCTTTGCGAGATTGCAGGCTATTGCGGCACCGATTCCCCAGCCTTCATCCGTGGTTTGACCGAGGCCGGTGATGAGGACGACTTTGTTGTCTAGTCGTAGCATTGTTTCGAATGATCAATCCAATAGCAGATATCAAATTAGAACAATTGAGGATCTTTGTGCAGATGCTTTTATCGTGATGATCTTGCTACCATCTCAACATTCTGGCTGTCTATGTAGTACGATATGTTTACAGAGCGGATGCATCCGAATTAGTATCGGAACCTCTCCGTTCAGAACGATAACAACGGGCCAACAACAGCGCGAGCCCCGTCGTTTTTGTTATTTTTTTTTTCAATCTTCATAATCCAATACAATGGCTTCCGTACTCACCCACGTCCAAAATGTCTGGCAGGCCCAACGGGCGGACAGCCCCATCTACGCCCTCCTAGCCGACGTTACCATCGACGATACCTCTAAGGGTGCAATCCGCGCCCGTCTCCAGCTTAATAAAAACCACATGAACTCCAGGGGAAGCTTGCATGGGACTATGACTGCGTGTATTATTGATTGGATTGCGGGTATGGTTATTGCCAGCTACGGGTCGACATGTACTGGTGTGAGCAACGATATCCATATTTCTTACCTCGCCGGTGCGAAAGAGGAGGAGGTTCTGGAGATTACTGAGCGGTCGATGAAGATGGGCGGGACTCTTGCGTTTGTGTCAGCTGATATTACCAAAGTCAAAGATAAGGTAAGTGTCGTTGCTACAAGGTTGCATACTAAACATGTCCGACAAAAGTGTCTTAAAATATCTCCTAGATCAGTAGTGTCCATGCTCACGTCATATATCACAGCGACCTTATGAAACTCAATATTACACAATTTCATTGATAAAAATGTCATATTTGAGGATATATAGAGTGTACTTGCCTGGCTTTAAACCAACTTCATCCACACATACCTGTTGAGGTCTGTTCTGAAATCAATGTGACAAGTATATTACATAAAGGAGCCATTCCTGAAAAGAAACCCACCAGATTTTTTTTAATATTATCAATCTAAGAACCTGGTCCTTTCGCGGTGAGGAAGCTGAAGTCCGCGCCATTGTGTGCCTGATTCACCTCTCGCTCATAAAGACCCCGGTATCCTCTCCTAGTACTCCTTGCGTTCCATACCGAGTGTGCTTCCTTTTCAATTTTCTCTTGACGTTGTACGATTCTTTGCTGTAATTCCTCGTCACTGATATCCAATTGCAACAAACGTTTTGCAACGTCACAAATTATAATGTCACCCGTCTCGATGATACCAAATGGCGAGTTCGGAATAGCTGATTCTGGTGAGACGTGGAGAATGATAGTTCCTCCAGCCGTTCCCGACATGCGTCCATCCGAAATTCGAAGCATATCCGTAACTCCTTGAGCGGCCAATTTCCGTGGGATGGGGATCATGCCCGCTTCAGGCATGCCAGGGTTCCCAATAGGACCAATGCCTTTCAACACCAACACCGAATCCTCAGTTACATCTAAATCAGGATCATCTAGACGCAAAGCAAGATCTTGAGAATTATTAAACACCACCGCGGGTCCTTTGTGATCGAGAAGTCGTTTTTCTTTGGAGGCAGATGCTTTGCATACAGCTCCGTTGGGTGCAATATTACCCCTTACTAGGACCAAGGAGGAACTAGGGTAAAGAGGATTGTCGAGTGTTCGTATAATACTGCGCGAGAATTCAAAGTCTCTGAATGGAGTCTTATCCAGCAGTTCACCTAGCGTCTCGCCTGTAATGGTCGTTGCTGATTCCCGGAGCAAAGGCCGCAAGCGATGCAAAAGGCACAGCATACCACCAGCATTGTGGAAATCAGTCATATAATTGTCTCCACTGGGCTTCAAGTCGACCAAGAGGGGAGTCGTGCGACCAATCTCGTCTAATGTTCCCAAATCAATGGAGCCACTAACCGTTGGGTGGCGATTGATGATAGCCATAAGATGTACCATGGCGTTTGTAGAGCCGCCAATGGCCTGAAGCACGACAGCAGCGTTATAGAACGAGTCGGCTGAGAGCATATCTTGGGGTCTTCGTTGATTGATGGCGGCAGCAACAGCGTTTGCACCAGTTTGCTCTGCGATTCGAAGCCTTCCAGCAGATACAGCGGGAGCAGAGGCGCCTTGCAAAGGAATTAGACCCAATGCTGCCGTAATACAAGCCATAGTACTGGCAGTACCCATCACGCCGCAGGTGCCTATTGTTGGTGCTAACTCTTCGTTGATAGCCTCGATCTCTTCCATATCTACTTTACCGGCTCGGTAAGATGCCCAGTTGCTCCGGCAGTCGGTGCAAGCTCCAAGTCGCTTCCCTCTGTGACTACCAGGCATCATAGGTCCAGTTAAAAGGGGCAAGACGGGTTTGTTCGCGGAGATACCTCCCATGATCTGAGCCGGAACTGTTTTGTCACAACCTAAATTTTGTATTAGCACGGATCAAGCCATATCCTTTCACGGTACATACCTCCAATCATGATGCAAGCGTCAACAGGCTGAGCGCGAATCATCTCCTCGGTGTCCATGCTCATGAGATTTCGCAGAAACATACTTGTGGGGTGGGAGAAACCCTCGTGTAAGCTAATCGTCGGAAAGTCGATGGCAATACCACCATGGAGATGAATTCCCCGTTTGGCAGCTTCGATCAGTTGGGGCACGTTGCCGTGACACGGATTAAAGCCCGAGCCAGTATTGATGATTCCGATAATTGGACGCGAGAGGGCATCTTCAGAGTAACCCAAGGCTTTGATGAAGACTTTGCGCAAGAACAATGAGAAATGGGCATCGCCGTATGAAGTAAGCCCTCTTCGTAATCCTGTTGTGGAGACAAGAGGCTGTTGCAAGTTGTAGTCCTGGTTGACGTCTGCGTTGTCCATGATAGCGCTCAGTTGCTGCTTGACGTAGATCTGCGGGTGGAATAGTCAAAATCAATCAAGTTTGCCTATACTACTTGGAGAAATAAACTGTCTTATGCAAGCCTAATTTCTGTAGAATATTTCTATCGAACCGATGCCCGATGCGATAGCGGAAGGCTCCCGTCTCATTGTAGACGAATCCTCACAGGTTCGCTCGACCACCAATCTTATGAACTTAGATCGTCGACGAGAAATATGGGGATTGAGTTTATGAGGGTCGGGTCGTATCCGTCATTCACCCATACGCTCATACAAACAGTAGCTTGACACTGTATGTACGAGGCCCCTTTGAATCGAAGTAGATAAACTTGCATCCTACCCTTGACAATTATGGGTTCCATAACGACATACCGCAGTATCATACCAATCCTCTAAGTTATTCACCGTGGTTTGGTAATCAAAGTACCTCAGCTACGCCCAAATGTTTTTGATTACAGCTTCTGCTTTTATTCTTTATGGCTACAATCAAGCTGGGTTGCCCGCACTTCTGACCCTCCTTGATGTCGTCCGCTGGTTCCCGCAAATCGATACCATGCATACATCAGGAGCCGGTCATGCCCATAAATCAACCATACAAGGGCTCGTCAATGGTTGTTTGCATCTTGAGGCGCTTACGGATTGGCGACAGACTTGGTCGTCGGAAGGCAATTTTTATCGGTGGACTTCTTGCAGGAATCGGCCAAATTCTGCAATGTACGGCATTCTACTTACCTCAATTTATCATTGGTCATTTCGTTATCGGCCTTGGTGTTGGGCAGGTGAATTTTATTGTGCCATTGTGGCAGTCTGAATCCTCATCGGCGCATAGACGAGGCCGTCAAGTTATTACCGCTAGCATCTTCATCTGTGTCAGATTTGTTCTAACTAGCTGGATCAACTTCAGATTCAAATTTGTCCCATCTCATCTCTACCTCTCCAGTGGCGTATACCTTTGGCGATACCGATCATCTGTTCGGTCATTGTTTGCGGTTCTATATTCACCTTACCGAAATCACCGCGCTGGCTCGTCCAAAAGCGACGGACCGCCGAGGCCACAGAAACTCTCGCGTGGCTAAAATGGCCTGGATAATGACAACGATTCGTCCTGAATGAAATATCACGAATCGAATCCGCGTTGGCAACGTCTAATGCAACCAGAATATCGCTCCCTTATATCTTTAAAGGCAAAGATGAAGGCCGATATGCTTTCCGGTTTGGACTCTGCATGGCGACCCAGACCCTGCAGCAACTTGTCCGACGAGGAGTGGTATCCAACTACACGGCCATCATTTTTGAGAATAACCTGCACCCTACTGGCAGGATTCCATCAATTGTTGCCGCTAGCTCCTTGATATGAAAATCTATCTGCTCATTCATGGCTTATATCGCAGTCGATCTTTTGGGACGAAGAATGATATTTATAATAGGGCGGACGGACCTCGGGAATGTCGATGTGCATGATAATCATGGCAATTGCCACAAACTTTTCTGCTTCAAACCATCAAGCTTCAATCATCGCCGCGCTCTTTATATTTGCCTTCGACTTCTGCTACCCAATCGGTTTCCGGGGCGGCAACTTTTGCATTGTACAGAAATTGCACCTCCACAGCTTCGTGCCGTCATGTCATCTGTTTCAACTGCAAATCATTGGATGTGGAACTTTGTCTTCACGATGATCACATCAGTGGCACTGTCGACATTTTGCTGGAAGTACCACATCGTTTTTGCGTATATTTGTGCGTACATTCCGCTCGTTGTAATTTCCTTCTTCCCGGAGACTGTTAATCGGGATTTGGAGCAAATCGGTGTGGTCTTTAGGGAGCCTTCAACCATCTGGGATATGATACGTGGTCTGGTTGGAAGCTCCATGTTTAGAGAATTGATGTTCTATTTGTAAATGTGAGCAATCTATATAATTAATGAAATTTTACTTACCTAGGTAGCCTTCGCTATGGAGTTTGCTATATTTCGACTTGGTATTTTCGTGTTTCTGGTAACGAGATGTCGATTTCATTCAATGTTGATTTTAATTAGTGTAGTTTTTACACACAGCAGCTAAAAAGGGAATGAAACTGCCTGCCATACAGTACTGTATATACTATTATTGATTCTCTTGATTTCTGCTTCCAAGGATTATTTATTGCGATTTTACTCACTGACAAGATTACTTTACCGCTATCCCGAATATGGTGAGCGCAGCGCATATATCCACTCGCATGCCCTCATTGGATAGCTGGCTTTCCTCGATATAAGGATTTGCCAAGAGGACTCCTTACTACATTAGCGCGCACAGGACTGCGCTGCATTATGTATGGCACACCTATGCCAGTTACTTTCATTCTATTAGACACACTTGAATACAATACAATACGCGTTCCCACTCAATTTCTCACTAACCATTCCCGGTAACGTCCTTCACCGCCTGATACCTAGACCCACCTGATACCTAACTTTGCTTCATATCACGAAAAAACGCGTATATTTGAAAGCGCGATAATTCAGCCAATATGGACTCATATGAGCTCGCGCTTCAAGCGCTACGCTCCTTACCACCAGGAGAAAAGCCAAATTTCAGTTTAGTTGCAAGAACGTACGGCGTTGACCAGTCAAATCTTTCAAGGCGATATCGCGGCGTTACGGGCTCAAAAGAAGCACAATACAATAATCAACGATTACTGAGCAACGAGCAATCAAGAGCGCTTATAAATTATATAAATCAACTCACCGAGCGCGGCCTCCCACCTACGAATTCAATGTTAGCGAACTTTGCAAGAGATATCTGCGGTAAAGCGCCTGGTAAAAACTGGGCCTCGCGCTGGGTAACGGCTCATTCGGATAAGATTATTTCTCGCTATTCCAAACCTCTCGACTCGGATAGAAAGAAGGCAGATTCGGCATGGAAATATACATTATATTTTAAGCTTCTTGGCCGGAAGATTGAGAAATATAATCTTGCACCAGAGCAAGTTTATAATATGGATGAAAAGGGCTTTATGATAGGAATCAACACAAAAGAGAAAAGAATCTTTTCTCGGCGCAAATATGAGCTTGGAGGACACAAGCACTTTCTTCAGGATGGAAATCGGGAGTGGATAACTACAATTGCTTGTATTTGCGCCAATGGGACAGCGCTATCCCCGGCTTTGATTTATATGTCAAAATCAGGCAATATACAAGATTATTGGCTTCAAGATTTTGATCCCAATGAACAAAGGTGCTTCTTTACAGCCTCGGAGTCAGGATGGACCAATTTTGATATCGGATATCGCTGGTTGGTGGACGTTTTTGATAAAGAGACAAGATCTCAAGCAAGCCGGGGATGGCGCCTTCTTATCCTCGATGGCCATGGCTCTCACGTCAATATGAAGTTTATCGAATATTGCGATAAAAATAGGATTCTATTGGCAATATTCCCAGCGCATTCAACTCATACTTTGCAGCCTCTTGACGTGGCTATCTTTTCACCTCTTTCTACAAATTATGCGAATCAACTACGGGCTTTTATTAATGATTGTCAAGGATTAACACGCATTACAAAACGTGACTTTTTTCACCTTTTTTGGCCTACTTGGGAAGCAACTTTTACTACCGAGAATATCCTTAAAGCGTTCAAAACTACAGGGATATATCCTTTCAACCCGGATTACGATATCCACCGTTTTACAAAGAAGGAGGGAAGCGGGCCGTCATCTAGCGAATCTACAACTTCAATTATTCCTGCGGAGGATTGGAGACGCTTAAGGAAGCTTATAAAAGAAGTTGTCAAAGATGTTTATGATGAAAAAGCTCAACAGCTTCAGGATACAATGATATATCTTTCTACCGAGAATGCTATACTCAAGAATGAGAATCAAGGCTTGCGAAGGGCTCTTATACACAACAAGAAGCGCCAGACCAAGAAAAAGCCTTTATTATTGGAGTTATCTACAGAAAACAATGGTGGAGCACTTTTTATGAGCCCATCTAAGGTTCAGCAAGCCCGTGATATCCTTTCTCAAAAAGAGAACGAAGCCGCGCTGGAGCAGGCTCGTAAAGATGATAAAAAGCTTCAACAACAGCTTGCAAAGCAAGCTAGAGAGGCTGAAAAGATTAAAAGAGCTCGAATCTGACAAGAAAAACATGAACAGCGTGAGCAAGAGGCTGCGGAAAAGCAACGGCTTAAGGATGAGCAAGAATTGGCTAAGCTAGCTGATTTACAGCTTCAAAATGATGTTATACCAACTCCGCAGGCTTCAAAAAGGCCTAAAAAGCAAATTTCTACGCAAGCAAAGCCAAGAGCGCAGCCTGAGGCGGATTTGGAGGCTCATAACGAGGTTATTACTACAAACCGTAGGGGCCGCGCGATACGCCCCCCTGCGCGTTTTCGCGATTAATTTTTATGCTTATTTGATTTCTTATAGCTTATTTAGTGATACACCAAGAATCTATTGTATTTTATAATTGTGTGGTGTTGTAAAGCTTCAAAATATATACTCGTCAAAATCAGGTATCAGGTGGTTCTAGGTATCAGGCGGTGAAGGACGTTAATGCCAATCAATCTTCAGTATCGTACCTGACTCACTTTCAACGATATACAGTACATCAAGAGACGCACCACCCCATGTCACATTCGTAGTATGAATACCTTCATGACTCGTGATCTTCATCAATAATTCTCCATTAGCGGGATGGACAAAGGCCGTTCCCGACGTTGAATGGGCTACCAATATGTTGCCTTCGGTATCCTGTGCCATCCTATCCGGCCCTCCAATGCCATAGTAACTTGAGAATCGGCCAACCTGTTGCACTGATTCATCCGGTAGAAAAGGCACATACCACACAGCATTGTCCCTTGTCATTGCAACGAATACAGCCGTCTCATCACGATTCAAGACTAGACCAATCGGTGATGGTCCGTTAGAGACCAATAGCTCAAGTCTTCCCCGTCGGAATATAATCGAAAGACCCTCCCCGTAGGATCCTGCAGCCCGGTCATGCCCTGGTCAGGGAAGTAAATGACTCTATCTCGAGATATTACTCTATCATTCGGCTCCTTGAGGCGTTCTCCGTGGTAACGCGCTGCCAGATTCCGAAGCTCTTTGGAACCCGGGTCAAGTTCTAGTATTTCTTGTTTGTAATCGGCTATCACAATGGTCTTGATGTGATTCCACACCAGGGTCCGTTTGGCGCGCCATCATATTCGAGGACTAGGGTCCATTGCGCGTTTGAGTCGATAGAAAAAATGCGACCGTAAGCTATGTCGGTAACGAACAGAAGACCTAGCTCGGCGACATAGATGGGCCCCTTTGAGAAAGGAGACGAGAGGCCTCCCCCCGCTTTTGAATTATGGAATGCTCGGAGGCGCCTGGACAACGGAAATGTGTAGGTAGTGTTGTCCAGCTCTTCGCTTGAATGACGGTCGGTCTGTCATGTATTGTGTTCGCCATTTCTCTGTTCTTTCTGTGAAATATTTTCAAGTCATTGGTATCAGTAAGACACTCGCATCTTAATCAGACCATTGCTCACGGACCTCCGCACCATGCGGAAGATATCCGCGACTCAGCCGGCTAACATCCGACGCACCTACGGATCAGGTATTTTGGCCCATCATTTAAATCTAAATAGCTCATATCTTCAGTAAAGGTTGAAGGCTACACATAGACTTTCAATTGCATCATATGACCTTCATTTCTTAGACACTTGGACACCATGACTCTTGTACACATTGGTTAGTCTCCTTCTCGACATCGGATAGTGCCGACTCATCTTGCTAATGGGTATCTCGTACAGTTCTTTTCAAATTCCGCTCCGAAGTCAGCGATGAACACAAAAAAACCTTCGTTACCGAGCTCAGGAAATTGAAGAAGCTTTCCTGCGTCAAAGACGGACGCCTTATCGTTGGGGGCCCCAGTGTCACGGATCCCATTGATCGCAGCAAGGGATTTCAGATCGCCCTGGTCAGCTATCATGAGAACCTGGCAGCTCTTACGGAATACCAAGCAAGCCAGGAACACCACTGGTATGTATAGCATTTAGTATGACTGTAGAGTATATCAATACTGACCTTCTTCTAGGGTAACTTCGACATACATGTTTCCGTACAAGGAGGATTTGGTGCGATTTGATTTTGAGGTTGATCCTGAAGACGAGGAAATGTGCCAATTCCTTCCATTAGCCACCAAATAGACTATATGAATCGCAGAATGTATACTAAACCTGGAATACTTCAATGTAACGAGTATCGCATAGACTGAGAATGACCCTAACCCCAACCCTATGAACGGAACTACCTCCCAAAGCGGTTAGGCGATTAGTGTTCAACTCCAATTTTCAGAATTGTCTTCTACAAGACCTGGCAGTATTTCCACTGCTTCTCAACTAATCGACCCGAATGAAATCTGCCAATCTTTTTATGTCGGTTATACGGTCCTAACTTGAATGCGAAATGGATTCCTCAAGGAGAGCTCGGAACCGAGCCGCATGCAGACGTTGTCAGCGACGGAAAATCCGTGTATGTGATCTGCGTCCCGAGGTCATTAACAACATTCTTTCGTTTTACTCTTCTAACCCCAATTCTGTCCATCCATTGACAGTGTGATGGAATTACACCTTCATGTGGCGCATGCCAGAAGGCAGGCGTTGACTGTGTCAATGATGGCACACAGGAAGTTCATCGCTCGTGAGATTCCAGTTATTTCTGCTACTGGCCCAATTTTGTGCTGACAAGCGGAAGATACATCGTCAACATGGAAAATCGGATCAAATGGCTAGAATCAATAATTCGCGAGAAATGTTCTACTGTTGACCTAGACACTGGTACCGACCGAATCCCAGACTTTTCGGGTGAACCGCCGGATGATTCACTGGTTGAAGCCAGTGGCCAGAATAATCCTCAAACACAACCTAGTACCCGAGCCATTCAAGACGAAACACAGCTTCCGAATCAAACGCGCGAACAGTCAAGCGTGAATAACCCAGCTCCCCTTGTTCAAGACGAGACACAACAGGCCCACGAGATTGGCTTGGTTTCATTGTTTCGAGGCGAGGATCCTCGGTATATCGGCCCATCTAGCGGTTACTTCTTCGCCAAACGGATATATTCAAATACCGGCTGGCGAGGAAGACACGGTTCCGCCGAAACAGCAGCCACTGGCAATATGCCTCAGTTCCCTGTCGAACTGCTGAATACCCCGACATCATTACCCCAGCAGAAAGAGGTAGCAGTGAAACTATCAATCCAGTATTTTCGGAGTATTCACCTCTTTTACCCGTTTCTGCATGAACAAACTCATATGCAAATGATTGATGAGGTTTATAGATCTCAGGAGGACCCCGATCCCATAAGCAGCTTTCAGATATATATGGTTCTGGCGATCGCTTCATTGAACATGTCTCGCCAATGCAAACAATCTCTACCCGTGGAAGGATACTACGCATCTGCAATGAAACATGTCGATCATATCTGTTATCATGGTTCAATGGCAGCACTTCAATGTCTGTTGTTGCTAATGGTGTACGCTTTATACAATCCATCGTGCAAGATCAATATCTGGAACCTCAACTATCAATGTCTTGCCAGTGTGATTGATCTCGGACTCCAGCGTGACGTCCGTGCATCGTCAAATTACCCAATGTCAGTATTCAAACAGGAAATGAGGACTCGAGTGTTCTGGGTGGTCTACACCATTGATCGAACACTTTGCACGATGATGGGCCGTCCTATTGGTATCAGAGACGAAGCTTGTGAGATAAGGGTTAGTCAATACTACAGCATATTGTGCTATACGAACCTAAAGAGCTGATTTATACTATAGTTTCCCTTGGATATTTCGGATCCCGATCTCTCCAACGCTACCGCGAACCAATCTACATCTGACGGGCACCCCACGCACATGTCACTCTCGATCCGCCTCTTTAGACTAGCACAGCTCAATTCAGAGATCAAATATGTTATGCACAGTATCTGTCGGGGTGTCCCCTCGTACGCTTACCCCCCAGTCAAGGATATCTTCACGTGGCAACGAGATATGATGGGAACTCTCGAGGGTTGGTACTATGATGCATTGCAGCATATTGGAGAGCGCGACAGCGGGACGAAGGAATATTGTATTGCGAAGTTTCATGAGCTGATGATACTATTGTTACGGCCCAGTCCAGCAATTCCAGATCCAGCAGATGAAATATTTGACATATGCTCAGATCATGCGTTTGCACTACTCCAGTGTTTCGGTGACTTGTACGAGAAGGGAAATCTGCTGTATAGCCGATTCATAGTGCATTCGGTCTTTTTAGGCACTCTGGTCATGCTACACTGTATCTGGAAATTTCCAAGGACAGCTTCGAAATTCTCAATTGATCAACTCATGATCAAATTCAATATTGCACAAAACATTCTGAGCAGTATCGGTGAACACTGGGCTGAAGCTCTCAGTGCACGGGACTGCATAGCTCAATTGTCGAATGTTACCATTCAACGTTTATTGAAGAATCAGCCAGCAGCATCTTCGACATTGCATCCTGGCGGCCCTTTCAATTCTGTCAGTTTGCGACATAGAGATGTCCAAACTACAAACTTGGAACGATCGTCTCGAAAGTTCGATCAAATCCCAGTGACTGCAAGCAGTAATGATCAAGGACAGACATCTGCTCAAAGCTTTGGAAACGTCTCCGTGGAAACCTGGGCCACAATTCAACCATATGCCTCTACTCCAAATCCATCTTTAGAATATCCCAACTTATTTGACGACCTTCTACAAGCGGATCTTGGGGGATGGACAGGAATGTCTGACATTGACGGACTGCTGAGCGATTTGTTGAATAGTTCTCATTACTAGCCACAATTCCGAAAAAATAAGAGAATAAACATTCAACTGCATCATTTTCAGCAACAATGTACAAGAGACTCTCTTATATTATCATGTGCTAATATTTTCTGGTTCCCCGAAGAACGGGCCGATAGTTTTACGTGGTGTGAGGGATTAGTATTCGTAGTCGAGCCTGATTCGGCTCGGCAGTTGAAGAAGCTAAGATCTGCCTATTATCGAGCGCACAGCTTCTATGTTATTTCACAAATACTAGGAATCCGCAGGAGAAGGAGAATCAAGGAATGACTCGTGCCAATCCCTCAATTGTATACTTTCAATCGAACAACGTCCTCCCTCTCTTGAATACATTTCCAAACACGCAATCGCGTTCGCACCACGGGGTTTCTCAAATCTCAATCCTAGCTTACGCTGCGCCTACAATCTCGTTTGTACGATCTGAAGGAATGCCCAAAGGGTGAAACGCTACAATATCCTACGCACACCCTCAGGGCACACGAAGACTAGTAACCACCAAATAGTTACACACTAAAATATCAATGGATATATAATAATTTAACGCGGCTCACAAATATTGGGGACTTATCGAAGGAGAGTGTGGATTTGGGGATGAATATGGTGATGAGAGGTCATGCCATACGAAAAACAATGGACTATGCGAGGTACACAGCAGGATGGCGGCATATTGACCAGAGCTAGTTACAGCTGGTATGTCCTATTGCTACTATTCATTGATGAGCTCTGCTCTTTATTTCCATGTTCCCTTTCTCCTCCAAGATCGTCACGGAGAAAGTTGAAAGTCAACTGCCAATTGCCAAAAAAGAATCACGACAGTCTCCGGATAACCTCATCATATAAAGCACTTGTATATAGGCAAAAAAGCATACAAGTGTTGGGATTCGCTGGTAGTCCCGGGCTTCATCTAACGAGGTCTATCCTACTTTTTCTCTTCCGCAGATAGTTCCTCAAGTGATATACCCACAGAATGGAAGAAGTCTTCGGCAACTAACAATCGATTCATCGGTTATTACCTAGTCTTGCTGCCCATTATGAAATCATACGGTAATACATGTACCAGCTTGAGAGCGCCAGCCCTAGTTTCTCTATGCAGTACTTTCCTAACATTTGTAAACCATAAACATGCATAAATTAATCCCAACAGCGTTCAAAATGTTCGCATTCTAATCCCTAGGTGTGCTCCTTTTTCTCAAATATTAAAGTAAATTTGGAAAGCCCTCTTGGAATATGGCGTAGTTTAAAATATCATTCAATGGATATGCTATCGTCAAAGCTTGCCCTTCGTCGCTAATTTGTGTCTGAAGCCCACCAGAACATCAGAATGTCACAAACAGAGCCGCTGCAGAACATATACTCATTCCTCCTGGGAACTATTTCCAATCGTCAGTAACTCAAGACTCGTCCATGACGTCCATGTCCACGTTCTCGCCCACGGCCGGAAGGTGATCTTGCTCCAACTCCCTCAGGTATTCCGTACGCTTTCGAGGCCATACCATTGTTTCTCCTGTCAATCTTTCTATTTCTTGCGTCACTGCATCAAACGGTACCATGAAGGATACACCTGCATTCTCGGAATGCCCCCAGAGCAGACCGACAACGAAAGGCATGGGTGCTAAGACATTGGCGTACGTGGAGAAGTCCTTGGTGGATGGCATCGCGACTCGGTTGAAATAACTCCCATACTTAAAAGTCGAAGAAGCCATGACAAATGAACCAGAATCTCCACGCTCGCAAAAGGCTGGGGGAGTCATAGAATCCAACACAGGCATCTCCCGGTCATCAGACTGAGGTTCCGATTCCCATAATTTGAGAATTTCTTCCCATCTTTCGAGTAATGTTTTTTCTAGTGCCGTCAAATCGTTAACCTCCACACCTGTGCGATTCATCGTTTGAAATCGAGGAGGATGGAGAACACTTCGTGTGTAGGACCGCTGCCTGTTTCCATGTGCATCTTTGAGTTTCACGTATGCGACGAATTCACTTACAATGCCCATTCTATAGATGCCCTTTCCTAACTTTGTTACAACTTTGATGTGCTGTTCGGCATTCATAAGGCTTCCAAGATAATCTCCTTCCCAAGTGTGATATGGCATACCCTTCGGGATCATAGGATCATTAGCGCTTTCCATGAGAGGCCTGTCCCATGGCTGCTCACAGTTCACCGTAATCAGGGCAAGATCCATAGTTTGGAACTTTGAGCCATGTAATGGCTTACTAAGAGAGTAGTATGCAGAGCCGACTCTTGCATGCTGTACCACTCCAAGACACCTATCTTCGCTGATTAAGTCAAGGTGGGCGCGGTACCATGTGAGTTCCTGTTCTTTAATTTCTATGGCCCTTCTAGTATCTCGCCCCTCAATAGCCCTCAATGCCTGTAACGATTCTTCAAGAGTATGAATGTGGACCTGCAGCGTATATACGTCGGTGTCCTGGGTGTATGGGGTTGGTGTTTGCACCTTAATGCCTGATTCAGCGGGTTGCCGAGACATAACCTTATTCTTCCCTATTGTATGCTGTTAGGACTTTATGCTAATGCATTGTTACGGTGACAGATGCTCACGCTTGAATACCACATGTGCATTGGTAACGCCATATGTTGTTCTTTTCCCGTCCCTGTCCTTCGTTACAACGTAGCCACCCATTGTGCCTTGCCAATATTTATCCTGTGGACTTATCTCACACCCAGGGAGAGCATCTAGCTTGTATTTTTGGGCCATGGTGGAAACCCAGCTTGGTTGGTCATACTCGACGGATTGTTGGGTATTACCATCATCACTATTGCAGAACAATGAACCTGCCCTCTGCTGAATTTCCATACCGATGTGATTTGGGAGAATTGAGCGTATACTGTCTTCAATGGAATCCCATTTCTCATCCTCTGCGTCGGTTGCATCAAAGAAAATGACAATCGACCATTCATACTCTCGTTGACCTGCTGAACAACGCCCAACAGGTGTCATGGCTTGAAACATGTCATCAGGCTCCTCCCGAAACAATTGGAGGATTTTCTCCAAATATTTATGCCCAATCTCCCAATTCGCAAGCAGGTCTTTACTTTCATCAGGCGGGCATGTGCAGATATGTGTGCTAAGCATGTATTGCCAGTCGAAGAGTTCAACACCAACTTCGATATTCCCTTCGACCATGGATTGGGTTGCTGCGTAAATCTCGATTACGGCCTTTGCCCACCTCTTGCTATGACTGGTTTTCTTGTCATATATGCAATCGACAACGACGCGAGGTAAGCCCAATTCGCCGTACCTTTGCCTTCGATACACCAAGTCATGAGAACGAACTCCCCGACGAATATTGTACGTTTTGAGAATAGCATCTATACGCGACTTCAAGTCGTCAAATTTGGCATCGGGGATTGGAATCTCAGCTTCGTTAATGGGTAAACTGATCACGGATGGTCGAAGAAGGCGTGGATAGCCTGCGCGGAAGGGCCAACGAGTATCGACATCTTCGGGTGTAATCGTGGCCTGATCAGTATATGTCTCGATGCAAACAACTGTCGTCATTTTGTCCGATTTATTGATAAATAAGGATTAGTAATAATCTCTGAGACTTTGAAAATAGTCATGGAAGCTGGAGTCTACCAGCATATTTAAGTACTCTTGACATGAGATAGAATACAATGAAGACAGCTGGAAGCACCTCCGGTGGTAACATTGCCTATTCTTCGAAGGAGTGTAATAAGATAATGAAGCATTCCACGAAATAAATTTGTTTCAAGACATAATAACTGCCCTAGAAACTGTCTCTAATACCTTTAATAGCCCGTGTATATCTGTTTTGTATTATCAATGCTCATTGTATTGTCAGACGACTTGGGATTCCGAGTGACGAGGATATCATTGTCCTTTTGCTTCAAGTTCATCCAAGGGAGCCGGACCGCCCATAAAGAGAGGTCGCAAGCCCCTTGTTTACGGCGGAATTTGAAAGATATCTGATATCTCAATACGGAATATGATCAAAATATGTGTGTATCAACCTCGCAAATAATCACGCTTTAGGGGAGCCTTGCTATTGGAGCAGTGGTCTAATTTCCTGTACCTATTAACACCTGGTGTATACGTGTCGATACATAAGGGTTCTTATTGATAAGGTAGGATAGTATGAAACTCGATTCTTTTTGAAAAAATACAGTCTAGGATCATTGTCAACCTCCGTTTTAAGGCTTCTTTGACCAGGTGATACGAAACGCTTCTCAGGTTGAACGGACTCGAATAAGAAAGACTGACATCAAACGCTGCTTTTTTGTTCCTTTCTTTATCAATGAACTATTGCTCCGAGGGAGAGACGCAAGATAACCATAGAACTCGTCACAAACAGTATACCAGGCAGTTTTCAAAGTGGTCTTTCAAAAACAACCTCACTAGCGAAGATTGGAAGTTTGTTGCACATCAGAATATCGAAAGTGCGTGGCTGCGACCAGGCCACCGATCCCGGCACCGACTATACCAACATTAATATCGCGTGTCTTTTCAAATTCTAATTAGTGACATTGAGGAACAACCTTTGGGTTTATACCAAGTAACAGCCCCAATAATTCTTAACCAATAACCCAAGAAATTTTGATTAGTTAGTTAACTACTAAGCAGATTGACTAAGCTGAGTCAGCGGTAACACGGTCACCAATAAAATGGTTCCAGATTAGCCTTTTGGGGGCCCTGGATGAGTATATTGCGTGGGTGTGTGCGAATTGTGACTCTAAAACATAGGAGGTGAGGGGAAGAGAGGAGGGGAAGTCTCATCTGGGTCTTAGGAATACAGCTAAGCATATATAACAAAGAATCGACACATTTATTTGTTGTTTCTCATTGTGTTTTGTCTAAAGCACATACATATTCCTATTCCATTCTCAGATTACTGTATGATGGCGAGTGCCACAAGACAAACCCTACAGGTCCCCCATCTTGGAGGGACCACCGTTGGCTATCGATTATCTACTCCTAACCTTGATCCTACAAAGCCAACCGTAGTGCTGGTGAATCCCTTTACCGCCACCGTCGACTATTATAATTCCGAGTTTGAGAGTTCCGAAATGACGAATGCCCTAAATCTCATCGCAATCGAGCCACTGGGCCATGGAGCAACGGTCACCAATAGCGAGACTTGGACCTACTGGGACTCTGCACTTGTCAACTTACAGCTGCTGGACTCACTTGGTGTTGACCGCGTGTTTGCAGTAGGAACATCTCAAGGCGGGTGGATAGTAGCGCAGATGGCACTATTAGCGCCAGAAAGCGTTGGTATTCTCCCACATGGTCTTACACTGAATCGACTTTACTGACCTCTGTTCTTTCAATTATAAAGATTCAAGGGCTTGTTTTGATTGGCACATCGATGGATTCCGAGTCTCCTCAGAGTCGTGAATTAGGCTGCTGGGATTGCCCAACAGCAACTGCCAGATTTGTCCAACTTGCGGCTGACTTGACACCCAAACATGACTTTGAACCGGGACAAGACTATTACAATTATCTCATGGATATCGGCCATGGGAAAGATGTTGATGTCTCCACGAGGTCATTCTGGGAGGATACTATCAAAAACACGTATCAAGGAGACGAAGGCAAGAAGAGAATCTGTATGGCTGCAGTCAACCTCGTCTCGCGGGATGGATTATACGCCCGGCTGCCATACATAAAATGCCCAGTACTTTGGTTGCATGTGAGTTTTTCTTCATCAGGTTGTCGCATAATATTGTGAGTTTTATCTTACTCTTGACATAGGGCACTGCAGATGTCGTGTTTAGTGTTGCGAACGCCCAAGAAGGGATTTCACGTTTTGTCAATTCAAAAGATGCCCGACTCGTGATTATTGACAATGGGGTTCATTTCCTAGGTTCTAGCCACCAAAAGAAAGTCCAGGAACATATTATGGACTTCACGTCTCGCTGGAAATAAAGCTGGATTAGGTTTCGCTGAACAGGCGTAATCCGAGACATACATCATTCAGAACTTGTACCGGATATGGGAATGATATGAAGACGAACATCCCATACCTAGTTGTGATTCAAGCAGTCTTGCTCATACCTAGGTAGAATTCCTAGTAAAATTTGCGAACAATGAGTACTGAGCCAGGTACACACCGAAATATCATGTAATGTTTCGTTACTTACCAGTATTCTATTTCTGTACTTTTTCTAGCGAACTCCGATGATAAAAACTTTCCACAGTGACCTGGATTTTCTCGGCAGGCTCCTTTCACATTACCTACTTAATCAACAGCGTGAGGGCATAAATCCTACCACCATTGCGTAGATAGGTAGATGAAAAGAAAAAGAGGACATCTCTTTGAATTTGTAAACACTTACTGGTATATGTACTTACGGATTCGACGTAGTCTTCAACGAGAATGATGACAACGGCTCGAATGCAATTTTTACTAGACAAAAAATCAATCAGATTAATAAAATGTTCGTAGTTTTGATTCAATCCTTCTGAACCCTGAGCTGGCGTGAGTAGTGCGAGCCCAAAGCGTTTAACCCCGATTATACCGCATACAGTAACTACGCCCGATGACACTCAATATGAAGTGTAAAGACACTGAAAGACTATATAAATTGTAGGCGCCGGTCCAAACATTGCATATCCTCGGATAGTTCGAAATTATGCATCTTCATAACTCAGGATCTTGTTGAACCGGAAATCAGAGAACAAAATGGAGTTGGCTGCAGCACAGATTAAAACTCAAGGGCAGAGCGCTGATAAAGCCGGTCGTCAGGAGATTCTGAACACCCTGAGCAAACTGCAGTCGGAACTGAAAGATCCTATGGAGACGTTGATGCGACTTTCGAATTTTGTACGTGAGACATCCTCGACTCGAATCGTCTGAAAAATACTGCTAACTTCGTTGTGGAATACACTTATCGCAATGCTTCGCTGTTCCAAACACTCGATAAGCCTAAATCCCAAGAAATACACACTCATGATCCGGCATCTTATGCCTCTATCATAATTGTGGTTCCAACTTAGCAAGATGGAAGAGGCAGGAAACGCACTTAGGGCTTGGAGAATCACCTGATAAAGGATGACCATGCCCCGGACGAAGCTTCTTTCCCCGCGTCGTCTCCACCTCCCTTCCCCCAGTTCTTCTCTCTTCTCTCCCGCTCTTTCTAATCTCACCTCATCATCCTACTAATACTTTGTCCTCATATTGCATCTTATACAGAGTTAGTGCTCAATTGTTCAATCTTACCCGATCAGTTTTCTTCGTAATCGCTCTATTCGATCTATTGTCTATGTCTAGCCCTTCTCTATTTCTCTATAAGTCAAATGACAAGTGCCTTCCGCCGTTCAATGTGCCAAACTCCAACGAAACATAATGCGAACACCCTACAGCCGTGCCTTCGCAACAACTCGCTGCCTCTGTTCCTCTGATTTCAGCGGTCCTGTGGGTGCTGAACTTTTCTTGGGAGCAGAAATGTAGCCGCCGAGGACATTGTCGGTATTCGTCACGTTACCATTTTCGTCGCGCTTGATTCCAAGCTCCAATAATTTTGCAAACACATCGGCGAAGTGTTGGAAGAACAGATCCTTATCCTCGGCATACTTTTTCACCCACGGCAAAAACCCAGCGTCGGAAATCAGCGCCATATCAGTAGGCAGCATCATCAGCGGCTCTCCCTTTTCGTCCTCGGATGCGACGGGGTCGCTGTAGCTGAATTGCTTCACCCCATTCGAGAGAGTGCGCGGCTTCCACTCGAGATTCAAAAGCAACCTGAAGAACTGATTCGAAAACCGCGTCGGATTGTTCACCCAAGGACCTTCGAAGCCGCTTCGATCCATATGTCCGCGTCCTAGGTTGTGTGCGCCCGCTAGCGCGACGATTTCCTGATCGTTGAACCCCATACGATAAAAGATTTGTCGCAAATGGTCAGACCCCTGAGCTGCATCTGGTAAGCGGCCGCGTGGAGGCAGCTTGCTATCGTTAACATAATCCGTTCTTCCAGGCAACCACTTCACATCTGGACCCCCCATTTCTTTCAAAGCCACAACTCCAGCCAACGTCCAAAGATCAGCGTATGTGATCCAAGGATTTCGTTCTTTCACCGGTTCGAGAAATGCGCGTGCAATTTGAAGTCCTGCATTCGCTGGATCGTCACCCTCCGCTTCGTATCGCATACCCGCTCCGTTCGATCCGCCCGTGTCTGTTTCTGCATCATACGTGCCGGCTGAATGCCTGAATTCAAAGTATACCCGTTAGCGATTTCCGATACGCGTCTCTAGGGGTGGCAAAAACGCGCATAATGGTGTAAGGCGGAACCCCCCATAAAAAACACAAGTCAAAAAAGATACCTAGGACTTACCATGCTAAGCGAAGAAACACGGGCCCTGCACTACCGTCGTCATAATCGGGCTTGTCGAGCTGGGCGGCGATGTCTTTGCGCACCGCAGCGTAGTCGCCAGGTTGGCTGGCCATTTTGCGCTCCTTTCGGCCGAGAGTAAAGAAAAGGGTTTCAGGGATGGAAGAAACGAATTCCTGTCTTTTCGCGCCCGTGTTTATCGTTTGGATCTCAGTATGTCGCAGTTGTATGATATGCAGAACGATGACGGTCTAGAAAGAAGAAACGTGAGATTTGCGAAGAGTTGAATTCGGATGCGACACATCCAGCGGAACACCCACCGGGCCCGCAGCTTGTTCCTATCGCCATCTAGTGGAACGCAGACTCGAAATTGCCAACGAGAACCGCTGAATTGATAAAGAGCCTTTCACCGATTCGCGGTTCGGATCCACACCGATGATTTTCTTTCTTTTTTTTGTTATCTCGACTTCTTATCGTCGCCCGACGGAGGACTTGCCGAGGTAAATTCGCGGTAGTCGCTCCGTTTCGTGTGTCGCGCTATCTGATGTTGTCACAATATTCGTTTGTGTAATATTGGTTTCAAACTTTTCGTTTGAGGTGTGTGCATGTGAGATCCGCCCAGAGGAGACCTCAAAGCAAACGGCTTTCGTTGCATAGGTGGACTTCACCACTCATGATTGTATGTCGCATAGATACATACAATGCAATGTGTCCAAGACTGGTAGCAATAATACCCTTGACCTCAAGATTGACCTAATATAATGGCGCCGCATCTTTTGCAATAGACCCTGGGTTTCTGCAACGCTTTCTTTGCTTACGGCCCAGAATCACTAGTTCCATCTACCAGGTTCTACAGCACTAGTTGTATACCCAACGGTGGGTTTCTGTGTAGACAAAACAAACTTTTCGTAATACCAAGCACGACATTTTGGAGAATTTCAATCCCGACTTGTCGTCTCGGGCGGTATTTCAAGGGCCTAGCTTAATAGCTTCTTAACCAGGAACAGCCATAAATGCGATCGTTTGTAGACACAAGTGACAACAATTCATGAGCAGTCATGATCATGCTTGCAGATGTTACACAAGTATCGAAACTGCAAACGAAAGTACGGCTGAGCGCGCGGCCAACATAAAGTAAACATGACGCCCCTGATTTGAATCTGTCCAATACTTCCTATCCGACGTGGAGAGATACAAGATATAACAAGAATATGGCCATCCAAATCTCAAAAAGACTTCGTCTTAGAGCGATCATTCTGATTGCAACTTCCTTTTTTGTCCTCGAGATAGCAGGTATTCTACTCGTCTCTGAACAACATATGATGGTATAGAATAGTATTGCTTATTGTTATTTCTACATTCATCAGTCGGATTCTATACACATTCGCTCGCTCTGATTGCCGATGCATTTCACTACGCAAGTTACTTTTTTAGTGATGATTGGCGCGTATACGGACCTTGCTAAGATGTTTCTAGCTCAACGATCTCATAGGATTCGTGATTGCACTAGTTGCTTTAGAGGTATAGAGGCGCTTTTACTGAATCATATTCGAGTGCTGACTACATTTGACATATATGTAGTTGACGGAAAGTACTCAAACGCCGCCGAGTTGGCTATCTTTCGGATGGCAACGAGCCCAGATACTCGGCGCATTCTTTAATGGTGTCTTTCTGTTTGCACTAGGAGTTAGCATGGCCTTGCAGTCTATCCAAAAATTCATTTTTATGCATAATGGTACGTGGAGAAGACATCTACAGCCAAGATTGAACGGATCCGAGACTGACAAGTGAAAACATTTAGATATTATACACCCAGAAAACATTTTGATAGTGGCCAGTGTCGGTTTAGTATTGAATCTCTGCAGTGCTATACTTATACACGGTGCGTGTACTTGATTTTTGAGTCGATTGGCCAGTACTGATCCAACTTGTACAGACCACGGTCACCACGATACACATCCAAATCAAGAACGGACAAGTGAACACGATTTTATACATGGCAATTTGGACATGGTGATCAGACGCCCAATCGCAAGTCCCATGTACCATACTAATCGTCATTCTATCTATAGGCAACAAACGCAAAGCATAGCCACGACCTCAATACTCTCGGCGTCCTCATACATCTCCTCGGAGACGCACTCAACAATACCGGCGTTATGGTTTCCGCCTTGATTATCTGGTTGACCAAATATGAGGGTCGATTCTATGCAGATCCGGCGGCTAGCATAGCCATTGCCTGTATGATCATGTTAACTTCAGCACCACTAGGTGTGTCAAATCTTTCTGCCGGTTGAATCTTGTCTCCATACATGGCTGACGGATTGAACCGTTCTTCTTCATTAGCCCTGAGTTCTGGTCGCATTCTCATCCAGAGTCTTCCCACAAACGTTACCTGCGATGATGTGAACAGACATTTGAACGCCGTAAGCTTCCTCGCTATAAGATCATAAATGCGCTTCTCGAACTAAACAGATCAGATACCCGGTGTGCTTGCCATACGCGATCTCCGATTATGGCGCCTCAACCAGCACAGGAACATTGCTTCGGTTCATGTTCTAGTAGATGAAAAGACCAGCATGCGTGAATGTTCCAGTATCACGAAATCGATCCGGCAGCGTCTACATGCGTTTGGCGTTCACTCCGTCACGATCCAGCCGGAAGTTGTAAGGGCATCTTTTGTGGTTGCTGAAGCGGTCGGGGATGATGAAAATATTGGAATCGGGGCATTTAGCGTTGGTAATCATAACAACAGGTGAGGCTAGAGAATGAGGACGTATAGGGGGTGCATATGACGGCTCGGAGCGTGATTGCAAGGCTGCTCTGCATTTCAATCGCACTGCCTCCATTGAGTTCCTATTTCAACTATCAGCATATGCGGGTTTACTTGAGGGTTACAATGTGTTCAGTAGCGCGAGGCACTCAACAGGCAAACAGTCGGTGGATCTTTGCTCCACCCAGAAGGCTTAGTAAAAGTATCCAGAGCCATTGCGTTACAAACATTCAATTCAATTTTCAATAGAAAGGACTAAAGTACATTATGATAGCGAAACCCTCCACCAGATGGGTCAATACTTACCTATGAACATGACTCTCATCAATTAAAACACTATGCCATACTCATAGTCTGTTGCTCGGGGGAAACCCGAAAATGTACGTTCTTCTCAAATTCAACCTCCATACTGTTTCGACGAGGAGATGGAGGAGCAGGAGGAGGAGAAGTCATGGGCTCATCGGGAAACTCCACAGACTGAATCGGTGCATTGCCTTGCAATCCTTGTCCTGCACCATTGTTGCTCGTGTTGTGTGTTGTCTGAGGTCCTTCGTTGGAGCTACCGTCACGTGCTAAAAAAGTAGTTTGCATGGAAGCCATTTCCGAGTAGGGAGTCGACGAGCCGGAGTCCGTGGAACCCTCTTCAATGGCTTCTCCCCTCTCTCTCCGCAATCTGGTCTCAAGTCTTTTGCATCGTTTCCTCTGCGCTTTCGCCCGCTTCTTGTAGCGCTCCACTTTGCGTAGTGCCCGCTGTAGCACCTTATCGTTCTCATGACGTTCGTCATTGTGAATGTCGTTGATGACTTGGTCGAATCCGAGGGTGTGCGAAGAGTCCAGTACACCGAGCTTGACGTAATGACCGATGGCCCAGATGCAGCCTTCAAAGTCTTGAGCGATGGAATTGATCAGGTCGGCTTTTCCTTTGGCGGACAGGTTCGCGATGTTGTGTGGCTTCTTGCTGCTGTGGATGCGGAGCAGAGAGAAGCCCGGTTTGGGGTTAGCAGGACGAGGCATGTTGATGTTGACTTGGTCCGCCTTGATATTGAATTTGGTCATGGACGAATGTTGATTTGGAAATAGGAGAAAGGTCGTGCTGGCTGAGTGGTACTGTCAGATGTTTCATGGACGATTTTGAAGATGAAAGTGATACCACGATTGAGGGTTCTAATGGGGGGTTTTGCCTGGCTTATATGTGTTAATTTTGGCATGGTCCACTATTCTCTCTTTCACATTGTTCTTATTGTTCCCCGTAATCGATACGGATGAAAGTACATTCATAATGCAAACACACAACGACTGACATTTTCTATCCTTTCCATAGAAGTTCAAATTTGGAAACAATGGAAACTCAAAACTCAAATTTGAATACGTGAGGAACATTTACAAAAGAGATCCAAGTGGGACTTCTAAGACATTTTCTACCATTATTTTGTGTGAAATTGTATTGATAAGTCCCCCTATGTATAGACTTTATTCTACAAACCATACATTGAAAGCAGTTTTTGCACCAGAATTGTTTGTCTATCTTTGAATAAGCAATCATACATATGACAATGTATGCTCAATCACGACAGCCTTTTTGCTCCAAGGCCTATGACATGTCCCATTGATTCGAAATATTGACCTGAACACAAGCCATACACAGGTCAAAATGTTGGACTAATTTGTGTACCAGAAGGCCATCTAGGCAGTGTCCATGTATATATTACCTAGATAGGTATTAAGTATCGACTTAGGGCTTTTTTCATCATGGGACCGTGGCTTCCAGCTTTGGAAATCGGAGCTGACATCTGAAAACTACATTCTTACCACGACAATCTTGACAACGTTACTCTATGGAATTATATGAGGAGGTACTTGGGACTGGAACGCATGCAAAGTCATCAATGTGTCTGCTTTGAAAACAAAAATTTATATCACAGTGATGGATTGCTCTATATATATATATACCGTAACCACCAAGCTATCCATGGATGTATCGGATCGGTCCTTCAATTGATGAACATATTTCCAATTATGACCTTACATCAAACCTGAAAACTACCACATTCAGTGCGACGTAACATGAAAATTGACTATCCTCTTGTATTCCGAAGCCAACAAGGCTAATTTGCGTCCTTGGAACAGGAGGAAAAAACTCGGAGTTGGTTTCGGGGTTGGAGATAAAGAATGTGGGTAGACCATAGTCATTTTGAGCGATACCACCTCCCGAGTTCCGATTAGAGGGAGCAGGAGCAGCTTTAATATAAATGCGGGGACTTCAGCCTTCAACGATTCTATTCTTGATTATTTGTCTACTAAAGAGATATACAACCATCAAAAGCGATTCTTCGAAGATATTGACCAAAAAAGCTCGGGAGACACCAATTTCGCAAGACTACGGTAGAGTCGTTCAGACGGAAGTTTTTAGACATCAAAATGCGTGTGCGTCTGGACCAAGAAGCCTGTTCTAGGCTACCACTGCGCCCAGCATCGACAACACAGCGTTCAACTACCTCCGATAAAAATATAAAAGGATTAAAGGCTTCACTTCTGATACCCGGCCGTGGAGAACCCATCAAAAATGGCGCACTTGTGATTGATGGCCCAAAAATCGCCTGGGTCGGTGAACAGTCTGCCATTCCGACCAAGTATCAAGATATTGAGTTCAATGAGGTCCCAGTCCTGATGCCCGGCCTCTGGGACTGTCATACCCATTTCGGGGGAATGGACGTCGAGGACGACAACACACAAATGTTCTTCGGCTCTGCTGCACTACAAGGAGCTCGCGCTGCCAAGGAGCTCGAAACTACGTTAATGGCTGGCTTTACCACGGTACGCGAAGTTGGCGGAATAGCAGGAGAGATATGGCCTGCTATCAAGAAGGGTACTCTTGTCGGACCAAATGTATACTCTAGCATCGGTGTGCTGGGTATAACCGGTGGTCATTCGGACCTCCATAACTTACCCATCGAAGTAGTTACTGCTAGAAGAAGCACTGGAGCCTTTGTGGTCTGCGACGGTGTCTCAGAATGCGTGAAAACCGTTCGTTTGATGGTACGCAGAGGCGCGACACTGATCAAGATTTGCGCAACTGGCGGTGTGGGTTCGTTGCTCGATGATCCGGAGGATGCCCAATTCTCACCGGAAGAAATCAAAGCGATGGTTGATGAGGCAGCTCGCACGAAAAGAATAGTTGCAGCACATTGTCATGGAAAAGAGGGTATAATGAATGCCTTGAATAACGGCGTACGCACAATCGAGCATGGCAGTTACCTGGATGAGGAAGTTGCTGCATTAATGAAGGAAAAGGACGCCATTTTTGTTTCGACCAGATTGATTGTTGAAGAGGGCCTCAAGAATCCCAAGATTTTCCCACCAAGTGGTTACCAGAAGCTGCTTAAGATCAGCGAGGCACATAAAAAAGCTTATGCATTGGCTGTCAAATCCGGAGTCAAAGTGGTACTAGGCACAGATTGGGAAGCCGGCGAGAATGGAAAGGAACTTGCTTATGCGGTCAAAGCTGGTATGACCCCGTTGGAGGCTATTGAAGCTTCTACTGCTCGGTGCCCGGAGACACTGGGCTCTCATTTTGCGCCCCTGTCAGGCCAGTTGAAGGAAGGGTATGATGCGGATGTGATAGCTGTGGCGAGTAATCCATTAGTAGATGTCAAGATTTTGGGAGAGCCGGAAAAAATCACCCATGTTTGGAAGGGAGGGAAACTGTATAAAGGGTCTCTTTAAGATCTTGATAGCTAACCGCGGCTTGCACGCAGTTACATGGTATGGATAGGGAAACATAAGTTCATGATCAATTAAGCCACCGTCTACAGCGACAGAAATGCATCTGCACGCATACATAGCATTATCTATATCCAATCTAACAATACCTATAGTGTCTTGTCCACGAAAAGTCAAGACATGTATCAGTCATCATAATAGTGAGTCACTAATGGACCATACGTTGCATTCCCATATGCATCTCCACCATAAGTCAGATAACCTGCCACCAAATCCGGCGACCTACCATGGGTTATCTCCGATGCATTACCCATTACCCAAACGGTCTGCATTCCCATGACCATATGCTGGAGAATATGACAATGTATCATCCAGACACTACGAACATTAGCAGAGTTTTTGAAAGAACAGGATTGAACTTGACTTACCCAGGATCTGTCACTTTCAACCTCCAAGCTCTCCATCCTTGACTGGTGTAGTTATGGCCGTCTCCGTAATATGGATCACCATACCTAAACAACAGACTTGTGTCTCGAACGATGGGATTATAGTCCTTTAGTCTCTCCTGGTTGGCTGTAGCGTTGTACACACCAGGACCACTACCCATATCCCAGACGTGAGCTCCATGAAAATGAAATGGATGGACATCGTATCCACCAATAACACCAGCAGGCTCG
This sequence comes from Talaromyces verruculosus, assembly GCA_038993655.1. Taxonomy (NCBI): domain Eukaryota; kingdom Fungi; phylum Ascomycota; class Eurotiomycetes; order Eurotiales; family Trichocomaceae; genus Talaromyces; species Talaromyces verruculosus. The sequence goes on from JBBVQN010000061.1 coordinate 87,275, forward strand.
TTCACAAGAATGATATCGACTACCTCGCCAATTTCAGCTGCAAAAACATTCAACTCATAATCCCACCCGTTGTTCTGGATTGCTTTTTGGTAGTCTGGAATAGCTCTTTCGCCCTCCCTATACACGCTAACCAGGTAAGGAGTATCAGCAGTTGGAGTGGTGTCATTGAATGGAGTATTCCCTTCGTGCTGATTGATTTCGGTCCAGGTGTGGTTGTTGATGGTCCAGTATTGGCCCGATTTGACGTCTAGTTGCGCGGCAGTCATGATCACTTGGCGAGTCACTTGATCAGTGCTAGGAAAGTCGTTTGGCGTTAACGGTTCTAAGGTATACTCCAACCAATCCTGTAAGGAATAAGGTATTGATACCGGAGGTCGAGCAGGGGGCGATGATAATATTGTACTGGCGTTGTCTTTGGCATATGATAGAACTGCGTAGAAAGTATCTTTTTGATCACGATATCTTGTTTCAATCTGCATCCAAAACTCGGTCCTGCCGAGAGCTTGCAGGTCCTCCTCTGTCTTGGTATGAAGTAAAAAGTCATATCGTTGTCCTCCAGCCATTTGTATTACATTCGTTTCGGCCGGTTGCGTGTACGAGGAATCGGCAGCGATAATGGTGAGATTGTAATGGTCCTCAAAGGCAAAAACTAATGGACTCAATGCCACTCCCCCGATTGCTCGAAAACGGTATGTCTTGTCTACTTCGACTTGGATGATTTCAGGGTGACATTTTGCGTCGCTGACGGACGATGCATCCTCGGGAGGCATCTTAGCATCCGTTTCGTTTCCGAGAAGTGCTGGAAACCCATTGCCATTAACTAGTATGGATTCCGATTCTCCGGGCCTAAACGATAAGACGCACAAGTCAGTCAAAGAGGAGGTAGGTAGTCCACCAAAACGATTGTACTAACCATAGAAATTGTGCCAAAGGAGCAGTAAGGCCTTGTTCAATCTGTTTATCGGTATTATTAAACAGCTCTGACAAAAACAACATCCGCTCCTCGTCGTATTCATACGGAATCCGTCCATCCGCTTCCTCCACAAGCAAGGGCCCAGAGGCAGAAACTGCCTGGAATCCAACATGAGAGTGATAGAAGTAAGTACCGGCTTCACCAATTTGAGGTCGAAGTTCGTAATCGAAGAAATGTTGCGCCTTGTCCGTATTAGTATTTTTGTCGCTCCGCAAATGTAACAGGCTGTATTATCTCACTTTAATGGGCCACTGGCTTGCTTGGGGTGTTCCATCCGCCCACGGCGCGACGGATTGACTGAGGCCGTGCCAGTGCTATGAGAGTTAGATTAATGCAGTTTATCGTTATCATCCAATATCTTTTGAACGTACTATTGTGGCATTGTCAGAGGGTAGGTCGTTGTACACCCTAATCCAGGTGGTCTGGTTCTCTTTCAAATATAGAGCAGGTCCAGGCACGGTTCCTTGGATAAATTAGCATCGTTATGAGCTACTAGGCTGGAAGATATACCATTGACAACAGCAGAAAGCCTCGTTCTACAAGCAACGGTGATACTTTCAGCGGTAATTTTCAGGATGTAATCTGGCTTAAAGTTGCTGTCATGTCTGACCTGTTGTAAAGCCTTGCTCAATGACGATATGGCCAAGAGGATATGTAAGAAAAGGAGCAAAGAAATAGCCATGGCCACAGATTTACCTGTCGCCTAAGACAACCCGGTTACAGTAATTATAGTCCAGACCTGAATGTTGATGAGAATGAGAAACGAGATCATGTTCTCTTGGGTGTTTGAGGCAACTATACACCTGTTATGGAACATGTTGAGGACACAACGGCACCTTACAAGACCTGAAATTAATTCCAGAAAAAGAAACGGGTGGTGGATCAAATAGTGACAGCCACTACGGAGTAGGTACCTATCGGCCGTCCAGAAATCGAGCTCCATTCGGAATATGTCGATCCTATCCCTTCTTAGCTTCATTTCTGGCTGAAAAGTTCTCGGTGTATATTTGCCAATTTGGATTACAGCCAAAGTACAGAGTAGTCAAATCATTTTTGATGTTGGGTGTCACAAAGGGAGGGTAATTGTTGGCATCTCCATCCACATGCATTGGCGTACGAACTCCCTGATAATCCTGCCATATCGGAGAATATCATTTGTGTCTCGGCTGAGGCTGAAATTGATATTCAAAAACAAGACATTTCTACACTTGATACAGTGTACGAGATAGCTGCGCAAGGCTAACTCTCTTTGGCAGGTACACCTGGCCCTTCAGTCACTCGGTTGACCGTTCGGCTTTACTATCGGATTAATGGACTTTGTGACCGTTTTAGGGACCTACCACCGAGTTAGGGTTACGAATTGCGATATCCGGCTCGCCGCCCTCGTCCATAGGAATCAAAAGAGTAAGACCAGCTGCAAATGTTGCCAAAGATGAGGATAGCGTCATGGCTCGGACTGCAAGAATACAGCGACAACAATTGTGGATGGCATTGAAGGCTAAACCGGCAACTTGCGATGAACACCACGATGATGGTACATCGACCAATACCACGCTAGCCACATACTCGTTTGCCGGCATCTTCGATCACGGCTGCTATTAAGCCACAAACTCTTTCTATGATCCAGTCACTGCTCAACACGTAGTTTATGGTTGGATCACAGCAGAGGATCTACCGGATGACCTGCGTCATGCGCAGGGGTGGATTGATCTCGCTTCCGCGGACGGTTCATTTACAAGTTTTGCATAACGTTGTCAAGGCTCGCAGCTCGGAGCTTCAATCGATCACATCCATGGAAACAGAAGCTAATTCCCGAGGCACATATACTGTGCGAACGCTAGGAATACGGCCGGATGATAGACTAAAGAAGCTCCGAGACAAAGCCTGTAGGGTGCACACAATGCAGAACCTGCACCTTCGTTCTTCTTCATGCTCTGCACAATCTATAATGCCATTGAAGACATCAAGTTCGGAAGTGGAAGCGGAATTTGCTGTTCATAAGGAATGTACTCGCGTGGGTATTGAGATTGCGCATAGCGCTAGTATGTCATCATTTAGCATTAGTTCTCCCACCGTTATATCACCATGATCATGCTAACCATTTATCGCATCAATGTACAGACTTCAAAACTCAAACCGTCCTTTCATGGGATCCAATTACCGAGACCTTTACCATCGAACGGCCACATCCCACATACCCAGGCATCAACCACGGCGTCGAGAGCGCACCGCATACATTACTCACATTTCGCGATGATGAAGACAATGAGGTGGAAGAGACACTTCGGATCCGCGCAATATTCCACAAGAGTGTATTGGAAGTCTTTGTGAACGAGCGGACCGTAATCTCCATGCGTATATATCTAGATGAAAATCGCGATTTCCAACTGGGTTTCTTTGCGGAGGGAGGGTCTGTCGATCACGTTGAACCTGCGGCCATCTTGTTGAGAGCGCAGGTTTGGGATGGGTTAGAACCATGAATCATTGTGTGACTATTGTCTATAAAATATAGAGAAGGTATAGACGGCGTCAGTGAAGCTCAGATCGATAATCTATACATTCCATTCGCCATTAGGCCCGATAAATCCCAGGGACCTCAGATAAGCATTGTACTGCTCCATATATGGATGATGGCCACCTCGAAGAGTCTGCATCAATTTCATGTAATTCCTTGCGAGCTGATGCGTTGCCGAGTCCGGTATCTGCATCTCACTTTCCGCGTTGCCCATATTCATGAGAGCGCTCGTTGCAATATTGTATAATTTCTCAATCTTCAGCTGTCAGTCCAAATTAACCAATTAGAATATAGATTGATATGGCTACCCACCATGCCAACCCCATGTGCCTCCATCGCACTGATCCTCAAGGACCGACACAACTCCAATGTTTTCACGCCATTGTCAAATGCGTAGCGGAAGCAAAGCTCCTTTTGCTCCGAATATGGTTGTAGAAGACCATGGCTAAAACACAAATTCCACAATCGGTCCAGAACCCATTTCTGTGTGACAAGCACATCGGCGCATTGCGTTTCTGAAAGAAAGTCTCGCATGACCCTAATGATGTTAAGCTCCTCCGAAATTGGTTGGGGATTTTCATTGTGATTCGATAGAGCAGAGTTACTATCAACAATAAAATGGTCCTTGTTCTTGCGTTGCATATATCGACTGACATCGCTGACTCGCGCAAGATTGCGGTATATATTAATAGCCTTAGATTCAGTGAGGGTATGGCACTTCCCCGTGGTTTTTATGCTGCAACGCGAGTTCCAGCATAGAACAATTGCCTCATCAATGGAGTCAAATATCTCCATCAGCAAAGTGAGCCCCATCATAGCGGCGGCATCCTTTTCGTTGTGGACAATAATGCCAGACACGAGCCGCCGAGTAGTGTTGTTCATTTCGTCCACCGAGCGTATTGGATTCGAGGGCGGACTGACAAAGCTGACTGGAAGCCGGCGCTGCAGAGCATACGCTCTGTTGAATTCGTTAGCAGCGAGAGTATTAGAGAAATGAGTGAGGTTTACCTCTCTGTGACTGATAGCACCAAATAAATCCTCAATAATTGCCCTTTATACTCAGCCGGGTGGTTTGCATACGTATTTGGATCATTCAGTCCTAATATTGACGCTAAGTCCACGGCCTCGCGAAGCCGAAGTCTTGCGGCATTGTGCTGATTGCTCCCGAACAAGAAGCCAAATAAGAAGAAACTTGTCAACACGGATTCCACAATGGGGTTCTCCCCAAAGTCAGACGAACTATGCATTTTTGTTGCTTCTGTCATCATCATTCTCGCATGGTCTGCACGGGAGGAAGATGAAGGTCGTTCAATGATATCGATTGGCTGCGTAAGTGCAAAGGCGCAGAGAGACAAAATCATGGCACCGAATTGAGGGTTCTGGCGATGCTCTCGTTGGAACAGTCTGGTAAATAGAGAGGACCTATCCAAGACCGGTAGCGTCGGATGGAGGCGGTCAAAAAAGACATCTATCCAAGGAATCAGGTTCGTTTCTTGAATATAAGGTGGCCAGAAGTCCGCCTGTGATGCACCGACGCCGCCATGTGGCACTTCCATCGAATTTACACTTTGCGTGTCATGGACATTGATTTCTCCGCCCATAAAAGGCACAGGATCGTCAAAATTGAGATTTGCATCGTCAATTATCGGAGGAAGTGCCTGCTTAACAAATATGTTCGTCCCTGGAAAATCAAAGAGTGAACCCGTTTGTGAGTTGAAACTGTCTGGAAGCCAAGACTCGGGATGAGAAGGACTATTCCAAGTAGCCTCAGCAGCATTGTTGTTGAGAAGTAGACCAAAACCATAGTCTTGTTCACCCGGAGTCTGCGATGGATCAAATGTAGGCAAATCAACAGTCGAGAGATTCGTCTCACGAAGACTAGCCGGGCTAGCGTTATCCGCACTGCCAGATGACCGCCTGGCTTGACCTTGTCGCTCTCTTATTTGCGTTACTCGGCTTGAAGGATCAGCTTAGTTTGTCCAAGGTAGTTGATAGACAGGTATGGGAACATACTGCGCTAGAGGCCCTCGCTTCTTTTGAGGATTGAGAAAAGTACACTCAAATCCATTCAGAGTGCATGTTTCGCATGGTCGAGATAGACTACACTATGATTCTCTTTTATTAGCAAGTGCATGCATTTATATGCGTAGGCTTGGCCTTCAACCCTTGTCTTGCGCAACCTGCACTGATCGCAGGCGCGAGTGGCACATTTTGTCGATGTCTGGCCCTGACTCTGGCCCTTCCGACTCGACGATGTTTTTGTGTTCATGATTCGTCTAAGCAGTTGATCAGTTGATTCATCACGCTATTTAATGCTTAGTCTCTGGAACTACGGAGTATACCTGCTTGGGTGCGTTGGAGGATGAAAGCAAGAAGTGGAAGGAAGCGCCCGCCGCAGCCACTCAGGAGGAAGAACGCGCCGCGCACGGACCCTCTTCGGTTAGGGTTAGGGTCAATTCCCCGCCATGGCTCTCAAGGCTCAAATCATACCTTCTGAGGCTCCCTGTAATAATGTTGGGGCTGACATATTGAAGAATCGGGCCAGTAAATTGCTCATACAGAAATGAAGCAAGAGACCTTGAAGTCAGTGTTGACATCAAAGCTGTTCGTGTATGGTGCTCTATACACGGACGGATCAATATTCTCCCGGGCACATTTCCCAAGCTGACCACGCTCAAGACTTCAGGACATTACCTATGGGTCCAATCCATCAAAAGCATTAGGAATGCGTCATTCCGTCTACTAAAAGCTCCACAAAATACCCAATTCCTTCTTTGTTCTTGATTTGATACCGTCGTTCTCATAAAAAAGCCACATGGAAGACAGTCCCGGCTAATGAAGGTTGATATCCACCAGAGAGATTATCAATCTGATAAAAATTTAGCTTTAAGCTCTGATGACAGTGAATGTGCCTGTGTGCATGTGTGGCTTACATAGAGCATGCTTCGGCTGTTTTGATCCGGAGTCACGGCATCGTCTTACAGAAGAAACGCCTCCGATCTCGGGGAGGTGCTCGAATACGTACTGAATCGCAGGATTTCTCAAGTAACGACACCGAGTAAGCAGGCACTCTGTGTACGTAATGGCTTACCTGGGTGCATAAGACTGCACAGGTGGGCTGATCACACAGTCATCCAGGGCCGTCCGTGCCATTGCTTCATTTCTTTGAAAATGCAGATCTTCGACATGGTAGCATAGTCCATTATGAATACCAGAGGGTAATTGTCATGTCAATTGCTGGCATTTGGACACACCGTGCTCTGTACAACTCTCTCTTGAGCTGAGGATCAGATGATGCAGGGCTTTCCCTGTGGGGACAGTAACAAACACATGGAATGGAAATTATGGAATCCGTCAAGTAATGCAGCAGTGGAGCCTGAGGCTTCTGACTCGTGGCTGGCCAGGCCAGATTAGTACAGTAGTATTATAGCTTGGCGAGGTCATGGTACTCAGCCTATTGTTCTGAACTTCGACTAAAGCTCCTGCTGGCCGCAATTGAGCGCTTTCTAGACAAATTCATATGCAAATGATTCTCATCTTTCAATTTTTGAGCATGGTGTTTTAACATTGAGCCCTCATAATATTATCACAAATGCGGGAGAATACACAGTATCATCTTTAAATCACTCATGTGTAGAGCCGCTGGCCTTTTTTGCTTTTCATTTTTTTTATCAGATCGAAAGCTTGTAGGAACCCCCACTTGATGTTGGCTAGCATCAGATACAGTCATAACTGGTATTTACTTCCAGCAATACGTATGTATCGGCGAAATACAAAAGTAACAGACAGTATCAGACGTGACGGTACTGCCAATTGTAGCTGGCCGAGCATCGGAATGAAACGTCGGCGGACATTGGCCAATCAGCGGCCTGGCTGATTAGATGGTTGCGTTGATTTTTTTCCTTTATCAGATCCGCTTTTGGCGCTAACAAAGTTATCTGATCCGGGTCGCTCCTTCCCTCTGCCCCTCTTGGCTCTTGCCGTTCCTGCCTGCTGCCCGCGGCCCGGACTGCCTAGCCGCCACAGCCTTGAGAATTTCTCTCTTCTCTTCCTCTCTTCTCTTGTATTTCATTTGTTCTCTCCGTGTTCTATGGGAAACACTCATCGCATATTATCCCTCTTGCGGAGTAGTGCTGGCGTATAGTCCCGAGTATATATTCTTACCGAATGCCCTCCCGTTACTAGCCCTTTTTTTGTTTTCTTCTTGTGTCGAGCTTCTTTCCATCGGTACTCCGTACCTGTACTTCAGATCGGCTTCCATCCGTCTGTTTCTCTTACTCAATTATTAGTTAATTGTTAAAACGGTGGCCAAGTCCAACCAACAACATGGGCGTTCTCGACAACATTCGCGGTCGCGACACTTCTCAGCTCAATGCTGCTGTGCACAGCTCGGAACCCGTTCCCGTTGACGAGAAATCTCCTGGCAATGCCCAGGATCTCTCTGCGAGTGACTCCGAGACTCTGAGTCTGGAGGCTCGAAATGAAAAGGAAGTCCGACTTCATCCCGATCAAATTACTGCCAATGCAGAAATTGGTGTTCAAAAGGCCGAAGCCGTTACCCTCATTTGGGGCAAGAAGACTGTCTATGCGGTTTATGCATGGTGGGTATAGATCTTCTTGTGTCAACCTGGAAATATACTAATTCGTCGCAGGATTTGGGTCTGCTTCTTTATGCTGGCTTTTCAGTCGGCCGTAGGCAACAATCTACTTTACACTGCGTATTCCGACTTTGCTTTAGCCCCCGCCGTATCGACCGCCAGCATTTTAGCTAGCGTCATTGGTGGTGTTCTTAAACTGCCTATCGGTAAGACACTCAACTTGGTGGGCCGTGCCGAAGGTCTCCTATTTTTTGTGGTCGTCTACATTTTGGGTATCATATTGCTCGCCTCGTGCAACGGTCCAGATGCCTACGCAGCTGGTTATGTGCTGTACTGGATCGGTTACGACGCCATCTACCTGATTCTCGACGTCTTCATGGCCGATACCTCGGGATTGCGAAACCGTGCTTTCGCCTTTGGATTCGTCAGCACACCATTTATTTGCACCGCGTTTACGGGCTCATTGGCTGCTCAGTCATTTGTCAAAACGAGCGGATGGAGATGGGGTTATGGAGCCTTCGCCATAATCATGCCTTTCGTATTCGTGCCGCTAGCGGTTGTGTTTAAGTACTATGAGCGCAAAGCTATAAAGCTAGGTCTCTTCAAACGGGAGTCTAGCGGCCGTACTACGCTACAGTCAATTACACACTATTTCCATGAGTTTGATAGTAAGTTGGCTGTGGGTTGTTCTTGACAACTTATGCTAAAAACTTTCTAGTCATTGGCGCGTTCCTTCTCATGGCAGCATTTGTTCTATTCTTGCTCCCATTCAGTCTGCAAACATCCAAGCGCATCACATACGACAGCGCCGCTTTCATTGCCATGGTTGTTATTGGCATTTTGCTATTCCCAGCCTTTGCGATTTGGGAGGCATACTTTGCACGCACGCAATTCATTCGATGGGAACTTTTCAGAAACCGCACTGTTCTCGGTGCTTGCATTTGCGCTGCGACACTAAACTTTGCGTTCTACTGCTGGGACTTGTACTACTACTACTTCATTATGGTAGTGTACAATCTTGATATTTCCCTGACCGGATACATGACACAGATTTACAACGTCGGATCCTGCTTTTGGGGTCCGGTTTTCGGCATGTACGTTCGATACACCAAGGAATTCAAGCGATTCTGTTTCTTTTTCGGCATCCCACTAATGTTTCTGGGAGCCGGATTGATGATTCATTTCCGTGGCCAAGATGGATCCATCAACTACATCATCATGTGCCAAATCTTTATCGCCTTCGCCGGCGGTACGCTGGTCATTGGTGAAGACATGGCTGTCATGTCCGCCTCTGACAGGGAAGGTGTACCTATGATGCTTTCTCTCGTCAGCTTGTGCAGTAGCATTGGTAACTCCATTGGATCTGCCGTTTCTACTGCCATTTACTCCAGTACATTCCCGAAAGGTCTCCTCCAGGCCCTTCCTGAGGACGAAAAGGCCAATGCCACGACTATTTATCTTGGTGGATACGCAACACAGCTTTTGTACCCTGTTGGAAGCCCGACGCGCGATGCCATCAACTATGCTTGGGGCTATAGCCAGAAGTACGGTGCCATTGCCGCAACTTGTGTGACTATTTTGTTGATTCCTGCAATTGGAATGTGGAAGAACTACCGTGTCGACAAGGCACAGAACAAGGGAACCCTGCTTTAGACTTCACCATTTTTGGGACTATGGGAGAGAAGTGATTTGAGCAAGGGCATGCTGTATAGTTATGCCATTTCACTGCACATAAGCACACATACACATACCATTCTAATTCGACCTAGTTGACCTAGACTAATGTTGGACGAAAGTCATGTATTATCGATTATTTCAATCAAACACTTTATTTGATCACTAATATCAAGAACACAAAATGTAGTTATCCGGAGTAAGGTTGAATTAAAGTTATCGTGAGTGTTGCACAATCATCCGATAGGTACTGGTTCAGGTATGCATCGGTGTCAGGGATGTATGGACCTTGGTTGGCCTGCCGGGGCATGAAGAGGTCTTATTTCCGTCACCAGAATATCCACGTATTCAGACTAAAGCCTTGATATGATTATACGTACTATAGTACCCTACTTAGGAGCAACCCTAATAACGACCTTCCCCCTGGCCCTGTTCGTCCTCAACCTCTCAAAGGCCTTGACGGCATCATCAAACTCGAACACCATATCAATAACAGGCTTCACTTTTCCATCTCGCATCATATCCGCAATCTCTTTCAGATCTTCATACCGGTTTTTGAAGAATACGAGTTGATATGGTCGCTGTCCGCCACCGAGTATGCGCGGAGTGATTAAGCGTCCTGCAGTCGAGAAATGGGACTCATTTCCAACTTGTTTGTATGGTTTGCCGGGGAGTAAGAAATTGTGGCTTTCGCGATACATATTGTCTGGTTTTCCGATCATGTCCAACGCCAGACTGAACAAAGGTCCTTGTTTGCGGAGGTAGTCGACAACATCGACTGCAGTGTAATCAAGGACTTCATCGGCACCGATACTTTTGAGCAAGTCAACATTTCGCGTGGAACATGTGGTCGTTACTTGACATCCATATGCTTTCGCAATCTGAATCGCAAACGTACCGACACCCCCCGAACCGCCATTAATAAAAACATGATCCCCGGCCTGGACCTGTCCCTTGATAACCTGCAGCGCAGTCTGGCCAGCAACCCCCACCGTCGCAGCATCATCAACATCCACACCTTCAGGGATAGGAACAACAAGCCCCGCATCAGCAACCGAATACTCCGCCAACGCACCAAACTGACGCGGTAAAGGCAGCGATCCAAACACGCGCTGCCCAATCCTGACATTCGACACTTTTGCGCCGGTGGCGACGACTTCTCCGCTAAAATCCATTCCGGGAGATGCCGGCATGGAGACTACGCATTTCCAGAGCAGGCTGGGTGTGTCTTCAGGGACTTTGTAGTCTGCTGGATTCAGGGAGGTGGAGGAGATCTTGATGAGGCATTGATAGGGGCGTAGGGTCTGGCCGGGGCGGTGGGCTGTGTCGGATTTGTGGAGGTTGTTTTGGAGACCGCCGCTTGTGCTGGACCAGAGCCAGGCGGTCATTATGGAGGGGATTTGGGAGGTATTGCCTGTCATGTTGCTGTTATCACAGTCTGGAGATACCTCGGAGAGGGATGGGTGGGATATACTGATGTGAAGGGAGTCCCTACATACATGTCTGATACAGAAGTGAGACTCCAAACTTACGTAGAATGGAGACGGCGCACGGGCCACCTGGATCAATCGTAGATGAAAACGGCTCCTTTTTCGACTTTGAAACTTTTCATGGCATAATTGTAGACTGCTTATTGTTATTATTTCTTTTTAGCAGATTGTTTCCATACAGTAAGCTAGATAGTATTTAACGTGTGTCAGAGACATACAGCCTCAGGCAACAAGGCACTAAGGAACAATACGACGAACGCAGCCGAAAACAGCCTAGCGCGCGATCAAGGGGGACCGAGGTACACAATGACATCACATCGCGAACAAGATCTTCTGCCAACGAGTTAACTCCTCTTTTGTCCTCTTGTTCTCTCACGACCCTGTACATATATCTGTCACTTATATATGCTCATTATATTACTGCATATATTTTGAATCTCCTTGTATCGTTTTTGTTTGGCAAATATCTTGATTGAAGCTCTTTCGTCCTGCGACTACACTTTCACATGATCCCTGTGCATCTCGTTTTCAGCAGAGACAGTCGCAATCGCTGACATGCCTCTCAACACGGCTTGTATTGGAGCAAGCGTTGCTCCGACGGTGCTATCAACGTGGTTTGCTCATGTAAGTCTACCCTACTAGAAGATCAATCAATTGAACAATCAACTAACTCAGCATGCATAGTATATCGATAGAAAACCCCGTCACCTCAAACCCACCGCTCACATATCCTACGACGAAGGTCTCAACATCGTACGCGCCTTCCTCAAACATGCCGCGCACCACACAGTCGAGGACTTGCAGGCTTTCACAGCCCAAAAGATCCCCTCACCGACTTGGGTCAAGGTCCAGGAACAGGTTATCCCCAACGAACACTTAACCAAAGCCGCACACCATGTACATGAGCAATTGGGTGAGCGAGGCATCAAGCGCGTGGGTGGGAAGACGTGGTGGCAGTGGCGCGGTCAACAGGGCGACTTGAAATGTGAATGGATTGAGATGAGGAGCGATTATAGGGCGAGGAAGCAGGCCAATGCGCATTGTAAGCGGGTGATGTTCTATGTGCATGGTGGTGCGTACTTTTTTGGTAGTTTGGAGACGCATCGGTATCAGATGCAGCGTCATGCGCGGAAGCTCAAGGCTCGTGTTTTTGCTCGGTAAGTTAATCTTCTCTCATCGGCAGATGATTGTTTGCTGACTCGTCTCTAGTAAGTGCTCCCCCTCGAGAGGAAATAGCTTGACCTAATGATTGTTAGCTGCATATCGCCTGTCGCCCCAATTTCCGTTTCCATGTGGTCTGCATGATTGTCTGGCAGCATATCTCTATCTCTTAACCCTGCAAGACCCAACGGAGATTATACTCGCGGGTGACTCTGCTGGTGGCGGCATGGTACTTAGGTAAGTCGCTTCAAATCTCTGCTACGTAAGCTTATCTGACGATATTAGTATGCTGGTCATCCTCCGTGACCAGGGTATTCCATTACCTGCCGGCGCAATTCTCATCTCTCCATGGGCAGACCTAACGCACTCCTTTCCGTCCGTTGCAAGCGCTAGCAATTTCGACTACATTCCAGAGCATGGTTTCTTGCATCGCCCATCACGCAGCTGGCCACCACCAAACTCGGATGATCTTGCGTACATGTATCAGAATGCCAATCAGAAAGGACCTGGCAAGATGGCTAGTCGTGTGCAGACAGACGGAATCAGGAAACCGAAAGACTACGATCAGCATACCGCAGTTCAAGGATTCACTGTGCGTGAAGAGGAAACAGCAGGCACAAATCATACATATCCCGGCTTACAAAGCGGCAGCAACAGAGTCAGCACTGCGGATATCGGGACAGCCCATGCAGACAACATCGTCGTTCCCATGGGAGACAATACTGTCGTTGAGATCAAGGACCAAATTCAGATGTACGCTCCAAACCAGATGGTGTCTCATCCTCTAGTGTCGCCAGTGTTACAACCTACCCTTGGCGGCTTGCCACCATTGTTGATTCTGACAGGTGGCGGAGAGTTACTTCGGGATGAGCAAATCTACCTGGCGCACAAAGCCGCGGATCCATTGGCTTACCTTCCAGCGGATATCTTTCTCGATGAACATGACCCTGATAGAACTTTGATACACAAGTATGGGCCGACGAATGTCCAATTACAGGTATGGGATGATTTATGCCATGTCGCGCCCACATTGAGTTGGACAAGACCTGCAAAGTTCATGTATCGCTCCATTGCACAATTTGGTGCATGGGCCCTGGCACATGCTCAACATGGAGAAATCGACATTCCCGATGACGATGCTTCCTCGGTTTCGAGTGAATCGTCTTCGACTTCAGGCAATGAAGAGCCACCTGCATCCGTGGGAAAAGCAGGAGATCCCTTGCCACCTTTCCGCAAGAATATGATCCGACAGAGGGTCGACAGGCACGGTATGGTTTACCATCTCGATCCACCTCAGTCTCTACCCGCCCTTCAACATCCGCGTGAGAAGGTTGGCGCCTTGAATCCTTACATTGTCAAGAAATGGATGCATGCGAAGAAAGCATGGGACGAGAAATTCGCAAAGGAGAAACTCGCCGTCCAACGTCGTCGAATCAAGGACTTCGAAAAGGGATATTTCGGGTTTGATAGCGAACTCCCTCCTGCATGTTCCATGGCCAGTAGACGCATGGAGAAGGATCTTGCTGTAGCCAAAGTACGGAAGAGTTATGGTATGATGATGTGGTCTCTACTCGCTAGCAAACATGATAAGGATATCGTCGCAAGAGAGGCTAGGGAGGATACTATCCCACATATCACCAACAGACCCTTGGAAGGCCAACAAGGTCAAGGAGATACAGATATTGTTGCGCAAAAGACGAGATCACGACGGGAGGAAAGCATTTCTACTCCGGATCGTGGTAAATTATCTCCTTTCTCTGCTGAGGAACGACCTCATAGTCGTTCTCGTAGTCGGTCACGGGTTGTCAGTGATGCAGGCCAAGTCGGAGACCATGACACCGATCAATCTGAGAGCACCACCACACCTGTCGTCCTGATCCCCGGGGTCGATACAAACATCGACCCTCAATCTGCTACCAAAACACCAGACAACGTCAGTACGATGGCAGTCCTGAACGCCGACGGTGTCATCACCACCACAGACACATCAACAGTCAAATCAGACACCAGCACTATCCCAAGACCCTCCTCACTGAGCGATCAGAACGGTGGTGTCACTACAACCCTCCCAGACAGCGGACCTCACACCCCAAGCATCATCACCACGGACACCGCAACAGAACTGGGTGTAGATGCATCAAACTCCAGCACGATGGCTGTACGACATGTTCCTTACATTCTCGAGAATGAGAAGCAGAAGAGACCAAGTACAGTCGACGAAGTCTCGCCATATGCCGAACGAGACATCTCTTCCAATGGCGTCGTCAGCAATGGACCAGAAACTCCTAAAGGGAACGGTCATGATAAAGAAGCATTTCAACTCCATTCGGAGAAGGAAAGACCAGAGATGCCTGGTCGGGATGAATTTGTGACTGCGGAGGAGATTCAGTCTTGAGTTGTACTATATACCCTCGCTCTTTTGCCATTTTGTTTGTGTCTTTGATTTTCATGTGATTCTTGGTTTTATATATACACGATATCCCTTGTTGGCCCTTTTTATGTTAGCGATCTTGGTTTGACTTTTGAAGATGTTGGTTAAATTGTACATTAATAGCATCCAGATGTCGCGATATATAAACATTTGAATGCTCCGTTATACACGATATGCCCCTTTCCCCTTCCTGCTCGTAAATAGTCATACATACCCGCCACCGCCGATCCATCATTATAATACAATATATCTTGGAAGCTTACGCCCATTCTATCCCCACCCCCTTCGCAACCTTCTCCGCTATACTTATAAAAGCCTGTCTCCGCACACTATTCTGATCCCCTTCCTCCGCCACAACAGTCGGCATCCCCCGATCCGCATCCTCGCACACTCTCGCATCAAGCGGTATATTGCCCAGAAATTCAATCCCGAGTCTCTGACACTGTGCCACAACACCTCCCTCGGCGTCATGTACATGCGAATGCGAATGGGAGAATATCTTGGTTTCGTGGCCGCAATTCGGGCACGCGAAGAAGGCCATATTTTGAACCATACCTAGGACAGGAACGTCCATCTTTTGGAACATCCCGAATCCGCGCACTGCGTCGCGCAGGGCAATATCCTGTGGTGTTGAGACGATTACCGCGCCGTCGAGGATGATTTCTTGGCCGATTGTGAGTTGTACGTCGCCTGTCCCCGGTGGTAAATCGAGAATTAGGATGTCGAGCGGGCCCCAGGAGACGGAGTGGAGGAGTTGTTGCATTGCTTTTGTGACCATGAGGCCGCGCCAGCTGATGGGTGTTGTGTCCATGGGTGGAGGGGAGGAAGCGGTGAGTTCGGTATCGGAGGTGGGGGAGGAGGAGGCTTGAGGGAGGAGATAGCCCATTGACATTGATTTAAGGCCGTAGTTTGTAAGAGGAATAAGGCAATTGTTGCTGTCGAGGCGCGGTTCGCCATGGAGGTTCAGAAGGGTGGGTATAGAAGGTCCGAAGATGTCGGTATCGAGGATACCGGTTCGAATACCTCGACGGGCTAGAGCGAGCGCTAGATTGACTATCCACCAAAAAAGTCAGCATTTAACTCTTTGAAGAGAGTGCTTGACATGCCAGCAATGGTCGACTTTCCAACCCCGCCTTTGGCCGAAGACACTGCGACGACTTTTTGGACATCTCGGATTCTGCGTTTTTGAGGAAGGCCGCGGCGGCTTTTGAATGTGGGAGGTGTTCCTGATTTGGGCAGTCCCTGCAAACCTCAAGATGGTTAGTAAGATCTAAGAGCGAAAGAAGAGGTAATTGGTAATAGACGTACTAGAGGGTTCTCATGTTGTAGTATGCGGACAGTCGAAAAGAAACGCCGCAGGCGCATCTTTCCTATTACTATATTCGCTTGTAATCAAAGTGCAAAGTGTAGATATATTATCAATAGTCCTGCCAGGGCTATTGACTCAATCCAAGAAGATCTGTACAATTGCTTGAGGTTGAGTCAAGATGAAGCTATCGAAGCTGGCCGTATCTGGCAGCACTTTCCCTCTGGACAAAAAGCGGCCCCACTTAAATTCTTAGCTCCGCATCTTCAAAAAAGTTTTGATGCAACAGAATTTTTGACTTGTCACTTACCACACCACATAACCTCAATTGTACGATTCGCAATGGCAGTCAAGAAATCCGGCTTTAACAGTCTTGCGGACCAGCTCGCTGATTTGGAGGATCCTACACCGAAAGGTTCGTTGTGATCGCATTGAGGAAAAAAAGTGGTTCGTATTCGCTAACAATCCCTGATTAGATTTCGATCCCGAAGATGAGGATAACGGAAATCAAGGCAGTGAAGAGGAGTCCGGATCGGAGATAGATGAGAATGCTGGACGTGAACACTACGAGAAAGTTGGGTGAGCGAATACTCGATGTCTCGTATTCATAAAACCGCAGCTAACATTAATGTGCCATTAGCAAGAGCAAACTCAGGAAACCGGAAACCCTTTCGCTTGGAAAAGAATACGCCGGATCGCGTGTGAGCAGGGACGCACTAGAGGATGGTAGCGATGAAAATCCCTTCGAGCGGGGCTCCGATGAGGAGGACGACGAGGACGACGAAGAGGGAGACCTTGATGATGAAGATGACGAAGAAACAAGCGGTTCTGAAGAAGACGAGGAGGAAATGGAAGAGGACGAAGATGAGGATTATGTCTCGGATGACGATGAAGACGACGATGCTTCGGAGGACGGACAAGAAAACAAGGAGTCATTGTCAGACGAACGCGCAGAGCTGAGACGATTAATGGCCACGGACCAGAAGTCCGTCGCTGCAACAATTTCCCAGGCCGCCAAAGCCGACGCCGCCAAAGGCTTCGCTGTCAAGCAACAACGAGTCGCATTCGACGCTTTGCTAAATGCCAGAATCAAGCTGCAGAAGGGGTTTACGGCTATTATCAACTCGTCTGAAATCTCCTGGGAGACGGCTGAAGAAAACACGGATGCTGTCAAGTCAGCCGAATCGGCTGCACTGGCTCTATGGTCGACATTGGAAGAATTGCGATTAACTCTTGCGGATGTTCAGACCAAAGAAGGCGCAAAAAAGCGAAAGCGACCCGGTCCGGTGTCGCATGCCACCTCTACCGAGTCCATCTGGCAACGTATGCAAGACTTGGAATCGGACTCTCAAATTCATCGTCGCGCCGTACTCGAGAAGTGGAATCACAAAGTTCGGGGAACGAACGCTAGTCTACCTAATGCCAAAGGCAAGCTCATTGCAAACTCTGACAACTCCATCACAGCGGTCCTCGAGGCTCATGTTGCTACGGAACTCGGCGAACGATCTACCAAGAAACAGCGTACTGCCGACCCGTCCGACGCTGTCTACGATGACACGTCTTTCTACCAAACCCTTTTGCGCGACCTAGTCGAACAGCGGATGTCTTCCTCAGACGCTGTCACCAATGGACTCGATTCTCTACATTTGCAAATCCCTACACATCCTACTTCCGGCATGCGAAAAGACAAGGTCCGCAAGGATGTCGATACCAAGGCGTCCAAGGGCCGAAAAATGCGCTACAATGTGCATGAGAAGCTCCAGAATTTCATGGCACCTGAAGATCGTGGTACCTGGACCGACCGAGCCCGAGACGAGTTCTTTGCTTCTTTACTCGGCAAAACTGCCAGTGGGTTGCTCGGAGAAGATGAAGATGAACAGACGAATGGAGCTGCGTCAGACGAGGAGGATCTAGAGGAAGGTGGTTTGAAGCTGTTTAGAAGCTGAACGAGATTGTTGTGCATATTAGGCGTTTCAGATAGGGAATTTTCAGATAAAATTGAACATATTCGAGGCACTTTGATATATACTCCGAGAATTATCGTAGCAAGGCTGAGAAATATTCTTTCACCATGCGCGTTGAGCGGGATAGCGATATGTCGGCAGTCTATCCATGCAACTTCATGGAGTTTGTATGTTTAACCTACTCTTTGTAAAATATCTCTTGAAAATATAAGATATATCTATTTTGTTTGTTTAAAAAAAAAAA
>JBBVQN010000062.1:0-256533 GCA_038993655.1 Talaromyces verruculosus
AGCCTAAGTCCACTTCCTAAGAGGGAAATGGCAGACCTTACATAGTCGATGACTGGTAAAAGGTCTCTAAAATGGAAGCATTATTATTATTATTATTATTATTATTAATCTCTATCCTAGAGTTAATTATACTGGTTAAAGTCTCTTATAATTAAAATATTTGTTTATATTCTATCTCTGTTATAGATATTTGCTATTAAATTATATAATATTCTAATTATAAATATTAATACTTCTTTATTATTTCTCTTTATATAGGTTAAGACTATTAATATTGTTTAATTTTATAATTATAGTTTTACAGCTATTAGATCTAGAAATATTACTAGAATCTATTCTGTTTTAATATTATTCTAGATTTATAGTATACTTTAGATTAGCTATTTTCCTTTATATTTTTTTATAAATATTATTTTTATCTAGTAATTATATCCTATTAGGCTTATTATTATTATATTCTTAATCATTTATATATATAGCTTGGATATTACTATTACTCTGTAATCTTTAATTTTATTATTATTTATTAAATTTTACTATATTATATCCCTTTTATCTATATTAAGTTATAATATATAAAGTGATTTATATATAAGACTATATAAAATATACTTGATAGTTTTTATTAAATAATTTATATAATCTTTTATATAGAATATATTTTAGAATTACTGCCTAGTAGATGCTATAGTAATATTTCTTATTTATATATTTAATATAGGTCTATATCTATTTATAAGTATAGGCCTTATACTCTATCTTCTAATAGTTGAAGCATTAGATTAGTCTTATTTATAGTTTAAAGATTTAAGTATAGATAGATTTTTTTACTATATTAAAGTAGTTGCTATTTATTAAATATTAAGTGTTAGATCTTTTTATAATATATACTACTATTAATTTATATACTTTATTAAAGTCCTTCTTACTAAGCTAGGAGATCTTAGTAATATTAATATTATTTTCTTTCTTTAAAGTTTTAGCTATTTTTAATAAAATCTTTTTCTTTATATCTAAAATAGCTATCTAGTTAGTATTATTAACTTTAATTAAATACAGCTGATCTTATAAGACTCTTATTTCTAATATATTAATCTTTTATATAGCTTTTTTAACCTGTTAGATCTTATCTTTATACCTATAAATTACTTTAACTTAGTCTGTATTTTTTAGATTCTTAATTATTACTGTATAATATTAGTTTCTTATTTTCTTATTTTTTTATAGCTCTTTCTTAATCTATTATCTAATATTAGCTATTTAAATTTTAGTTTTATTTTTATCTCTAATATAGAATATATTAATAGTATAGAATAATATATTAATTGATATAGAAGGCGCTAAAAGGGCTAATAGTATATTTTATTAATATCTAGATTATTTATTAATTATAGCTATATATATTGCTTTAGTTAAAGTATTTATAATAGTATTTAGCTGCTTTTAGAGTTACTTATATTTTTTTATAGACTAGCTTTTAATAGCTTCTACTTAGATCTATAGTGCTTAAATTATACTGCTTTATACTTGAATTATTTTAAATTACTCCTTAATTATTTTTTTTTATTTAATAATGATTTCTTTTAATTCTTTAATCTTTTAATAGATATTCTTTAAGTATTAGCTTATCTTCTTAAGTATATCCTTATTTCTATTTTTACTACTCTATTTCTCCTTAATAAGGCTAGCAGCTTTCTTTACTGCTGTTAATTCTACTTAGATTAATAATTTCTTAGATATTCTAATAATGCTAATATTATTACTACCTAAAGCTTCTTAGACTCTTATTAAGAGTGTTATTATATATCCTGAATATATTATTATTAGCTCCTCCACCATCACATCCGCCATCACCGGCTCAGCTCCTGGAGCTAAATCGAGTGCTGACTATCGCCTGTAAATCCTGGAAAATAGGAACAGAATGTTCGTATCAGAATTGTTCGGAGTAAATGGTTATAGAGAGAGACACACCGGAAGCCTCGGCAGCTTCAGATCGGAACAAAAAAAAGCCGATTTCTGCACTAAAATTATGCTCGCTGACTCAGCACAGTACGAGTGTCTGATTGGTCTATCGGAAATAGCTTAATCGAATTAAGCTTAGCGCCAACCACGCCTGGATTAGGTTAATTGGATGAATAAACCTCATGCTCAACTTGAAGTCAGACAATCACATCAAACATCAAACACCACAGCCAGTGTAACAGCCAGAGTCCCACGGAATATGAATATACTCTAGATCTATTGATTAAAGGAAATGTCTACCTCCTGCAACACGAGCTTGCTCTCTTCATCAGAGAAAAAGCGGCTGCGGGACAGAAGAGCGCAGCAGACATTGCGCGAAAAACGTCAAAATCGTATGATGGAACTGGAAGCCCGAGTGGCCTTTTGTGAGAAGAATCATGGGGGAGAAAGTGCTCAACCGGAGATTAATCAACTGATTCAGGGTCGGGTTGGAGATGAGGGTCAGGATATGCAGAAGTTGCTTGATACGGTGGAGAAATTGCGACTGGAGAATAATCGCTTGCGCGACCGGCAGGAGAGTCTGCGCCGGATGGTTGGGTCATGGGAGTCGAGCGATGAGCAAAAAGACCTTGATCTCGAGGGCCAGAAAGAACGGCATGACGAAAAACGGGGAATCAGGGCTTCGTGTGGCCGGTATGGAGGCCGCGCAGTGTCCGAGATTGATTATCGGACGTCTTCCAGTCCTGCTGTTGACAACCAATATCAAATGGCTAGTGCGGCCTCTGGCAGCCCAGCTGCAATGCCGATGAGCAGAACAGACTCAGCACCTCTGTTCGGCGTATCGGCCCCAACACTATCGACATCACTATACCAGTTCGCAGGCTCTATCACTTCATCACAAAACCTCCCTCCTAGTCCACATCCGGTCATTCATTTACCCTCTCCACCCGCTGTATCATCCTCTGCCCCCGCCTGGTGTCGAGTACCACGCAACACCTACGAAACCAACAACACACGTGTCTTTCCTCTGATATCATCACGCTGGTTCTCACATCCGGAACTCATAACTCCCTGTCCCTTACAACCATCCCCTCTGGACTTGCTACACGGTACACGCCGCAACTTCCTAGCAAACTACATCCACGACACAATTCGACTTCGCGCCCTACGAGACGCCGAATGCCTCGCCTTTGGTTATTTACTCTATAGCTACGGTAAATGGCGCGTTTCCCCCACACCCGCAACATTCGCCCGCCTCGCACCCTTCCAACACCCGCTCCCCATCCAACTCGAGCAAGACCACTTCGGCGGCATAGACTTGATAGTCTGGCCTCAGATGCGCGTCAACATGATCCGGCACTGGGGCGAAGTCGATTTGTTGGAAGTATTTGACTTTCTAGCGGCATGTATGAAGGTCCGCTGGCCGTGGAATAAGGATATGTTGGAGCGGGATGCAGACGACAAATTGCAGGTGCGAGAGGATTTTAGGCAGATTTTTAGTAGTGAGGATGGATGGGGATTGACGGCGGAGTTTATCGATCGGTATCCGATGCTGCTGGAGGGGATGGATGTGGAGGCGTTGAGGTTTGAGATTACGTTTCCGACGGAGATGTATTCTTATTAATTGTTAATACGTTGTAACTATTGATACATAATGTCTTAATTTACGATATGAGGTTTAATCACTCGGTACCAGCAGTATGGGATGACATCATAATAGTAGAAACATGTTGAACCCATTGACGATGACGGCTAGGTCAATATCATCTTAACAAAGTCCCAAACAGAAAGAGGCCAAAAAACACAAGCCCCAAGAACCAGAACACCACAAAAATGATCAATGCAAACACATTATCCACTCTAGAAATTTGATATATCAGATTGCAGATTTTCGATAGATACGAAAACCGGGCGCCCAATCGATCCACAGAATCCTTCCTGATTGGTGTTCTTTCGAAGTCTCGCACAGCATGGAGTCATTGCTGAACGCAATATTTTCTGATGTGGTAGTAGTTGGATGTAAGGGGGGTGATCATACCTTGCCAAGGGGTACCTTCAATATCAGTCAACCAATGGAAAGTTATCTATGCCGGTAAGATCTCGCTATGGCAATGAAGTTAAAATGGCACCGGCTGATCGGGAGTCAATCTTGGACCTGTCTTTGATGGAGGACATATCGGGCATTGCTTCTTTGAGTTGCTGCAGCCGAAGCTGCACAGCCAGACTTTGATATCGACCGTTGAATCAGCATGCGTTTACTGGTTGCTCGGGACTCTATTGTTTGCGTTCCTGTTCGGTCGTGTACAACATCATGGGCAGTGGGCATGGCACGCTAAGTTTATCATGTACAGTCACTGTACTTAAAGGTAGAATCTAAACTCGGCCGTCAGTAGCAACTGATCAATGATCTTCTCGGCACAAAGATGTGATGGTAGACAGAATTCTAAGCCTGCTCAGCATAGGTCGAAAGATCTACTCGTCGGTTCGGGATCTGACAATCTATATGTTTTAATCTTAAAGTTAATGAACAGATATGGAATCCTCCGATTATTAATTTCGCTATCTAGTTTGTCTTTCCTTTTGATTGTACGTAGCAGTTTATAGCACAGAAGAGAAAGTTCAATTCCGCCCAAGCCTCTAGGGCTGGATGTTAGCGATGATCATGTTGCCTAGGTACCGAAGAAGTTGTTAGACTGCAATATATACTTTAAAGCAGCCTGAATTGTTGTTCGAGTAGACTTCTGAGAAGCCAGTACTCTCTAGCACTCGAGGTAATGACCGGTGGAAGCCTTCCGCAGCCTTCCACCCCATGTCAGTACAAGTTAACTAATCAATCATGTCAACAACTTCAGCTATAGCAGCACCGTCTACCTCATCCTCGAAGTACCATTATTTCTTTATCTGGAAGTATGTGCATAGATCTTCATCTATTTAGTTAAGGCATACGGCTTACAACTAGAAGTAAGAAGGTAAATAACCAAGGGCAAACGAAATAGTTTGAAGAAACAGTCTGACTAGTTACAAAAAAGGTAGACAAGGACTAGTCACTATATAAAATACAAAACAGCAGTTTGTCGAAAGAAAACTGTCAAAAGAATCGAAAGTATGAAATAACAAACAAAATGGCCCGACATATGGCTATGCAAGTCCCCGGATTATGGACGTGAAGAAGTTGTGGCGTTGTTGAAAGAAGGTAAATAGTACACATTGACGAATCGAATGAACTCTTGGTTTTTGTTTTTGCTGCTGTGATTGTTGGGCGAGGACAAGATGGGAAAACACGGTTGGATTAGATTATACTGAATTCTTGTGCGTCGTTAGATTTCGTGGGTTCGTGTTTTTTGTTGTCTCGAGGCGAGGAGTTTAGAGGTTGACTGGAATGATGGTGCAACCGAGGTTGAGGTTGACCAGGCCGACCTATAGAACATATTAGAATGGGAAATTGGACGGCAGGAAAGTTGACTTACCTGGTTGGTGTTCTCGCAGCAGGCAGTGACTGCACCCTGGCAGACGTTGCCGTTGAGGGCGTCAACAAGAGAGGTGGTGATGGGAGTGCCTGTAATCAAGTTAGTCTATATTTTAAACCACACATTGATACAAGGCAACAAGGTGTACTGACAAGTCAATCCAACTTGACCCTTCTGCGTAGCATCCCCGTGATCAAGGCCGGCAGCATTCAACGCATTCAAAACATTCGAATTGTCCGTGCTGTCAACAGTGTCACAGCAGTGAACTGAAGTTCCAGCGGAGCATTGCTTGTTGTCGACGCTAGTACTCTGCGGAGCCGGAGGAGGGTTAGACACTGTTGTGGTAACGGGGGGAGCAGCAGGAGGAGAGTAGTATTCAGCAGGCGGAGATGGAGCAGGTGCAGTGGTGGTTGCAGGTGCAGGAGCAGGGCAGACATCGGCGCGGACAACAACGACCTTTCGCTCAACTTCGACGGGGACTGCGAGAGCAGCAGCTGCGAAGACGCAGGCGGTGATACAGGCAAGGTTGAAATGCATTTTGATTGTTGGGTTGTGTTAGGATTAACGGGTTATTGATTAACGAGTGTGTCGAGTTGGTCAACGAGTGAATGGTAAGTAAGAACGAAGATAATTGCTTGGCTTTTGTTTGGGATGATGGAAAGAAGATGTGAGATCAGGTCGACCATGATGGTATTTATATACACATTCCCGACGCACAAGACATGACCTGAAGACATCAACCCGCCAATCATCAAGGGAGGACACAGGGTTAGGGGTCTGTCTTAGCCAAAAACAATAGTAGACGCCACAGATAGTATGATTGAAGTCTAGAGCTCAGGGAGCATGCTGTAAGGAGGGTACTCCTGGATGTAGCAACCTGAAAGTTGGCATATAACTCTTAGCTGTTGTGGGTCATGGTAATATTGGTGCATCAAATTCCCCTTTGGAGCGCAGTATACCAGAAGCTCATATAAATTTCATTACCAGATCTGATTTGTGAGCAAGAAGTCAACCGTGGTGCCACTCTATATGACTGACTTCCGACTAAGATTTACTCGCCAACCATCGATATACGCTCATTGAGATTCACTTAGACAGATGGAAATGATAATGGCCCTACTGATCCGATTACCTAGGCATTGACCAGTAATGTTCCATATCTCATATTATGTAGAGATAGATCTAGATCTAATTGTATGGTAGCTCATATCTGACGGATCATGAACTCTAAAATTGGTACCTGACAGACTGTCCGGATCGGGTAATTAGCCCTAAGACATTGCTGCAAGGGAGGACGAATTATCTTTTCCCCCTCTTTTATACGTCTTCCTCGGCAATAAGACCTGTCAAGTTAATTTCGGTCAATGATTGAAAATACCGAATCGGAGAAAATCAAATTCAATGGTTTGAGCTTAATATTGAAACTGTTCCAACTGTCCGATATCTCGTCTGTACATATGCCGATTTGTTTTACACCGCTATTGCTGTCTTGCTTGGAAATGGAATTGAGTCTTAGTTTGGTTGAAGATGAGAATTACTGATATCAACTGTAATATGTTATTATTGTTTGTACAGTATACAATGCATAGTCCGGCTACAGACAACTTGGAGGCTGCTGTAGCGAGCTAGGCATGATCAATATCTACACGGTCCACTGAAAGGTAGAATAGCCCTTACTCCCAGGTCACATGTACGGGAATAATGAGCCTAGGGGTCAAATTTGTACGTATAGATGAGGATCTAGGGAGCGACCATGCAAGGCCATGCTGCTTAGGTACACTTCCCTCTATGGTCTGATTGGAAGATGTCGGTTTGAGATTTCAGAGGGCGTCTAAATGTACGTACGTATCACTTGATTCATCGAATGGGGTGGACCTGATCATTATTTTTTCTTTATTCCTCCATGGGCGTCGCTCTAATCATCCTCGACAAACTTGCGCTACAGAAACCTAAATTGCCTTGGGACGAGATATGTTCGTATCAACCCCCACCTCTTCAACGCAATACGATTCACACAGTATCATTCAAGATGATATCCGCAGCTTGCTCTGCCATGGCATAAACACAGTTTTGAAGATGTCCCGCCAGCGGAACAGGAATCACACTGGCATCTACAACCCGGAGTCGATCCACCCCCTTTACTCGCATGGAGGTGTCCACTACTTTGCCCATTGATAGAGTACCGGCGGTATGAAACATAGTCCTGCCAGGTAATTAGATGATTAGCATAGAAGTCTGGAACGAAGAAGGATGCTATTGACTTACCCAGGATGACTACGAAATTTCTCGTCAAGATCTTCGTCGCTAATCTCTGCAGAGACTGCTTTCAGACCATCG
Organism: Talaromyces verruculosus; assembly: GCA_038993655.1. Lineage (NCBI taxonomy): Eukaryota > Fungi > Ascomycota > Eurotiomycetes > Eurotiales > Trichocomaceae > Talaromyces > Talaromyces verruculosus. The sequence goes on from JBBVQN010000062.1 coordinate 7,767, forward strand.
CCGACAGTCTCGCTGTCGATGATCGCCCTACCAGCATCTGTCTCCTGGAATACTTGGTATAGTTTTCGCATACCTTCCCTCAAAATGTATCGATCAGCCTCTGTGGCCATGTAGTTCGGATCCACCAAAGGCGCAGTATGTGGATTTGTATCTGCTAATCTGATAGAGCCTCGAGATGTTGGAAGCATGCAGATCACAGAGGTCATGATATGAGTTCCGTCAGGAACGAGTGTTGGATTCTCAGCGTTTTGAGCAACATACATGATCCAGGTTTCATGGTGGCTGCGCTGTGAAGCCACTTTATCAGCTTCTGGATCATTGTTGCTGCCATCGGCGGTCAGTGCATTCAAAAGACCTTGTTGTGATACAGATTGTGTGATGAAGAAGTCCACCGGATTTCCCTTGAAATAATTTGGGTTGTTGAAAGCCGGTGAACCGATGGATAGCCCTTTTTCGGGGTTCTTGAGTTTCCACCACTGGAAAACACTGATGTGATCGTGGAGATGGAAACCAACATCGGGAATGTCGAGAACGACATCAATTCCATGGTTTTGTAACTCGCTCTTTAGACCCAAACCGGACAGCATTAGTATCTGGGGCGAGCGGAATGCGCCTGCAGAAACGATTACTTCTCGTCGGGCAGTAATAATGGTCGCTTCATTGTCGGCCAATTCGATAGCAGTGGCCACTTTGTTACCACCTATATCCTGAACTATGACTCGTTTCACCAGTGTTTCGGTCATGATATCAACGCCGTCCAAAGGATACACAACAGGGGCCACAATCCTGTTCCCATTCAAGCGGTTCTCAATCATGTCGGCCACTCCAACGGGATCCCCATCGTTCATATCCTCATTGAAAGGAACGCCCGTGGCTGCCCAAGCAGCTTTGATCTGCTCACGAAGAGGATATCCTCGCAAATGCGACGGAACCATCTGAATCGCCCCGCTGAATCCATGAATTTTAGTATCGCCGTGAGGTTCATAGAAAGTTTCGATCTTCCGGAAGTAGGGGAGAAAACCGTCATAGCTCCAGCGGTTGTCCTTGACCACTTCACCCCAGTGATCATAATTTTGTCTGTCGCCTCGTGTCCAGGCACCTTTGATTTGACATAGTTAGTACATACAAAATCAACTTTCTCTGAGCTTATACTCACCCGCATTGATAGCCGTGCTTCCACCTAATGCCTTGCCAGCAGCATTTGCAACGACACGGCCACCCAGATGCTGCTGTGGCACGGTCTGGTACTGCCAGTTGAGCTCAGTTGCAAGCAATGGAGCCCATTGCGAACCATCCAGGACATCAGGACGCCTGCTCACGTCGGAGCCAGCCTCGATGACAACGATAGAGAGGGATGGATTGCCTTGTTTAAGCCGCGAGGCAAGGACACATCCAGCTGTGCCGCCTCCAACGATCACGTAGTCATATGCTTTTGATGTCATTCTTTCTGTGTTGTATTTATTGTCACTAAAATGGATGATAGTCCAGAAGACCGTTGGTCTTGATTGATTTATATACCACTCAATGTGTGACACAAAAAATCCACTGCTCTCAGAAAGTAAGATGTTACCTAATTCGGCAACAGTATCAAGGTGCCATAATTTGGCGTATTATGTATGTGGAGAAGTATGAGATTTTTCGTGCATTATTTACTATTTATATCCTGCATTCGTATGCTCTTTCTATGCATGTGATAATTTTCGCCAAATTTTCGAGGTCGCGCACCTATCCGCTCTGCTCCAGACAAGTAGAGATGAGTGGGCAGGTAATAAGAAGGGAGTGCCATATCTTTTTTCTTTGTTCTCGAAAGGCTCGTGGATCAGCTGATGGTTACATCCGAAATTGAGTGGGCCTTTAATATTTCAGGTCTAAAATATCATTTGAGGGACTGCGGTTGGGTTTACAACTGCACCAAAAAGACGTCGGGTTACAGGATAAATTCTAGACCCGGCCAACAACAGCATACTCTCCGTTTAATGACCGATGCAGTACGAATGTACAGGTAGTACTACAGCAATCATGTGGTGTAACCTGGCCTCAAAGATCATCGAGTCATACCCACTGGAGGCAGGGATATCCATCATGGCAAAACGGTGTTGGCAATTCTGCAAATTCTTACTTAGCTACTGTGACGAAGTGTTTGTAGGACCACTTTTGAGATAGATTTCGGAGATTTTGAGAAGTACGTAGGTAGTCTTGATTCACGACGAAATGATCACTACTATCTAAGAAGTTAACTAGTCCCAGTTCCTCACTAGCACCCTTACTCCTGGGCTACCAGATGCAGGAAACCCTGTAAAGTGATCCCGCACTAGATCAATGTCTCTCTCGCGATACGTATCGAATAATTCCAGCTTGAATGTGCGAAGAAGAGTTGCAATAGTTAGAAACATCTCTGCATATGCAAGGCTAATATGAAACACGGGAGAAATGTCAGCTTGGGAACAAAGTACAGTGAACAATCCAATCGTAAGGAAACAATCATATCAATTACATACTCAAGTCCTTGACACATACGTGCCCCTTTCCCGAATGGCACAAAGCAGCGATTTGCATAATCTGATGCGTTGAACCATCGGTCTGGTGCAAACTTGTATGGATTGGAATAGACAGCAGGGTCACGTAGGACGCTGGAAGGGTTCATGCTGATAGGGGTCTGTTGATGGATTTTAGTAATTTATTTCAAGAGATAATATTTGGAGGTTACTTTCGTTTGCTGGTATTACCCATTCGTGATAGTGTAGCTCACTTCTAGCCACCTGTGGCAGTTTCGAAGACACGGGAGAAGCTAGCCGAAGTCCTTCGCGTATTGAAGCAGACTTTTTGTTCCTTCAATTAGCAGCAAACAAAATTACGAGACAGAGCATGGGTAATACTTACAAGCCACGGTAATCGCTCTAATGTATGCAGCGACGGGATGATTTCACCAGGCGAAGTGGCCTCGTCGAGCTCGGTCTTTATTCGATCATATATATCTGGATTATCGAGTAGATGAAAGACAATGTGACTAAGAGCGTGTGCCACAGTCTCTCCACCCGCGAATAGGAGCACTATTCCTTCCTGTAAAAGCCGATCTAAGACTTTCTCCTGGGGCGGAAGGGAGCTTTTATCGATAGCATGAAAGAGAGTCAAGGGTCGCCATTGTTTTCTGTTATTGAGATTTGATTTGTTCTCGGGCAATGTCCTCGCCGATATATGCGTCACAGCAGAGTCGGCAATTTTCTGTTTTATACATAGTTCTTGTTAGTACGTGATAACAAAGCGTCCATGGATTCGAAGCCGAACTTTTCCTTGTGGGAACTCACCGCGTAGGCGTCTAAAAGGCGACATATATCAGGAAAGAATGGCCGCACTAACGCTCGGGGAATGGACAAAATAAAGGATATTAACCAAGGAAACTGCCTTGCAGCCACAGTGCTAACTGCCACCGAATCTAGGGTTTTCCGCCAATCTGCTGCCGCTTCGGCATCCTTCAGAATGTTAAAATCGAGGTTGAATGCATACGAACCAATCAAATCCGTTGAGAAAGCGAGAAATGTAGTCTCGAGGGAAAGCGGTTTACATGAAATCACTGAGTTTTCGAACAAGGCCACCAAAAGTTTGATATGCTTCTTAATTAAGGGCTCCGATTCTTGTATCGCTCGCTTAGAGAATATTGGAGCAAGGGCTGCCCTTCTCTTAAGATGGAGCTCATGATTGACCGTGCCAAAGGCTAGTATAGTATATTGGAGAACATCAGCCATTTTCGAAGGAAAACAAAAACTTTCCAAAGTGCACATACCGGCGAGAGGCGTTCCAGCCATATTGGCTGCAGGGGGATATTTGTCGCGAGCATGGGAATTTGATACGTAGAGCGAATCATACCAAGTCGGATCTCGAACATGAATCTCATCTGGGTTGATCCGTACGACAGGACCTGTGGCTAATTGTTAGAAAAGCTGAGTATCCAAATAAACTTTGAAAAGTATTCAAACATACCGTAGCGATCATGCATACGGTCTACTTCTCTGAAGTACTGCCCCCCAGGTCTTTGAACCAACTCAAAGTATCTCTCATACCATTTGGTGAGTGCAGCGAGCTTGGGTCCCGGAAATCCAGCCAGGGGATGAAAAAAGAGGCGGTATATGCCTCGGTAGATTATGAGGATAATGTAGGAGATCACAAGTATGCTGGGGTATAGGCTTAAGTTTATTTCATGGAGCGCCATGTTCTCTCGCTATCTTTCAATTTTTGTCGATACTAATGTGGCAAGAAAGCGGTGAGGCTTAGTATTCCATATATAGCATGCCAATGCTATCATGGAGTGTCAGAGGCGAGATATTCTCCTAAAAAGACGCTTCCAGGGTTTTTGTCAGGCCGCCTATGTAGGCATCGGCCCCCAATCCGATATCCGGGGGACTCCTCATGCACCGGGTGGTGATGCGTGCAGTTTCCCTCGTTGCATATCTCACGACCAGACTGCTGCAGCGCAGCTACCTAGGTAGTTGGCGTGACCACATTTCAATATGGCCCAACTCGGATAACCGAAATACCTCATTCGTCATACGTAGGTACATAACGTCGAGACAATTTGAAACATATGCATGAGATAGTTGAATCGTCCCAACCTGGAAGCTGACATCTGTATTAAAGTCAGCGAGCCATTTATTTTCACTGGGATCGTCGAAGTGCTTCTGTGACGGGAATCTCGAAAAACAGGACGCAACACGGCGATCTCATATTGTGTTAGATAAGGCCGGCCGTTATGCAACATTGAACTGTTGGATTAACCACTGTACTAAAAGACGTCGAGTACTAGTTGACAGGGTAACCCTACAACCCATCCAACAGCAACATGTGGCTCTGTGCCAGCCAGTGACTCACGTCTAACGTTGAGTCTCCTACACAAACTCAAATCATATCTACCAAAGTCAGGACACGGCTTTCTGAAATTTCAACATCACTTCCCTAGTACTTTGGAACCTGCTGGCATCGTTAGCAGCGCATTCTCTAGTGCATAAATTGCGCACCTCTACTGTTTTACACCTAGCCCTTGTCCAGAAGCGGAGATTAGGCGTGCCACATAGTTTGCTGTTGTCTGACACGATCTGCAAAGTCGATTTGCAAGAATATACACGACCAAGCATGCGCCAAGGTCGGTTACACGGAATAATAATTCCTTTTTTCTCTTTTCTGTAGAACCCCAAGATAACTGCATGTGAAGAGTTTCAGCATTGAAAAACTTCAGCCTTTTTCACTAATTCCAACTACCATCCTACACGTAGATTCGCTCGCCCGCTATTATAGTTGTGCTTCGTTTATTTAAAGAGCTAGATTTATACGTTAGATTTTAGATAATAGTCGAACTAAAATTTAACCGAACAGAAAGCATGTCTATAATTCCGCGGCAGCTTCAGCAAGACCTGCGCATTAGCGGCCTGCCTACTTCTGCAATTCAGGCGGCCATAACGATATCAGTGTTTCTTCTTCTTACGACACTCTTCACAAGTCTTCGCATGTGGATGGTACGCCAGGGCCGTCGTCCCTTTCTAAGTGCAGATTATATGGTAGCTATCTCTCTGGTTGGTATTGGTCTCTGTACTGCGAATCGCACTTGATCCCTAATCGTAACTATGGAATCTAGATTTTTTACTATTCTAATGCAGTCATGATATACTTGTGTGAGTACTTCATATACTCGTCGCTTGTTCTATGTACTGATGAAGCGGAATGAAATCTCATAGCGCTGGCTATTGGCCACCTTGGGTATCCTATGGAGCAAGAAGATGCAGAGCCATGGCGAGTCGAATTTCTATTCAAGGTTCGCCCCATGTGTATTTTTTTGAAGCGAAATGACAGAAATCGTAAGCCACTGACCGCTGCTTTTTGCAGATGTTTTATTATGTCCAAATTTCATACGCAATCGGTATGGGGATGATCAAATGTAGCATTATCCTGTTTTTCCAAAGGATCTTTGCCAGCACATCCCCAGTCTTTCGCAAGGCCTCCTGGACTATCCTAGGATTGTGCGTCTCTTGGATCGTCATGACCATTCTGATTGCCTTCTTGAATTGTCGCCCAATTGACTATAACTGGAACCGAAAGGACCCTTCCGGCCATTGTGGAAATCAGAATGCCGAGTTTGCCGCTGTAGGAGTTGTGGACGTGGCTACTGATGTTATGATTATAATCTTACCCATGCCGATGATTTGGGCCCGCCAGCTACGCATTAGCAAGAGGATAGCCCTTGTATGTGTCTTTGGGCTTGGGATATTGTAAGTAGATTGTTATGTCTGGAAAACAATGTATTGAATCGTGTGGGCTAACTGTTGCATCATAGTACTATTGCTGCAGCAATCGTTCGGATTGTTATCATTCTGGAGACCAATTTTGCGACTTTTGTCACCACAGGCAATGGTGTTATGATATGGTCAATGGTCGAATGGGGAGTCGCTATCATAGTGGCCAACGCACCCATGCTAAGGCCTTTGATTGACCGCATGATCAACAAATTCAAGAAGCAAGGCAGACACCCATCCATCCTTGAGATGGGCACAGACCTTACCATGTCGCGCGGAGCTAAGTCGCGGAGTAACACACAAGACGGGGACCTGGCCGGTAATACGCATACGAACGAGTCCACAAGATCGATCCTCAGAGAGTCGAATGAGTTTCAGTATCCCTACAGCGAGAATTACCCAAGTGGTCAGACATGGACGATAGAGCATCCTGGACGAGTTGCACGGGCTGTAGATGGCAATAACATTCGTGTTTGGACGGATTTCAGCGTGGAATAACGAGCAAAGTTCACGTTGACTCCATTTATCCATGGATGGTATAGACATGGGTATGAGCGGCCTTCCCAATCGAGTATTTACTGTAGATAGCCAATGGTATGAACCCTTGTGAACGATACCATCGCTCCTATAGGTCACAATATAAAATTACAATATTCACAATGCATACTGTTCTTCCTACCAATTCATGGTGGGCTAGATTATAACTTCTAACTTTCAGTCGTCATGACCTGTCTTCTCCTTTCAGAATATTGGTTTCCTCAGCATTGTAGTAGTATGCAGAGTACATATGCAACCCTTTATCTCACATTCAGCGTGGCGAATGTGATGGCATTGGTTGGAACAGTTTCCCATCCTAGTCACACTTGCAATATCGCGCGGTATCTTCTAGCTCTGCATTCATCAAGGTAGTCTCATGTATTTGACAGCACCTTTTAGGCCTCCCTACACTGGCGACGGGAGCTCTGATCAGTTAAGCTTCGGCGACTATTGATGAACCCTGCAGCATTATTGATCAACTCATGTGATTTATGCGGAGCCGAAATTGCTTCTTTTCTCTGTCTTCTCTGACGTTGTAGGAACTAGAATGACTACCGAAAGAAGACATACCGCACCTGATAATAGAAACCCAGAGGGTATCATTCCACTGCGCAATACTCAGAAACCTGTCCACTTGGAATCTATATCCAGATTTCTTGATAGTATAAGAATAAAGTCATTGTGTATGGTATTGGATGACCAAAATCTTCTACAGCAACTTCAATTGGGCTCCCGTACCAATCGTTTTCAAAGCTTTTTTTGCTTTATTTTGAATTACTTTGTAACTACTGATGAGAGATAAAACATCAAAAAAGGATGGCTTTAACAACGAACTACAAGCCAATCAATCCCAGGAAGCTGCGGTATTCAGCAACTGCTCTGACAGCATTCAAAGCCAGCGACTCTGAGGGTACCTACCACCACCTGTGCAGTCACTGCACCACTGATAACGAGTACATTGACGGCAATATAAAGTAGCCCTCATGTGAAATGTGCTCTGGCAAAGTAGACCATGGTTATCAAAAACAAAATGGCCGTAATATCGGTCCAGCTTATCCGCTGACTTCCAGCATCTCTCCATGGATCGCCAAAGCCATGCATAATTATCAACCTGATGACGAGGTTTCCGGATTCGTTGCACCATTCTCAGCGCAGTTCCACGCCGCCGTCAACAAGGAAAGGAAATCTGATACAGGTTTACACGACCTAGATGTGATAGAACTTACCTATCAAGTCACGCTTCAGGTTGGGGCTGCAATTTTACTGGCAGCTGATGCTACCACAATTAAGGCAATGGAACTGCAGCAAGAATTCCATTCCTCGAGGGCTGGCTACGATGATCATTTCTCATCATTTGGTCAACTACTTACCGGCTTAGAATGCGATCCTCCTATTGTCGCCATGTTTCCTGTGTACCTCATGATGTGCAAAGCATTCACCTTTGAGTCAGACGATCTAGGGCATGTGGATTATGTCTACTCGGCATTAACTTGTGTTGACTGGGCAAAAGGAAAGAATCTGTTTAGTGAGAAGATAGCAGCGTTTGAGAAGCGCGCTCGACTTCTTGTACCACATCTGAACGATATTGAATCCGGTCAAGACAGGTCATTTTGGCGTATCGCCCACGCGTACCTTGGAGCTATGAATTCTTGCGAAAATATACGCCGTCTAAAAGCTCCTCAGCAAGCTGCCCTTAATCATCAGCTTAGCCTGGAGCTCGTCATCGCCGCCCGTGGTTTCGATACCATAGGGTCTGCTTATATGCGTAGTGATGGAGCTGCATGGCTGGATGATGCCGGTATAGATTCCCTCGTAGGGTCTGCCGTGCCAAACGATATTATGGATCTCCATATGGATATATTGACGGGAGAAACTCGAAATCTACTCCGCTTAATATATCCAGAAGGCTTTACACTTCAACGGGCTATGAGAAGTCTATCGACAATGCTATCTGGCTTGCTTTGTGAAATATTTCCAGGGCACCAAAGGGCTCGTTTGCGCCAAAGGGAGGATGGCCGGATAGTTGCTTCCTCACCCCCCTATAGTTTTTGCCGGGCTCGACATCGCCGTATATTTGCGACGATGGAGAAGTATATCAACAAGTATCCGGATTTTTGGACTTGGACCTGGGAGATCTATGCTATGGCAAAGGAGCAGGTCACAGAAGCCGGTCTCAGGGAGCCTCTTGTTTGCGCCCTGTCCCGATCTTCCAAGGAGGATAATACACTACCACAATTCCCTCGTACGCCATTCTTTGACATATATTATGACATGATTGAAGGGCCTGACCAACTCATGGCAAAAAATCCACTAGGGGTCAACGAAGAGTTTGCACAGGTAATACGTGATATTCATAAGCTATGGCATGCTGATCTTCTCGCTGGAGATAAAGAACATGGTTGGGGTAGTCGATTCGATGCGGAATCGGACAGACTTTTTGGCGAGGCTGGCAAGCTTCTGTTGCAGAACAAAGATAAAGGCGATAACGTTGATAATATGTATAAATTTGCCATTGCTTATGGAAGACTGAGCATGGCACTTCCATACATTGCTTATCATACTATCGACGCGATAATTATGGCATTTGGTGTGATCTAAAAATACAACTTACTGCATTTAGTAATAGCTAGTGATTAATGGCTTATTTCGAACGCAGAGTCTAAAATTGAAAATATCATTGACAAGTCCTGTCGTAAGTGCGCTAATAAATCATACACATTAAGACTATCAAAGCTAAAATACAGCAATAGACAAACAAGTGACATGAAAGGAAAGAGACTTTTGGTTGTTGAAAAAAGAATTGAATAGCGGAAGATAACGCACCGAGAAAGTTGAGGTTGATAAGTACAAAAGATCTCAAGGGTTGACATGCATCAAATTGACGGGCGTTTATTCCGTTTGTTTAAAGTTTATGCTCACAAAAACAACCTACATGCGTAGCTCATTCATGTATCCGACATAGCATGATCGAAGAGGCATAGAATCAAGAAAGGCAAAAAAAGTTATTAAACAATATCCATAAAGAAGACGTTACTCTGGCTAACCCGGCGTGGGGGAGAGAGAAAAAGTATGATCAAGGAAGAGACATTGCTTCAATTATCGAGACCTGGCGACAACTTATAAACAGACGCAAAAGCCAAGGAACTTTGATACAATGACAATGGAAATTGACCGAACTCAACTAACTCGCAACACGTTTAAAGCTGGAAACCAATGATGGCCATGGCACCAAGGGCAACGGCCATGCCGGACATCTCCATGCGGCCGGCGGCACCGGTGTAGGCAGGAGTCACACCAGTTGAGGAGCTGGATGGGCGGGGAACAACGCCGGTAGGAGCGACGGCAGGACCGCTGGCAACAGGGATGAGAGTGGAGGGAGCAGTGTTTCCGGGGCAGTAGGTCGAGGTGCTGGTTCCAACAACGTAGACGGTGCTGGAAGCGCCAGCGACAGGTACAACGGCGGCGGAAGAGGTAGCGGCGGCTCCTGGGACAACAACGGAGCTAGTAGACCAGGAGATGGTCTGAGGAGCGCCAGTAGCAGGGCCAGAAGGAGCAGGACCGCTGATGGTCGAGTAGGAGGTGACAGTGGGAGCCGCGCCAGTGGGAACAGCTACAACTCCACTGCCAGTAGGGAGGCCGGTAGTGGGAACGGCAGCAGTAGGGATGCCGATGGTGGGAACAGTAGCGGTGCCGACGACAGAGCCAGTGCCAGAGCCCTGATTGCAGTCGGCCTCTCCCAAAACAGCAAGGCAGAGGTTGAGAGGAATGTCAATGAGACCATCACTCGCGGAGGCTTGTTGGTTGCAGGTGACGTCGCCGAGGACAGCAATGCAGATGTTGATGGGCACGCTGATCAAAGAGCCCTGGTCGCTGGAGGCGCTGGAAGCCTGCTGGCACTTGGCATCACCGAGAGCAGCGATACAGGCGTTCAAAGGGACATTGATCAATCCACCGGCAGCAGAGGTAGTTTGGTCGCAGGTGGCGTTACCAAGGATACCGGCACAGAGACCGATAGGAATGCTGATGAGGCTCTCTTGAGCAGCAACAGAGGCGGCAAGGGCAAGGCCGGAGAGGATGACGGAGTTCTTCATTGTGAAATTATTTAAGAAAATATTAACTTTCGAGAATAAAAGCGGTAAATTAGATTAGTTTTTCAAATCAAAGAGTGGATGCTGGGTGTCGCAAAAACGAGTGGTTGCTTGACGCCAACGAAAGACGAGTTTGGAGTCGAAAGAGTGACTGGAGTGAACGAGCTTGAGTGATTGAGGAAAGAGAAAGAAGATCGGAGAGCGTGGGAATGAATGCTATTTTGTAGTTACTGGATCTACTACAGACAATTAAAGAAAGCTAGGCCTTGTCCTCGGCCCCTGGGAGGAGAAAGGAGAAAGATTGACCATTCGGGCGTTAAGATTAGGGCTTGTACGAGTCGGGTTCAAAGAGTCTGAAGCTAGTCTACTCCGTAGTTAACTTAGTGAACTGGCCTGGATTGTGAATAAGACCGACTGAACTTGTTCTTAGTATGCATTTAGTCAAGTCGTACAGCTCAATTACGGAGAATGCACAGCCAATTGAAGTTGAGGACTGAATGTCAGCTTGATATCGACGATTGTCTGAGAAAGGATAAACGCGTGTACCTGCATTGTCATGTACTCAGGACATGGTCTAGGCTTGTCGATGTGGACATGCCACGCCCTGGCCAAGTGTGACTCCGACGATCTATGGCATATGCACATTGTGTAGGTCGCCGTTACGACTGGAAACAGCGTGCAAATCAGACGGATCACAAATATTTATTAAGCCTCCCTGGCTACTATTGAAGGAAGTGCGTCCCGAGGTCCGTTGTTGGATGCTTGACAACCAAAAATAGAGGGCAATTTGCATACAAGATGTTACTCCGAGAAAGCCGTGGATTTGCATGAGGCAGATTATCGCGTATCCTGGTCAATGGGATCTACATCTTGGTAGTGCGGTACAAAGCTAGACACGAGCCAAACTCAGCCAGTTCACTCTCCTGCATGATCCGCCTTTTTTTCTTTTTCATTATCTTTGTTGCGATTGAATTTTAACCGAATCGGCGTACCTAGATAGCCACGAAAAACACATGCAAATCAATTGATTGAATGTTTTTTTTTCCTATTTAGTAATGCGTTCTCAAGCGGAGGCGTCGAACGAACTTCGGAGCCTCGGAGCCTCGGACGCCACACGCCTGTTGCAGGACTGCTGTCTCTGCATGAGAACGAGAACAAGTTGTACAGGTATCACGAGTCAGAACTCTCTATGCTGTGATTCTGCAGAAATCACTACGTATGAATTACGGCAATGCAATGATGCTCGCTTAATCAGTGCAGATGATTGACAGGGACAATAACCACAATTTGCAAGGCGATGGGATGAGATAAAAACTAGGAAGCACCCCAGCCTGATTAAAAACGCGGCGGTGGGTACGACGATAGCTACGCGAGCCCTAAATAGTCTAACCATTACTTCTTTGGGTCCGTAGTTTCTTGGGGCTTGCACTGATTAAGAAAAGGGGGACACAATGCACTGACTAAGTGGAGAGAGGATATCCACAGCCCTTCAGTAGCTCCGCGCTATACAAAGACATCCAATATTGAGTCGAGATCTACATGGGAAGTCTTCCGAATCCGGGAACGCTCTACAATTGCTAAGGTGGCGATTGACCGCAATTCTAATCATGAAGTCTTGGAAGTCGTAATTGTATGGGTGAAGGCCTGCTTCAATGAGAGTTCAAAGACATTGTCAAGATCGTAGCTCGTGGGCGTGGATATAAAGATAAGAAGAAACTGCGTGTCCCTGTGTAATATTATTATTAAATTATTGTAGACTCCAGGAACCGAAATAGATTGTGTATTTTGGGGTACCTATATATGTACAACCTCCGCAGCTTCCCTAGGTGAACTGTGAAACCATTGTCGAGTGACCCCTACGGAGTAACTGCTTGCCAGCACGCATACGAATTAGTACGTTGCTTTGACATTGCGACTCAATTGTATAATCGATCAGACACTGAACAGCTATCCCTCGCCATGCCTTTGACCCGCAATCTGAGTATGTCACTTCATAGAGTGCAAAGAAAGGCAATGCAAGGATCGGGGTTCTTGCGGAGTCTTCGTTTGCAAATTGTTATTCGGATATCATCCGAACTAGTATGGTGAATATGCTGCACTCCGATTAAATGTGTTCCACACGAAGTACATAGGAAACACATACGTGTTAATGATTACGTTGATTGGCCTTTCTCTTATGTTATTTAACACTAATTTAGGCGTAGATCTTCGATCTTTTCATCGTCAAATTGTTCTATTTTCGCTTCATACTTGAACTGTCCTGTCCACACAAAGCACGAATTACCCAATAACTGAAAATCCATCGCCTCTTTGCAAGGCCCCGAGAGGCTCCTTGGCTCGCTTAAAAAATTCAATTGCTATTGGAAAGAGTGTTGTCAAACACGAGTCACAGCGCCATAACTTGATTTTAGACTGGTCACTTTTACAACTAGACGATTGTAGTGTAACCAGAAGACCCGTACCCCTGACTAAATTTTGTACGTGTAGACCTTTGAGGAGCATTAACCTTGACTCATACTTCGTGACATGTAGCGCGGAGTTCTGGTCATGACAAATGAACAAAGCTGGGTGTTTCGGAAATCAAATCCTTTCGGTTTGTGCCGGATCAACCCTTGCAAGTGTCTCAATTGACTCGGAGATGAATAGTATGAGTAACGAAAGTGCAAACAACTAACGTGGAAAATATTTTGTTCTGTGTCTGCGCCCTGAAAGGGAAAAGTAATGAGTTGTTTGTCGTATGGGTCTGGACAGTGCCTGTCGTTATGAGCACCCATTTTTCTTTCTTTATTCCAAATCACAATTCGAGTCGTGCATTTCAAATTCGGGACAATGAAAAATGAAGGCACCGGCCCCCTTTCGGACTTGTCATACTTTGAACTATGGTTTTGAAATCGATAGATGAAATCATTCACTATTATGGAACAAAGCGAACAATTTTAGATTATGGAATAAAGCTTTTGCACTGTCAGAATGCACTTTCGATTTCTACTACTAATCCGCACACATAAATGTCTTAGTCAAAGTGAACGACTCGATTTGCCTACGCCCAACGCATCCGTCGCAATATCGCTCTGCTTAAGCCGGAATCGATGAATTGAAGGGCGAAATTGAGTATTTTATCGCATAGTTCTTCTGAGAAGGAGTCATTATTGCAATCCAGAAGTCCTGGCTGAAAGTTTATCGGCAACGCATCGTACCACGTGCCAGTAACAGAACTATGAGGATCGGAAGAAGCGAACCTACAGAGAGACTACAAAAAAGTCAGGCAAGTTATCGAAACTTTCGATTTTTGGACAACAGCTTTGAATTCAATGACGAATATCGTCCGTAAGGGTAGTACGGTCAACAATCTGGAAAGCAACAATTCGAGCGCCTGAGCGCAATGTTTTGTATTCAGCTAACGAAAAGTTCTACTATAGGTAAAAATCAACGCATATAAAGACTAAGAAAGACGCCGAAAATATCGTCAAGGAATGACTGGATGGTTGACATGTTGAATGCGACATAATGTGTTCAATTGCACGTGACGGGGGAAACCTTCATTCCACCTTCCGAGTCGAATCACATTGCGCTGCGTGAGATGAGTGCGATCAATGCGAACCGACAACAACTTTCATTTAGCAAAGGGTCAAAGTTATATCAGAGTTCTCTTGGCACACATTGACCTGGCTGCCAGCGGGTGGTGTTCCACTAGGCCAGTCAATGGAGCTGCAAGAAGTGTCCGAAGGAGTGACCGTGAGCGAGTTGCCCGAGAATGGATCTCCAAAGACATCAGAAAGGTCGTACCAGACCTCGCCGTTGGTCAAAGAGTATGCATAATCAGTTTGAGGTGAGGCGTTGTAGAGACCGTTCTCAACGGTTGTGATCTTGATGGCTACTCCGCCGGTGGTGGGATCACTGTGTAGGGGTTCAAGGTAGTTGTCGCCTGGGTTGAGGGTGTATTCCTGGCTCACGACAGAGTCTACGGACCAGAGGTAAACGGGGAATGAGCAGCTGTTGACGACGACGGCGTTGCCGACGGCAGAGGCCAGGGAAGAAAGGCCGCCGATGGCAGCGAGGATGGTGAATGAGGTACGCATTTCGTTTGGTATTGAAGATTTGTTTTGCGAAAGGCTTCTAGATAGCAGATCCTGTTGTGTTGGATTGGATTGGAAGTAATTTGGATCGTTGTTGCTATTGTTGTCTGTTCAGACGATCTGGGAGATAGGAAGGACATCGATCCCTTTTATATCCATCTTGCTACCACACGGTTGCGATAAGTGAAGCTGCATGAGCGCTAACCACTATGGAAATCCAGCAGACTATTGCCATAACACGAGGTTTGAGACATAAGGCCCGGCCCATGCATGGAATAGCTGAACATCTGAGTTTTGGAAGGGCTGAAAACAATGACGCGTAAAACCGACTCATCCGGATCATACACGCCGATGGATTGCCTGATCATGTCTCCCCAAGACATGACAAACCAGATCGTGGATGAACTAGTTATGTGAAATCAAGATTTGATAGTCCACCGCCCTTTGATATTGGGGTTTACCATCCCAAAATTGGGTAGATAAGTTGGATCTCAACTAAGGCTACCAATACCTACCAAAACAGGTAAACTTCTTAGCCAAGAGATGCCCAAGAAAAATTTTATCATCTTCATTAGTAGTCGATTTGATGCCGAAGAAGCGTTAGCAACAGACATAAATCATAGTTGGTCGTAATTTAGTTGACTGAATCGATAGGGTGACCGCATTCAAGGTCTGACTTATTCGAGCTAATCATACGTCAAGGATATTTTTATGAAGTATCCTATTGATCATGAATGTTTGTCCTGGATATTTTGGTCAACCAATCACCTCGGAAACATCAAGTCATCCCGCCAAGAGAAAGTGAGACAACAACGCAGACATGTCAAATTTCGTAAGTAGAGCCAATAAAACGTCGAGAACTTCAGTGACTTGAGAGACATTTTAAGAACTAAAAAAGATCTGCGATTTAAAAGGTTCCAAACATTCTGGTATCGATATTGCGGGGTAGAAACTGATTGATGATATCCGAATATTGAAGATCTTTCTACATCAGGAGGCATGGAGTGAGACAACTCAGTCCGAAAGTTGGCATTAGTCATGACACGAGGTCCAGCTAAATTGTGTCCAGTGTGCAAGTCAGTGTCTAGACTAGTTTTCTATACGGAGTACCAGTCAAATTCTGGGTACTTTCTTTGTTCAATTTCATTGACCTCAATTGGGCATTCTATATGGTTGCACACCGGAGATTTATGTAGATGTAAAATCGGGAAAACGATGATCAAATTAAGGATACTTCCGTACGAGTTTAATGTAAGTTATAGTTTATTGGGGACTAAAAGTCATGCTGTACAGAGTAATTAAAACGTCAACTGGTTACAATAATCGACGAGGTACAGTTAAACATTGATTTAATTACGGGAATGATTGAGGTGGCGTGGGTTAAATGACAAGTCTAAGACATGTACAAATCCGGCAATCTGCTGGCCAACGAGATTCATATCTATTTATATGGATGGTAATCGTTAGTTCTCGGTATATTTATCTACAATAAGGCCGACTTGATTGTCATATGATGCTGAAGATTGGAAATAAATGCAACAGTAATAGATGGGAATTTGTAACTCGAAACATGGCGTTTGTATTTTCAGACCCGATGATGTTGGTAAGCGATCATATAGGATATATAATAGTGCCCCCTAGGTTTTGATAGCAGACTGGTCTCATTCCCAGACAATATAATTTCAAAACCGAGAGAATCAGTAGATATTTATGCGACCCTTAAGAACCTATCCTGGATAATTGCAACTTCCTGGCGGCTATAATATGCCGATATACGTGCCATGTATTTTGTGATGGACAGCCTATGCGAAAGTCCATCCTTCCGTTCCATTATCCTGTGGAACTCCAAGCCCAGGTACTGCCAGTCAATCTTCTTTTCCAGATCGTGAACCTCATACACACACTGTGGTATCGTTCGCTTCCAGTGAATGCTTGCGAACTTCCACCGAGAAGCCAAGACAAGATTGCGAAACTCTCTTCCGTCACAGTAGTCGAGAATCATCATGCCCAGCTCAACAGGTAATTTAGAGAACGCGCCAGGTGAGATATGAAATCCCGCCAGAGTCCTGACACCCTTGTATTCAGAATTGGGGTTTTCTGTGGAGGTTCGTTGATCTTCATCATCCTGCGGGCACCTGTCGATTGCAGTTTGGATTGAATCATAATAATTCGTGATAAACAGAGGATCAAGTTTGACCATTTCTTTGGCGCCGGAGTCTTCCGGTGGCTCACCATAGTTGCGGTAATCCTGCCTTTTGTTATGATATTCTTGCAAGAGAGCAATCAATAGTCTAGGTAGGTCATCTTTTATTCCTTTGTCTTCATAGAATCTCATCAACAGAGAATAGCAACTTTCATGCATTGGCCAACCTATATTCGGGGGCCGTTTCTCATCATGGCGAATAACACATCTTGCGAACCACGCAATTTGCCCTGGGGGATGAATGGCGCCCCTGATAAGCCAGGCCTCATCCTCCTGAATTGGGGCGCCTATACAATATCTCCCTTTCTTGCCGAATCCGGAATGACGATAAGACACGCCGGTAATGAAGGGCTGACGGCCACGTAATTTAACGACTGATCAAAGACACCACATTTGTTAGAAGGAAACATTAATAGGCATCATAATAACAAAGCAAGTTAGATACTTTGAGAGGAGAGCGTACTTACGGGCTCTATATGTTGATCTCCAATCACATTTTCCCTCGGAAAGATAAACATGCATCTGGTCATTAGTCAATTTGATATAGTTTCTGTTTCCAGCAGCTTCATTGAAATCATTAACCGTTTTGAAGAAATCACGGGCCTTTGGATCTGCTAAAATCAATTGACCACAGATCGCACAGCAGGGTTCCTTTGGATTATTCCATTGACACTCTTTGAAGGAATAATAGTTACCAACATCCTGAGGGCGTGCCAGACGCCAAGGTCGTCGCTGGGACTCTGCCATTCTCAAAAGACTGGATCAAAGTATTGGAAAGTTTCCTGACCGATAAGTATTTGTTTTGAGATATTTACCCAGGCAAGCACTTTAGCCTTCGAGAGAAAGTCACTGGTTAATATAACATTTTATGACTGGTTCTCTTCCTTCATTTTGATGTATATTACCGCATAAAACTGACATTCTCGCCGTCCCTGCCCTCGTTAGGGTGGATTGGAAGATTCGTTTTTCGTCGAGTACAAAGCATGGATTGTTGAGTCTTTGTTCACAGGAATTGAAATTACATACTTCACGAAAACAAGAAGTAGAAGGTCCACTCTCAAAGGGTATAGGATGAAGAAAGAAGCGTCAAGTTTCGCTTGAAAGACTTTTATATGCTCGATATTGTCGGGAAGAATGCCGTAACAGCGTTTATTGATGGCTGACAGGAAGTCTAACAATTCATATTTTTCCTATTTCTTACTCAAGCATGCGGAATATTATTAAGAAGACGGAAGACAATAAAAACAAATGCGTCCAAGGATCCAATTTTCGTGTTCTGTCAACTTTTTTCAATATTTGATCACCCTGTCTTTTCAGCGCCAACTGGCGCATGATCATCCATCGAGACAACAACAACATTCTCAAAGATATTCAACCGTGTAGACCGGAGTTTTACGTGCCGACACTTTCTGTTCGAACAAGATATCCAGGTCTGCGTATGTCCGTCCCTTGGGCTTAGGTAACCGGAAACAACTCCAAACTAGGCATATAAAACACAACCTAGGCCAGAAAAAGTCGGCCGTGCCCTTCCAGTTCCAATATGGATTCATAATATCTAGGATAATCACGTTATTTATGGTGCCTTGATTATTGTACGCGATTGGAGCAAGTACAATTGTTTCTATGCGTAACCTGCTCGACGGAATCTCAGCCACAATAGAGTGGCATACTGAGCCGATTGTGATATCGTAGAAGAGCGTGAAAACAAGAAGGAGAGTACCAGTAGCATAATTTGCAGCAATACTGTGCGCCAAACTTGAGTACCCAACCGCCATAAGCACGAGAAATAGCATGCTCAATCCGCCGATGCAGATTGTTCATCGACCAACGTAAGTCATAACCCAACAGGAGATAAAGACACCAACAATGGCAGCAGAATAAAGCGCCATGGAGAAATCAAAGGAATCGTTGACAGACCTGCTTGCTCAAAGAATTAGACCGAATACCCCATGAGCGAAGCTGCGGATGCTGCTTGAATGGCCCATGCGACACATGCAATTTCACTCTTTCGGAGGTTGATGCCTTTGAAACAGTCCAGATAGGATGTACCGGCGACAAGCTCCTTTTCAATATCGTTGCTGTGCCGCAACATGGCGATGGCGTTGTCAAGCTCGGCGTCAGATGGGGCAAAGGCCAGTCTTCGCAGCGATTTTCTTGCCTCGTTGTAGCGGTCCTTTCGGACAAGCCACCAGGGAGACTCCAGCGCAAATGCAATGCCTATAATTAAGGGGACAGGCCATATCCATTGCAAAGAAAAAGGGGTTCTGTATGACCATTCGTCTTTACGCGACAGCAGAGCACGTAGAGCTGCAGTCGCGAGCAATTGCCCTACACCCCACATCATGTTGATATAGGTCGTAAGGTATCCTCGGAGAGCAACCGTCGTAATCGGTAATCCCATCCCACTGCGCGACAAGCCTTTCAGCTGGCTGTGTAAATTGTCAACTTCACGACTAGAAAGCCATTGTCGAAATCGGCTGGATTCTTTTCATTCTGGATAATGCATGGGAGTATTGAGATCTGCATGCTGAAGGAAAATATTGCCAAGCTTGTCAAGTTCATATATGCTAGTGTAATGGACAGAAGTCGATCGTTCCACAGGCCGATTGTCAAGCTCTAGAAATCTCCGAGTATAATAATCTCGCACACCTTCGACCGTACAAAGATCCTCCTTGTCAGACACGCATTGCATCTTCGGGTACCGGCCGTCTGATATTTTTCGCTCCAGCTTATCCATATAATGAAATATAAGCGTAATCGGGGTTTGCGCAAAGGACCTCGACATGCAGAGGGAGTTAAAGAGCGAAAGACTCTCTTGCATCTTATTATCGTTCCGACCTTCTGCCAAAGTCTCATCGTATCCAGATATGTCGACAAAGAAAAATAAGGTAGATACGCCATCAAAAGCTTGTATCCACTTCTTGCGCTCGGAACGTCGGCCTCCTATGTCAACGATTTTGATATCTTGAGAGTCTGGAATATATCTGGTAATATGGCCCTGGAGTGATATCTCATGGATCCCAGTTGTTTGAACATAGTTCCACAAGGTATCCTCAAAACTAGGCGTATAGTCATCTTGCGTGACTCGGTCTATGGCTTTCAAAAAGCTTTGACATAATGATTCGTTAACTACCTGACGCAAGTTGAAAAGCCGGATGATGATTTATACTTACTAATAATTCCCTCTTTCTAACACACTCAAACGCAATTTGTGTACTAGCCCTCTTGTTTCTACCTGGGCCAATAGTTCCATCAGTTGCTCTCGAATCAGTGTTATGTCGGGTATAGTTAGGGAAGATTGCGTTTCCGCTTTGCGCAAGCTTCCGCGAACCTTTTTGCATTGCTCTCTTAGCGCTTCGATTTCTTCCAGTCTGGATTCCGGTTTGGATATATCATCCATTACATCCTCTTCTATCATGCACACGAGTCTCTCAATAGACCCTAGTCGTGTTGGACTCGGATATTCGTGAGAGCGACTCTGAACTTGAAGGATCGCCTTCATTGCAGTTGACTTGCCGCTTGCAGAGGTTCCTAGTAGCAGAAACTTGGTCTTTGAAGCAGCCGTTTCGGTTATTGTTGCAGCTGATTGAACGCTCGGAGGAGGTGCGACTCTCCGAGCAAATCGAGCATAAGCCGATAGCCTTGGTGATCTCGTTTGGAGTCGTCTGGTGTCTAATATGGGCACTTTCAAGAACATATTTAGATTTCGTTTCCCCGAAAGGTGCTCAGGGATTTTGGGCATGGGAGAATAACCCAAAGTAACTGTAGTATGAGCCATTATCAAGGGTTTCTCGTCATAAGGCATGACTGGGGTGGAAGTATTCGAGATAACACTATCGCTCTTTTTGACTTTTGGAGCGGTTGAGGTTATTATCGTCGACGAGTTTTGATTTTTTCTCGATAGGATTGACTGTCGCATCTACGACCTCGCGACACTCCGGTAGGCCTTTGAGCTGAAAAGATCTCGTTCAAAGCCGAACTTGGTGTCGATAAAGTCAATGTCGTCTATGGCGGAGCTTTGTCTGCTTAAAAACGAATCTTTGTCTCTTTGCAGCAAAAGAGAAGACGTATCGTCTTTGACTTGTTCAAAGACTTGTCGGCTTGACTCTCTTCGTAACAGATTTCGCTGTTCCATAGACGATTCACTGAATACACGGCACTTTTATTAGTGGAGTGCTTACTTGAACGGTACAAAACAAAAGGGGTTGGAAAGAAGGGACCAACCATCTTGTCACAGTAAGAAGTAGGTTCAAAGCATTAATTTGGTGGTTCAGCATGCCTTGATAATCATCGAGATCACCCTCTTCCCACAAAAACCTTACCTTTGTCCGTACGTTACTGAGCCCGGACGATTGAGAAGGAGGCGTTAGCTGAAATCGACTCAATTGCTCATCAAGTACCTTAATGATAGACTCGCAGCAATCAATCGATAATACAAGATCGAGCACTATTTGTTCGTCGTCTAACGCGAAGATATGTGTCTCGCCCTTGCGATGGATATTGTCATAGCTAACCTCAATGAGATCCTTGATCTTCTTGAGCGCCGCCTTGAGCGTCGATAGTTGTCCAGCGATTTGACTGATTTTGAGGCCAAATCGAGAGTATCGGGATTTTAGGCTTAGCAGAGCGACAATGGAGCGCGATGTGATGTCGATCAGACCAGCGATAGAACTGGCGAGGGAGATGACTGAAACAGGATCCATATGCAGTAGACATGACCATGACCATCCAACGGACGGCCGAAAAGGATTAAAATTGAAGCACTTCAATTAAGAAATCCATCAATAGTTATGGATCCAGATCAGATGCACGATTAAATATCTGCTTGAATTTGATGATGCAGCCTCGCCAGGCTACGAGGCTGAGTTTGAGGCCTGCATGAAGCTTGAGGATACACCAATCAAATTCTAGCACCAACAGCCAACAGATGAAGCAAGGCGGACATGGCGCTCTATGCGTAAACTTGCTCAGCACTGTGTATCTCACATACTACGATAGTGACGAAGCGTTATTTTGCAAAGCGGGACTGTTGGTAAAACCCTACCGGTAACCGGATGTTTTTAGGGGCAAGTCTGACATTTATATCAGAGAGCTCAACTCGGGCCCCGATACAACTCTAAGGTATGCATTCGTCCATTAAAGATTCCCCATGTTCTTGTAGCAATTTATAGTCCGGTCCTTACGTCAGGCTCTAATTTTAATGGAGTCATTGCTGCTTCCCTCTGATTTAGTTCCTCAAGAAAGCTGAAGCGAGCTGGCATCGAATCACTTTTGCACCGTTTGCAACCTTGGGAAACTACCTAACTACATGAAGCAATCTGACCACCCTATACATCACCCGCTGTGGCCTATATGAGCCTTTGTTTGGTTATATCCAGCACATACGACCATAGGGTGTGGAAAACAGGGCTTCCCGTCCGCTCAGCCGTACTTAAGCCACACGCCGGCTGGTTAGTAGTTGGGTGGGTGACCACCAGCGAATCCCAGCTGTTGTATGTTTTATTTTTCTACCTTTTTGCTGGACGAGCCATTCCTTTCCATTGCCGCTTTAATTCCAGCCTTGCGTCGAGCTTCTTGCCTGGCTGGAATTGTGACGGGGCATTCGGCTGAACCTTCCCACCTCACTTCACCAACCCCCTGATCTTTTTTTCATTGACCAGTTCATTCTTATCCTGGGCTTGCGGTTTATAATATTCTGAGGATATATTTAGAAGAAGGTGTTTTACTTCGGAGAGAAAGTATTAATTAACATTTCTTGGTAGCAGAGGTGAAGTGATAGTCCTTTCCTGTGGTTTTCGATGAGAGAAAGCCTATGTTATATATGGGGATTGTGTCATGGTGCCTTTAACAACTGATTTGTAGCTAGAAGAATATTGTAAATGGATGTGTGATGGGCCGATATGTGGTATTTCAATTGACATTGAAGGCACCTTGGGGCGCTATCGACTCGTGCTCACTTAAGCACATCCTCGAGATGTTGAATACGGGTTGTTTGAAGGCGAAAAGCTTGAACGGGTTGAATCCGTAAACTTTGTTACGTGTTTGAGCTTTCAATGGTTGCCAGACTCACCTTGGCTATGTCGCCGAGACCCAAGCTCAAGATGCAACTCAGCAAATGTTGGATAGAGTCGATGAGCCAATGAAAAGAGATGGAATGTCGATAACTGTGTTGGAAAGGAAACGCGCCATCGAATCACCAACCGCAGGACGTGCTTTAACATGTCTGCGATGGGTTGTATCCACTTCTGTGCCAACAGCTGGTCAACTGGTTAACCACTTTTGAATATATCAGACTATCTGGTACATCGGGCCAGTAGTATTCAATGTTACAGCCACATGTGCAGGCTTTCTAGATCTCACGACATCCATGTTGATGAACTTTGCGCCTCTCCCTGAGATAGCGGGCATTCGTTCGTGGTGCTGAGTATCACTACTCATCAATCCTCTCCATGCCAGACCATGAGGGACGGGTCATCTAGAAAGTTTTTTCGCGGGAAAATATCTACCGCGTGGTAGACCATCAGACCCGCCGTTCTCACGTGGGAAACAATGAAGCACTTTGATAGCTACAGGTCGGACCGCATCGCCTAGCTGAAATACTACTTAGAAGCTACCGCGGTGAGAGAAAGTCGATACGTGGTGAATACTAGGGGGACTAAAGATGAAACCGATGTTCCTCAGTATACATAAAATCACGCGTTCTTCCTCAGCCTCGTCCCAAGAACAATTTTCCCTTCCATTTCCCCAGGGAAACTCGACGTTATGGGTATCAGTACGTATAGTCCTGGAAAAGATTCAAAAGATCACTTTCAGGATTTTGACAGATCTGTGGCATGATTGCCATTTAGGGCAAGCGCGGGGCTAGGGAATGCTTCAAGAATGTCAACAATTCCAGAGTGCAGTCAACATTCCATCCATCGTTGGCCGGAACACCAGGCTGGGCATAGGTACGTAATAAGATTCTGATGTATTTGTTTGCTGGTTTGAATGATCGGTGTTTACTGAAGCTACAACTCTTCCTGATGTCCTTCGCTAAACTTTCCACCTTTTGGTCTGAACAAAGATGCTACTTCTAAGACTTGCTTTTGCGACGTTGTTGCTGCGTGTGACCAAGAGCCAGAATGCTGACTCATATGACTTTATTATTGTTGGCGGGGGCACCGCTGGACTTGCTGTCGCGAACAGACTCTCAGAAATGCCAGATATCACCGTGGCTGTAATAGAGACGGGAGACTCCGTTTTCAACGATCACAACGTTACTCAGATCACAGGTTATGGCCTGAGCTTCGGAACTGCAATCGACTGGGCCTACGAAACTGAGAACCAGACATATGCCGGAGGGTCAAAGCAGATTATGCGCGCTGGAAAGGCTATTGGGGGAACGAGCACTATCAATGGCAAGGAGTTCCCGTCCCGTAGGAGATATGATGCTTTTGCTGATTTCTCACATAGGTATGTCATATACTCGAGCCCAATCCGTACAGATTGATGCTTGGGAATTGGCGGGAAACAAGGGCTGGAACTGGAAGAACCTTCTCCCATATTATAAAAAGTCAGAAGAGTTTCAGGTGCCCACTCTGGACCAGATTGATAGCGGCGCGGACTATTTTATAAGGTATCATGGGGAGGATGGCCCAGTCAAGGTGGGCTGGCCGAATGCAATGACAAATGCCAGCTTGCTTCCCGTGCTCGACGAAACCCTGTCGGGACTCGGTGTCCCTTATAACCGTGACGTTAATGATGGTAGCATGGTCGGGCTTACATCCCACCCGGACACCATCGACAGGGACGCCAATATTCGCCATGACGCAGCGAGGGCTTACTACTGGCCCTTTGAAGATAGGTCAAATCTCAAGGTTATCTCAAATACCCGGGCAAACAAGATTATTTGGGCTGAAGGGTCTCAGAGTGAGGCCATCGCGATTGGAGTCGAGGTTACTGGTGTTGATGGACCTGAAGTGATACATGTTTCGAAGGAGGTGATCCTCTCAGCTGGTTCTCTGAGATCCCCTTTACTCCTAGAGTTATCTGGCATTGGAAACCCGGATATACTCAAAAATTTCGACATCCCCGTTAAGGTTAACATTTCTACTGTGGGTGAAAACTTGCAGGATCAGACAAATAATGAATTGTCTTATGACGGGAGAGAATCTTGGGTCGGTTCACCAACTTTCGCGGTTCTCCCGTCAGTCGACCATATATACGGCGACAATGTTTCTTCGATTGCATCTTTTGTCAACTCGAGCCTCGCTGACTACGCAAAGGCTGTATCCAACTTTTCAAATGGAGCAGTACTGGAAGCTAATGTTCATGCCGCGTTTCAAGTTCAGTATGATCTAGTCTTCAAAGATCGAGTTCCATATGCAGAGGTTGTGTTCATTCCCATCGCACATTCGTTCAGGTCTGAATACTGGCCTCTGCTGCCGTTCTCAAGAGGCAGTGTCCACATGGCCTCTTCGGATCCATCTCATCCGCCTTCTATCAACCCAAATTATTTTATGTTCGAGCAGGATCTCAACAGTCAGGCTGATGTTGCTCGGTATATTCGCAAGATATTTAGTGCAAGCCCTCTAAGCAACCTTGTGGGAGACGAGTTTGCACCGGGACTGGACCTTCTCCCTGAAGACGCACCAGAGTCCAAATACACTAGCTGGATCAAGTCGACATGTAAGTACTTCTTTGCTCCCCACCGGCACACAACCCAAATCCTCGCAAAGTTCTGACACCCATCCCTCCTTTCAGATCGATCGAACTTCCACCCTATTGGTACAACTAGCATGCTTCCTCGAGAGAAAGGCGGCGTTGTTAATTCCGACCTCAAGGTTTACGGCACGGAAAATGTCCGTGTAGTTGATGCTTCTGTTTTTCCGTTCCAGGTCTGTGGCCACTTGACAAGCACTATCTACGCAGTGGCCGAAAGAGCATCAGATATCATCAAGAAGAAGTATACATGATTCTGTTTTAAATTCTTTTTTCTTCAGTTCTCAAAGCGTTCTTGTACCTTCTGCTAGTATAGTTTCCTTAGAGATACACATGAATCAAATTAGTGATTATTTTCTAAGCATTATAGTACGCAAGAAGCTATCTGTTACTCTATCTTCGCTATTTGGAGCATTTCATGCTCTATTCTAGGATCATTACATGAGTTCTTGCACCGTCTTTATCAACAGCTCTGGAGCACATTGGACCAAGCCAGATCCCAGAATGACCAGAGGTATGGTCAAGTGGCAAAGTAAATAACCCCGAACAAAACGCTTAGTGAGAGCGGCCAACATCAGTATTTGCTGGGAAAGCTACATGTACATATCCCCGCACTGAAACTATACTTAGGTATTAATCACTATCAGATTCTGAAAGATCATGCAAAAGTCCCCTTCTCCGGCCCGAAATACCCCCTAGTAGGAATAGGCAAAATCCCAGTACCACTACCATCCACGCCTGCGGAACTCACCTTGTTCCCCCACCATGACAAGGTCTTGGGATGATATTCGACCGCAAAAAACATAACCAGCGCACTTATGGCCACTCCAGCCGTCAGAGCAGCCGATAATACGTAGTTGTACTTCTCCCACCATGCTAGTCGATGTCGTGGGAGCCAATACATGAATACAAACGACAGGATTAGACCTGGGGTTTTGTAGGATAAGTTCGATGGGGCCCAGTGCTGTATTCCTTGGATGATGAGAACGGGGTTCAGCCATAGCAAGGACGCGATGAAGCGGAAGAGCGTTCGGTCTAAGATCTCAAAGGTGTTGGGTCGGACTTTTGCGCGAATCATTTCCCGTAATCGGGGAAGATATCGAGGGCCGTAGCCCTGGCCGACGAGGAAGATGAGGGCAATGGCGAATCCGATGAGGAAGCACCATTTGAATAGTGGATAGAGAGAGTTGAACATTCGATTTGAGCCTAGCAAACCCCACTGTGGCAAATCTATCAACATTCGTATCTCTTATCATGGTTCCGAAAACTTACCATCAAGCTACTCGTGTACAAAGGGTATCCATCCCCAGCACACGTAAAATGACTAGGCTGATCCGACGTACACAGACCCGGAACATTATTCAGCACAAAATCCTGCGTTCCCACAGCCACAAAACAGGTGATGATTATCGTACCAATCTGGCTCCGAAACACGGCTCGGGGCGCAATCTTGCAGTAATGAGCCATCTTTTGGTCTTGCACGTAATTGTCGCCGTATCCGGCCAGAGCCCAGGAGCCAAGTGATTGCGCAAACATGAATGCGTTCGGGTTCTGCGGTAAGATGAAGCCGGTGATAATCTGGATTAGTGACCCTAGCCCCAGATTTGTGCCGGTGGTAGCGGACAAAAATGATAGGGGTACGGCAAAGACGAGATTGATTCCGATCATTAAGAATGTCACCCAGACAGGAGTGTCGAGTGGATAGATCTGCAAGAAAACGATGGAAACGACAAGGGCCGCTAGGAGGATTAGAAGGAACCACCAATCTGGCACTTCCTTGTATTTTGACATGAGCCGACTGTGCACGTCCATGGCTCCTTCATAATTCCCTTTACCATGCCTTAAGCCCTGGTAAAAATCAATATACGCCTTCTTCATGGTCTTCCACTGATTTCCCATGATGTACAAAAAGTACACCGGGTAAAAAGCGAAGTTGGCGCCAACGGTCAAGATGTATCCAGCAGTGTAAAATGGGGGAGAGTATTCCTGGTATAGGGTCTCATTGAAATTGTTATTAATCACCACCTTCGACACATTGTAGCTTGTCGCGTCGTTCGCAAACGTTGATGATGAGTTGATGGGCAAGTATGCAGTATTGTACATGTTGGAATAATACATGCCGAGAATGATAAAAGCGCCCAACACGCTGCCACAGTACATTGTAACGGTACTAAAGAATGGCTGAGCGAGAGCGGCATAAGATGAGGTTGCCACGTTCCAATCAAAGGTGGTAATTGGATTGAAAAGCCCGAGTCCAGTAACTGACCCCGTGATGATTGCTAACGTGATGTTTTGAGGCGAAATCCACGTCATCCAGTTGAAGGTGGACAACGCAGTAAACAAATACCCTGGTAGCCAATAATATACTATCATACTAAACGTTACGATATAGAAGAATCGGTATCGAGATATTGTCCATCCGTAAACGTTCTCCTTGGCTTCTGCTTTGGTTAGAGCGCGATTCATAGCAATAGTTGGTAGGATAGTTGGCCACAATGCCTTGACAGGGTATACACTGAAACGCCTCAGATACCCAGCGAAGCCCATGCCCATGAGTTGCACAAACAACGTCAACATCAATTGATATCCGAACGTGATGAACTTTTCGTTGTAGAATAGGGGTGACTTTTGAACCAAAATCATTGAATAGCTGTTTGTAGTGTAGATGGCAATGTTGAAAGTAATTGTAGCAAACATTTGCTCTTTAAAGGTCCAAGGGCCGGGGTTCAAAGAGTGACGAACGCCCATAACTGTGATTCCCCAGTCAGGAAGAACGGATTCAAGGAATTTTGCGCAGGGATATAACAAGATTTGGATCACAGAACCGGATAGTCCTAAGACATATTTTAGCATGAATTGCACAGCGGTAAGCAACATGTACGAACCAATTGAAGGAAATCTGCTGTTGAAAAAGGTAGACATAAAAGTTCCAATGACCGCCCATCCAATACCCAAAAAGTAGGCTCGTATAGTTTCAATGGGAATGTCCGGACTATCCACCAGATCGGCAACAGCACGAACACCAGGATACGGCGACGAATATCGCATCATTGTGGCATCTATTCTCAGATCGCGATCGTAGAACTCGCCGTATACTTTGGGCCCTTGCAACAACCGCTTCATTCGCTCACGCATATCAGACAGGAAATTCCAGTCATCGGCATGGAATTCCAGCGATTCGTGAACAATCGCTATGGCTTCCTCTTCGCCCATTGAGTTAATTATTCCGAGGATGTATTCGCCCTCGCCATTAGGGGCCAGCTCTTCGAGTAATTCATGCGGAATTTGGTCACCAATTCGTTCAGCTGCAACATGTGGCTGAATCTTCTTTTCGGGATCAGCTTCAAAAGCGTCCGGGGCGATATCGATATCCATTATGCCAGACTGGGAGACTTCTTATGTAGCCCTGATCCTATTGTTCTTTCGATACTTAATTGTTGGTTTTCTTTTTTGCGTTTAAATTAGAAATTAGGTAGAGGATGAAGGGCTGATAAAGAGACCAATCTGGCGCTAAGCAACACCAAAACGCGGGGAAATAGACTGTTTCTCCCATTGTAACGTTGGCTTTCCTGCATGATGTCTTGTGATCAATTGTTATCTCTGGCATAACCTGCCTAGCTTGCACTTTAAATTGGGTGTTTCTTTGTGTGCTAGTGGCCAATCGCTGTCTTGCCCAACGTTAGGAATTGGGTATATCATAGGATAGGTACGAACACAACATGTTCGACTGACTTATCAAGACAATTCATACGTTAGCAGTATTTCAAGCCCTACATTACCTAGGTAAGTAAGGGAGAGATTCTCGCTCCCCAGCTCCCCGTGAAACGTTGCATTGAAGGAAAAGACGTGATCTCGGAGCAAATGCAAGGGAAGCAGACTCATAAACACTCCCGTCTCTAGATGAGCAAGAATTCGTCGAATACTTTATGTTTGCTTTTCCAAGGGTTTAGGAAGAACCCAAGAGATCTGGGAGCTGCTCGAGCTGCAACGTGGAGGACTCTTAATTTCTCCTATAGGGTGAATTTTCCCGCTTGGCAGATAGAACATTCCAACACTGAGGGCCGATGATATTTTTTCATGATAACAGCCTCTTCGTCGAATAAGCAATCAATCTCGATTTTTCCAGCCGGAATGTCGGGCTTATCAAGGGAGGATGATAAGATGTCTGGACCTTTTCGCACTCGCATCGTTACCCGAAGGGGAAGGAGATGATCGTAGCTTGGAGAAAAAGTAACTAACCCCGCACCCGCCATAGGTGGGAAATATATTAACTATTATCTGACTTGATAGGACTTAGTAGTCTCTTATCAGCTGTACTATGACCAGAACGAATTGAGGAAGGTGTGAAAGGCTATTGACACCATATATACATAGGTGTAGCTTCGATTACCATCATCCCGGAGCCCGGGATACCGAGGCATTCAAGAAATATTTCGTGATGATATTCGCCAGGCTGATAGGCTGAAAGTGAATTGTCGATTCCAGTCGTTTCTCAAGTGGGAACCGGTCGATCTATCAATCTGCATAACGTCTAAATACACCGTTCTGGCCCATTTGTGAGTTTCCGGGAGCTTGGTAATGAGTCGCTGAGTAGCTACTTCGCACACTGCACACAATGCTCTGGAGTAGACACATGCACTTGCAAGGATCAGATCATTTGAGAATCTCCGCAGGTGGAACCGGTAACGATTTAAATGGCGTTTGACTCTTCCGCGAGAAATCGACATTCTTTCTTGGGCGTGAGAAATCACAATTAACTAGCTTGGACTTCGGTTATAATAGACACCTAGGTAGCTTCATAAAGGAGTATACCACATAAATCAGTAAATGGTTATTATTGGGAGGAGTGCTACTATCTAAATCCATAGAATTATTATGATTTGTAAGGGTTTGATGATCTATAGGAAGGACATGGACCCCCTAAAATGCCTTCAGGGGTTCTTAGGCTGCTACTGGAGTCTCAGCCAAAAGGAGACGTGTATTACTATGATTTGGATAGATGTTATGTGATGAAAATTTGCACAAAGCATAAGAAAGTTTCCGAGATGTCTCACTGAGTAGGTATCTCAGTTACTTTCTGCGCAACATAGATGGCATAAGACAGCTTTATCTCCTCATCATCTGGCAGACAACACCCCCCTTCCTGGGTTTCTAAAGCCTATGAAGTGCATGCGGCATGCCAGTCCGTCCGGAAACCACTCTTCAACACCCTAGGAAGTCTGCCCGGACCAGTGATCGTCGTGCTATATTCTTACTCATATTTGCTAGGTACTATAGCACCAAGAGCAAACAGTACTAACTTAAACAGTGTCCTTTGATGCTTACTGCAAATTCGAGTTATGTCTAGATCGTATGATTGAGGTCCTTGTTCTGTCTGTTTGCACGATGCCAAGTAGGAGGTTTCTTGGTGCAGATAGGGCACCGGGGATAACGCGGGGATACCGGATATGGAAAGTATGATGTATGCCTGAATTTCATGGTACGAATACGTGTATTTCTATCAAGCCTTATTATGTACATCAATCACGAGTGCTACCCTCACAATCAATTGAGCCATTACTATTATGGCTTGCTACAGAACAGGCCAGTTCGAATGGGCAGGCACATCCAGGCACTCCACCATTTCCCAGGGGGCCTACGGCTGCCTCTGGGAACTATGCCTGTAACTATAGGAGCAACAATCATCCTGACCCACTTATCTGCTTCTAGAGTCACTTCAGCCGGTCTCAGGAATCTGTGGCACATCTCTAGGAACGGATTAAGCTCAGCGTCTGCCTAACTCCGTAAACTCCGACGTCAACTATGAATTCTGGCCATCTATAGAAGATTGATATAAAAGGGAGGTAGAAAACTCGAAAAGGAGGGTCTTTACTATGCTTCAAGTACGAATCCTAAAATTTGGCCTGGAAAACCTCGCGACCTTCGCAACGTTATCAAACACCATCAATAATCATGGTTTTCGCCGTACCAGAACAGCCCAAAACCGAACTCGGTCGGTACCGCATTCTTTCCAGCACAGCTGGCGTTCGTGTCTCTCCAATTGTACTCGGTGGCTTGTCCCTCGGGAAGTCATGGTCCTCAATCATGGGCGCCATGGATGAGGAGCAGTCGTTTAAGCTTCTGGACGCGTACACGGATGCTGGCGGTAATTTTATTGACACAGCCAATAACTACCAAAACGAGGAATCGGAGAAGTATATTGGCAAATGGATGGCAGCAAGAGGCAATCGGGACCTTCTATTCGTCGCCACAAAATTCACCAATTGCTTCCGTACGCATGAGCTGGGGACTGGCAAGACGGTCAACTACGGAGGAAACCATAAGAAATCTCTTCGTTTATCGGTTGAGAATTCTCTTCGCAAGTTGCAAACAACATATATTGATCTTCTCTATGTTCATTGGTGGGATTGGACGACGTCTATTGAAGAACTTATGGACTCCCTCCATAATCTAGTTCAGCAGGGCAAAGTGCTATATCTTGGAATATCAGATACACCCGCCTGGGTTGTAGCCACCGCCAATACATACGCCAAAGACCACGGCAAGACTCCTTTCTCCGTCTATCAGGGCCGGTGGAACGTAATGCGTCGTGATTTTGAGAGAGAGATCATTCCTATGGCCCGTCACTTCGGTATGGCGCTTTGCCCATGGGACGTTCTTGGGGGTGGTCAATTCCAAACTTCGAGACAGCTTGAAGCCCGCGATAAATCTAGCCAGGGAAGCCGAAGCAGCGTCCAGAGTGAGGAGGCTCGTCAGATTAGTGCAGGGTTGGAGAAAGTGGCTTTGGAGCATGGAACCAACAGCGTCCAACAGATTGCCCTCGCCTACGTCATGCAAAAGGCAAGGAATGTGTTCCCGATAGTTGGTGGCCGAAAAGTAGAGCACCTACATGACAACATTGGTGCTTTGAGTATCCACTTGACGGATGAGCAGATTAAATACTTGGACAGTGTTAAAGATTTTGATCTTGGGTTTCCACTGAACTTCATTGGCGATGATCCCAAGGAAGTAGGATCTCAGCCTCAGTTGTTAGAGAATTTGACTGGTGCCAAAATTGCCTGGCAGAAGTCTCCCAAACCTATCGGGCACGACTGATGGGGAAGAGGTGTATATATTCCAGTTTCGTGGCAATTTTTTATCTAAACATTCAGCCATAGCATAAAATAAACACAGCTTCGCTCTTGGAAGAGTGATTTGTATGGAGAAACAAAAATTTATAATGTGTCACAATCGGGCAACGATTGCCAAACGTTTTCGGCACCGCCGTTCAGGGCAATGGCTGCCTGGATCTATCAGTTGTTTCTTTCATGTATAAAGGTCTCAAGCTCTGCATCTATCGGTATTTTACAATCGCAGACTCAGCTATCGCTACCCGAAGATGGATGAGAAAGACATGTCCCCTCAGCCTGGAGCAAGCTCCACGAGATTCCATACATCCAAACACTTAACGTTCCCGTTCGCACTCCTTGAAGACCGCATACAGCGAATGCCCGCCGGCAACGAACATGAAATAATCAGCGACGAAATGCCACGGAACTCGGTATCATGGGGTCATATTTTGTCCTCTATGTCGACAGGCTACTACCTAGACTATGGCCTCTCACTGTTGCCGGTCCTTTTCTCTTCATTGCGACCAACCGAAATCGTCGCCAGGTCCCTTACCAGGCTGGACAAAATGGAAAGCCTGATTTTGAAGTCTTGAACGAGTTGAATGCAGCGGAGGGCGCAAGCAAAACAGTCCAACACGGTTATTGCGTGCATCGAGGCCTTGAACGTCAAGATTGTGACAGTTGCGAGGATGTGTTGGAATTGGAGGATTAGGATTGAAAACTTTGATGGTAGTGTCGATTTGCCAGGAACAGTTTGCCAGGTACGAGCGAGCTACATCTTACGAACATGCGTGACTGGCGCGGCTTAACAAGGCAAAACTCCCTGATTATAAATCCAAAAACCTTCTTGTGCGATTATTGCCTCTAGGTATCTACTAACGCTCCAACCAACAGTTGCTTTCCCGATCCATCGTTTAAACGCCCACCTCATTTCTAATTGTTTTCAGCCTACAGAATCGTTTTTTATACAATAATAGTTTGCGCTAAGCTAGTTGGCTTGTTAGGTGGTTTCAACGGCCCTGTATCCTTATACATGCAGCGCGTTTAGGAAGGCCTGTCTGGTGTAAATTTAGTAACAGATCTCTTCGGCACAGGACGCCATCCCTATGATATAGTTGGAAAAACGGTATTCGATTGGATCAGAGTGAAGAACGGCCTACGCCCCTCATATTCACGAAGTGGAACATATTTTTAGTTTCAAGTTTCAGGCACAGCTCTATATCAATCCCGGTTGACTGCGCCGCATTTCACGGAGCGAGCAAATCAACATGCCCGCCCTCGCGCGGCTACAAATGGGATTAAGGTACACTTGTTTCCTAGACTTTCATAGGGATATTGGAAATCATGCACTATTTATCAGTGCCAACGCCTTTAGCCTCCTTTCGTAACATAAGAGGGTATTTTTCTAAGATTGAACGTGTATCCTTGGCAAATCGATTGACAACATCTAGTCTCATATGAGGCCTGGCGTCCAGGTTGGCGTCTGATACAGAAAATAGTGTAATAGCTTTGGAGTTGGTTGCTAGTCGCTGTTTCACTCGATGGACAGTGGAAGTACTCCTGGCGGCTCGAGACAGATTAACGGATCAAGGGCTACAGTATTTTGTAGATATTTAAACCCAAGGTACCTTCTTGACGCTCACGATGTTGGCCATCACAAACCAAACTCTTATTCTACGTCGCTAAGTCAATTATCACCGATACAAGTACTCGAGAAAAAGAGACCTTCATTATGGCTCCGCGAAACATCTACCTCGTTGCATTTCGGACTGGCCCACGTCAGCGTGCACATTTTGCAATATGAGTTCCTACAGCGGCAGATCCCAAGGTTGATAGCTTGACACATGTCGTTGGAGCACCGGTGGCTGGCTTTTCACATGAGTTTAAACGCGGTTATGACCCAACTCAAACCAACCAACGCTGCCACATTTGGCTTATTGGCCAGTTGATTCTTCACATATCGTCGACCTTTCGCACCCAGGGCGAATTATCGTCGAACACACCCCCAGAGGAAACCTGGAGATCGCAGCAACACAAGTGCGACCTCCTGGAATCAGTGAGAATTTCATGGCCCGCGTGAATGACGTAAGCTCTTTCCCTTGATGAATGGGCTTGTTTATCACTCACTAATGATTCACGTAGACCACGAACAAAAGATGTCAAGAGTGGACCATGGAATACGTCCGCTACCTGGTTGCGAAAGGATATATAGGAGCCGAAGCGATTGAGATTGTCCAGTCCCAGCGCGACCCTCCTAGTTTTGGAATTGGATTACGGCCGGTAGCCGCTTAGCCCGTGGATTGTGGCTTTTTAAGGAACATTTTGCCTGCTGGCCAGGTGCTATTAATTCCAGATTATGAGCTTAGAAAGCGACATTAAAGAAATCGAGGGAGAGGTATGACAGGATATGAAGGAGACCAATCGATATAAGAAACTGTATCATTGTTTGCATTGATTTGATAATTCATGCTTTATATAGGAAGTCGAGCTCGTGAAGGATCAGAATGCACCCATGGCCGTAGTATACTCGCAAAATATGTCGTATACGTCCTCATAAGGCTGCAAGTATTTGTCAATGTAATCTATGCGCCACTCATCCTCGTACCAGACTGTCCAGGTGGCCTTGCAGTATTCCCAATAATCGGGATACCATCCCAATTGCTGCCAGTCAATCACAACGATCCGAATTGGATTGGTGGAGGGAACGATGATATTGACCCGATTCAGATCCGCATGAGTCAGCTTGATTTCTCCGCCATCTGGTAGAAAACATCGATTGGGGTCGTCATATCTGCGTTCAAAGCGTAGTTGGTGACAAAGTGCAAACCAATCGTTAAAATCCTTCACAGTGGGAAATGGACCAGTTTTTGGCTGATGCATAAATACATAGTCCAGTAGAGGCTGGCGGTTTATTGATCCTATATAGATGTAAGTCATTAATACCGATGATTTCTTGCGGTTTCCAATCATACCGATAAACTGGTCAGTAGGATCCTGCTTGAGTTTGCGTAGGTTTTCCGTAACTCGCGATAGCTGATCAATAACCGCCGTTCTCTCGACAATACCAAGTTGATTCCAACATTCTTCGAGAGTCGGCCCACTTATGAGCTCCATATATATGAAGACATAGCCATCGCTATCAACGCGCCAGCCAAAGAGCTCGGGCACCAGAATCTCGTCGCCAAAAACCCTTTTAATCATCCAAAGATTCACTGCCTCGGTAGTTGTAACCTGAAGGCCAAATTTGACAATCAAGTTGAGATCCTCAAAGCGTATAGGGGTTGGTCGGGGCCGTGTAGCGACATCTTTGGACAAAGCTCTCACTTCAGCTTGTGTAGGAAGGTGACGGTCTGGGCCGGAAGAGAAGAAAGAGGTATCAGTGAAATCTACTTCTTGTTGCGTAAAATCAGGCAGCTCTAGTGAAATGGATTGGTCTCTTAACGAATATTTAACCATGTGGCAAGCTATTAATTGCTGATATTAACTTTGAGGGATGTGAGAGTAGTCGGGCGATTTCATGGGTCGGTTGGCGAGAAGAAGAGAGACATGAAAACAATGAGAAGTGTGAGAGAGGGACAAAGGTCACAATGCTAGGCAGATAGGTACCCGAAGAGCCTGCCGACGAATCATCGAAGTCGGCGTTTCCCTTTCACTCAATTGTCGCCGGATGCATTTGATTCAATATTTGTTTGAGTTGGCTTTTGTTTCTGCATGACTTGATACTTATATTATCTTACCAAACGTGACGGACTATCATGAATACCGGTAATAAAACAATTATACCCAAGTAGTACGTAGTTAGCCGAAATTGGATATATTGGTTGTCAAAACAGAGCGGTATCCACTGTTGCGTTATACTTAAGCACTCCATACTCCGTCTCAAAGGTTCAGAGAGAAGGAGAAAAATCTTGAAATAGTGTCATATCTATGGCAATCAAGCGCATCGAATAGTTTACTCAGCGGAGAAGTAGTAATACTCCTTGGTAAGCTTGGATGCAGTTGTACAACGCCTGCAGGGATGAGACAAAATTATTCATAAATGCTAAATTCGCTGATTAGAAACGAATATGCCATAAACAAGAATAACGACACACGAAGCAGTCACCCCAAATTTTTTGATACCAAATTGCTCGTACGAGTACTGCATCCAGCAATAGCATCATGATTAGACAGGCCCATGTCAACCTGTGGACTGGTGCTATAATAAGAAGAATAAGCGAGGGGCTCAGAGTGATGGAAAGTTGTTCACTTGTCATCTGGAATACCCGAGTTTCTTCCTTCTATCCAAGACCGAGGCCCTGCAACGCCATGGACAGGGTTTCATCGATTACATTATCTCGGGCGCAATGTTGGATACAATACCTCGAGATTCAATGAGTATATAGTAATCCTCGCATAATATCGCATACAAAAACCTGACAATAGCCCGAGTTGCCTGTCCGATATCCTTTATTTCTCTGACCATACTCGTTTGTAAATCACACACTTGCCCAAAACTTGATAAGCAAACACCGAATAAGATGCCAACCACACATGCAATTGCTCTACCAGAGTCTTACACGATTCTCCCGTTCAAAACAATATCTGTTTCCCATGTCCCAGAAACCTCCCCCACTCCTACCAAGGTAGTCCTTCTGAAGCTGAATCGCCCGCGTCAGTTCAATGCCGTCACAGCAGAGATGATCGAGGAATTGATCACTGTATACCAATACTTCGAAGCAGATGACCGAATCAAAGTAGTAGTGGTGACAGGTTCAGGGCCGGCATTCTGTGCAGGCGCTGATCTGCGTGTTGGCTTTTCTGCGTTGGTTCATGACCTCAAGAAAGATCCATCCAAGATCGAGTCATACAGGGACGGGTTTGTAACCTTATATCCCAGAATGTCTATCAAGGTTTCGTACTCATACTGATATATTTTTGCAATGTCAGAGGGGGCAGAGTCGCTCTAGCCATCCACAACTGCTCTAAGCCCACCATCATGGCCATCAACGGGCCAGCAGCTGGATTTGGAATCACCCTGACCCTGCCCGCAACCATCCGAGTAGCGTGTGTCAATTCCAAAATCAGCTTCGCCTTCTCGCGCCGCGGCCTATCCATGGAAGCTTGCAGTTCTTTCTTCCT
The DNA here is from genome assembly GCA_038993655.1 of Talaromyces verruculosus. Classification (NCBI taxonomy): domain Eukaryota; kingdom Fungi; phylum Ascomycota; class Eurotiomycetes; order Eurotiales; family Trichocomaceae; genus Talaromyces; species Talaromyces verruculosus. The sequence continues at coordinate 45,879 of JBBVQN010000062.1, forward strand.
CCCGAAGCTGGTAGGGATGTCGCCCGCGCTACACCTGTTGACGACTGGAGCAACCTATCTCGCGTCTGATCCGTTGGTGAGCAATCTTTTCTCGAAGATATTGCCAACTCCCGAAGAGACGGTTGCTTCCGCACTTGATATCGCGGAAGAGATTGCGGCAAGTACATCTACAGTGAGTACGAAGGTGATGCGTGATATGATGTACCGTGGTCCGGGAAGCGCTGAGGAAGCCCATCTGCTGGAATCGAAGTTGTTCCTTGGGATGCTTATGTCCGTGGATAGTGCGAAGGGTATGACGAGCTTTGTGGAAAAGAGGGATGTAGACTTCAAAGGGAACATGAAGCGCGATGCGCCGGTCGGTTGGCCGTGGTGGGAGAAAGCTGATGGGGCATTGGAGCCAAAGCTTTAAGTCATTTGGGGCTTATACCGGACTATGTGCCGCTTCGTTTCCGTGTTATTCCAAATGGTAGCTTGTTGTCGATGTCCCCTGTGCATGTTGTCGCAAGTCCTAGTACAGTTGGCCGTGGAATTTTTCTATTTGTCCAAATGAACAGTTACGTGGAACTACAAAAAGTTCGGGAAAGCACATCGTTATATCAACTCCAGAGCATCGTACAGTGCTGGGTTACTTAATCTCAGTATGCGTGATCTCATCAATGTACTTGCACTCGTAACGCAGACTTGTAAGCATTCGCAACATCTGTCCGTCTGAAAGCTGGCGCCCGGCCAAGAATAATAACCCCGCGTAGCAACCCTAGAATTTGTTAGTTAACCACACTCGACAACAAACTATACAAAGTATTAACATACGACTAAAGAACTGTTCGATGTCAATCATGCAGCTTTTAGATGGCTCAGGCAATGGCATAACCTCGTCACCTAGAGATTGTCAGTTGTCTGGCTCTACTTTCAAGCATCAGTCGAGCGGGAGATTGCCACTAACAAGATGTATTTGCATCGTCATCCTCGTGAGCTTTAGGCGATTGTAGATAGGTTTGATGATATTGTAGGTAAGGAAACGAAGTAGAATCGTCTAGATGGACCCCTTGTTCTCGCAGATACCCTTCCACATCTCGACAATCAAACCACTCGCCGCCATACCCATAGACATCTAAAAGCCTTTGGTAGTCCATTTCTTGACCATACTCATTTCTTGCCTCGGATTTCTTGAACAGTCCCAGAATCCGTTTTGGAGTCCTTGTATTCCCCGGGTAGATAGGGTTTCCCGAAACATCCTTCTTTGGGTAATGTGTTCCAGCGCCGCCGATGGAGTAAAATGGAAGATTTGATATCTCCAATGCATCCTTTACACCTGCAGTGACAAGCTTGCGAAAGAAAGGATACATTTTAGTTCTATCCTGGATACAAGGGACTAATCTGAAAACCCTGTAAACGTCAAGTGGATTAGAACGTGAGTCGGAGAATAAGCGAAAGGCGTATTCGAGGCAGTAGCGTTGCAGCTTCCGGTAAAACTCCGTTTCTTGGAATGAGTATGTGTGAGGAGCGTCGCTGCGCGGCAGTTGTGTCATATCATGTATGCGGATAGGGGCGTTGATTGATTCCTGTTCCGGCCCTTCATCGAGAGGGACATGTTGAGTTCGTTTCCTCAAACGGTCTGCAAAGGGCTTCATCAGTTTCTCGGTTGGGTTATCATCCAGCCAGCCACAATCCATCCCAATTGTACCAGCAGTTGATTGACCAATAGACATTCCATTTTTTTGCGATGGTACATTATTCTTTCCGGCGGTGGCACTCGAACGAGTGCTTCGTTGTGATACTAGTTGTATTGGAGGCTCATCATCTAGTTTCGCAAGGCCATCTATGAAATCTAAGTGTCTTAAAAGTGCAGGGTGGCTAGCTTCAAGGTCTGTCGGAATCGAAGCTTTATACTCCGCAATTGCCGCAGCGACCCTAGCGAACCTGTCTTCCAGATCTGCCGCACGTTTTTGCGCCTTTTCCAGTGTAGCTTCTCTCTTAAGTCTATAAGTTCGCTGGGCACGTCGGACCTGATCTCGACGGCTCTATAATGAAAGTAAGCTTACATTGACTGCGGAGAAAAGGCGCCACGGGACTTACCTCCGACAGTATTGCTTCTCCAGTAGCGCCTAGCCTAGGCCTCCCAGCGCTTCGACGAGCATGAAGGCGAGAGCGTAGCGCAGCCATTGGTTTCGGAGTATCCTCATTAACTTTCTTTGTCAGGGACGATCGCGTGCTCGGAGCTATAGGTGACGAGACGATATTTGCTCGCTCCTTGTTTGAGGCTAGAGTATCAGTGAATGTAGAGCACGTGTCTATAGATCGGTCTTGGTCGACTGTAATATATTGGCAAGCCGAATATACCTCCTGCAAGTGGGCGTTCGGGTGGCTTTGGCGTGCATTCGGCATGTGAGCTCAAGAATCCTGTGCGATCTGTTAATGGATCGGAATGTCATTATGACACTTTGACGTTATCGAGTGATGATCAAGCCTAGTCATGGACTAGGGATGATATCGGATTAGACTGGTATGTTAATTGTGAGAGTAGAAAGTTGAGAGACGCCTTGCCACGAGGATGATTATAATAGTGGACTGACTGCAAAGATAATGTAATCTGCCTCGGCTTCAGCCGGCCAACAGTTGGGACGGGAACCCGTCTATGCCCTAACTCTATCAAATGAAAGATATCCACTCAACACAACAGCCCTTCGCCGGTTCAATTCGACAGTATATTTTAGGTGGACGTTGTCCAGAATAATGTATTGAATCAGCTGTCAGCATCTATCTATCTATACATCTCCGACCCGCTAAAAATATAGGCTGAATATACATGTAGCATAATACTCCCCAGCAGCCCATTCTCACCACCTGAGATACTTATATTGGTCCACAACTCTACTATTATCTACGTCAATAATACCGTTGCTGGACGATATAAAATATTATTTAAAAAACGGCTCGGTTGACGGACAATTTCCCACATTAACTACTTGACTTAGACCTTAAGCATGGAAAGGACAGCCTGATGCATAGTTTGTTCCTTTCAAGCTCTGGAATATAGCCTCCATTTCATCCTGTCCCCTCTTCTCCTGCGCTGCAGGACCAATAGTGCGCAAATCATATCCGGACTCTTTGTAGAAGTCATTTTTTGAAGGAAGAGCCCCGTTTCCGCAAATACGGACGAAGATTGCTTTTAGACCCCATCTGTTCCTGAAAGTAGGTTTGATATACCATGGATGCTCGATCCAGATATTCCACGTATACAAGCCCGTGGATGGGTCTGGAGACTCGTTCAATACTCGGACTGCTTTAGACTGTGGTCTCGGCAAGGCGAGATAACGTAGGATGAACTTGCGCACTATCAATATGCTCCTGGCAAATGCAGTAACAAGAAAACTTGGCTTTTCGAAACTATGTTTCGAGAGTTAGACATAACACTAAGATATTCAGACTCGGCCAACTTACCCCATGCTTATCCGGCTGTGCTCCTCCAGTTTTGTGACGACAATACTCTCGACGAGTGGCTTCAGTAATGCGGGTATATTACATTTGGTGAGTTCCATTAGTCTTCGGCCGATGTAACGCGTTGAGGCAGTTGGTTGAGCTGCCACTTTCTCATATGCTAGCGTCCATTCGTACAGCTCCTCAGCAAAATGGAGGCCGTCTCTCCAGCCGGTCTTGTGAGAAGGGAGGAAAGTGAATGGAATTTCCATGGCACCGCCCAAGGCCCAATGAAAAACACCAATGGCGCATCTCTCAACGTCGGTCAAGTGACGCCACCCATTCCTATCAACGCCCTGAATGATATCCACAACTGCGGAACCAAGGGTGTGCAACATGTCTTCGTCCAGGATTTTGCCTGCTTTGCGATATCGAGCATGCAAGTAATTCATACGTGCAATTCCCAGAAGATGAGAGTCGGATCCTGGATCCCTGTCGTGAACTTCGTTGAGAATGATTTCAGTATCTGCTGCGCGTTTGGAAGCGTTCTTCTCGTTGAGCTGGCGGGTTGCGACAAAGAGTTTGGCCATGGTTGGAATGGACGCAGTCTTCACCATGATTCAGCTCTAGTAGCTACGAAAAACACCAATATGTAGGAAAGCTCACCTTCAACAGGGAAAGCTTCATTGCACTGTGTAGCGTGTACGGAAATTCAAGTTCACGCAGTTCGCGAAAGATCTCATGGGCTTCTCTCACCGTCATACTGGAAAGTGGCCGTCCATCAAATTTTGACTCGATATTACGGGCACGTCGAAAACGAAGGCTTCGAGCCAAGAGGAGATACAATACCGATATCGTTCCTGCAACAAAGAGGCGTTCACGCGTTACGTTGATGTCAGCCATATCAGTAAGAGAGAGCATGGTTTCGGTGTGTGCACATTAAAATCAGTCGGTTGTGTCCTAGATCGGTGTATTAAGTATTGATTTCGTAGTAAAAATTTTTCTTTGACCTGAATCAATTGATATAAGTATTCATATTGCGGAGCCAAGCTTGACGTTGATAATATAATCATGGGCCGAGAGCCCACCGAGATAATGTAATCAGCCATATTGCGATTCATGCGACAATATCATCAACCCGGTAACCTGTCCTGACGAGGTCGTGCTTTCTTAGATTTCTGCTTATTTTCAAGAATAGAACTTTCGGTCGGAGTGTGATGGGCAATGACAGGGTATTAGATTAGGGCTGTATTACTTGGAGTCTGTTGCAAGCTAGATATCAAATTTGCACATCCAAACGCACTCCAAGGTCTGCTCGAGGGTTGAAATCAAATCAAACACTTCATTATAAACTTTTAAAGACTATACCCTAATGTTTGACATGTACTTATATAGATACTCATACTGCGTCTGACGGAAATCATCCGTTATAGTCGTAAGACTATTAGCGTTGAAATTTACCAACTCCTTCCCAGTACTCCATCGCGGCCACTCGGGATAGGTCGTATTCGCATTGGGATCTAGGTTATAGACGAATGACAGATAGTATGACCAGATCGCTGCAGAGGCATAGTTGGGCACAATACCGTAAAAGACTTGCAGGATATCCGTTCCATGGCCGGTGCCGAGAATAGGGGTACCGTAGTCGTAAGAAGAGAGATAGGACCAGCTTGGTACATCTGGGTTGGCGGTGTTGGCTAAGTTCAGGAATGCACGACGTGTGAGGGTGAAGACGGCGTCGCCGAGGATGGCGGCTAGACGCTTGTATTGAGGGTACCAGTTGTTGAAGATACCAGTCCTGAAAGGAGAGCCGAAGGTGATGTCGTCTGGGTAGGTGTTGACGAGTCCTTCAACGATAGTCTGGTTTCCGTCGTATGAGAAGAAGACCGTTTGGAGATAGTCAATGACTTGTTGGGTGGTGCTAAGATTGGATTGGAAAAGGGCGAACAATGTGCCTTCATCCTCTTGGTCACCAATGATCATAGGGACCGCTGCATACTTTCCATCCTTAACGAGTACTTCCGGGCTGTCTGTGAGAATAGTACCATCCGGTCGTGGTAGATAGGAAAGAGCCACTGAGTTGTAACTGAGGATACCTGGTACAGAGTTGGCTGCATTGAGATAGGTGGTGTAATCAAGTCCTCGGAGACATTCCAAGGTATCGCTTGCAGATGAGCAGCCACCAGCTGAGACGACAGAGTCGTAGACTTTTTGTGCAGCACCACCGTCCACAGGGCTCGTAGGAATTATGCTGCCAGAGTTCATAATTGCACCACGGAAAAGAGGCTGGCCTTTGTATGTGTAGTCTCCATCATACAAGACCATCTGATCCAAGACTGAGATGGATCCGGCAGATTCACCCCAGATCGTAACTTTGGTGGGATCTCCACCAAATTGTGCAATATTATCTGCAACCCACTGAAGACCCAGCCTTTGGTCGAGCAGACCTAGGTTGCTAGATCCGTCCGCCAGAATCTCCTTGCCAGCCAAGAACCCGAATCCACCAACACGGTAGTTTACTGCAACGAAGACAATAGGTGTTCCCTTGGCAATGGAATTTTCCACAATATTCGTGCCATCATAAGTAGAAGTCCCACCGAGTTCGAATCCACCTCCGAAAATCCAGAAGAGAACTGGCAGCTTTGATGTCGGGCCAGCACCCTTGGGTCGGACAACGTTGATAGTCAAACAATCCTCGCCAGCATCGGTGATTGTTTGAAGTAGAGGTGTGTTAAGAAGTGACCCGAGAATACCGGTCAAGCTGCTCCAGTTGTCCGAGAAGAACATTTGAGGACAAGACTGTGCTGTGCCTGTCGCAGTCACTTTACCTAATCCGGTCGTTAGGGCTACGGGAGGCTTAAGTCGTAAAGAGCCCGTAGGTGGCTCAGCAAAGGGGATACCATTGAAGGTATCAACAGTGCCAGAGGTGGCACCGACAATGGTAGCAGCTGGAGCAGCAATTGTGACTGTGGGTGTGGTTGCTCGTTTGGCTTCTTCTATCGGAGCTGCTGTGGCATATGGCACCAAGGCCAGAGAAAGAAGTGTGAATGACCACTTCATGATGAAGTCTCTAGCAGAACTACAGCGGGGTTTTCGAACTCTGAGGATAATTTTGCTTGATATTAGGCGGCTACGGTGGTTGCCCGTCTTCTTATCCCATGTTTCGCCGATCCTGGACTTTTGACCTATCCAAACACGCAGTATATAAGGATTTAGTCGCATTTCCCCTGATTTTCATCTTGAATTGCACATGTATGGCTAATGGCCTCGGCTATTCAAATCATAAATGAATTTTTGTCCAGGTGATCAGAAAGTTGCAGTAAGTGGATACCCCAAGCAATGCATGTCAAAGCGGGCTTCCAGCGTTACTGGAGCAAGCACATTCCATGGCGCCATGGTTGATTTCTAAGAGCCTCGAAGTAAAGGTGGGCAGAGAATGTTATAAAAGTCTCGGATGATGGAAGATGTGATATGCTTAACAACATTACCGGTATGCGATATAGCATGTGCAAGAAACATGTGTCAAGTAGGCACCACCACGGGGAATGCCACGAGATCCGCATATTCTACAATGCGCCAATCGTATTGACGAGTGACTATAAACATGGCTCATGTTCACAAGAAAGTATAGAAGTCAAATTGGTATCCAGGTCTTCAGGGGCCTTACAGCCTACTCTCTTCAAGTATCAACGGACGCCAGAGAAACCATTCTGAACATGAGTCGACAAACGGAACGCACCATCAAGAGATTCACAAAAAGTTTCTACGTATTCAGCTAACTGCGCAAGCCCACAAGTTTTGTCTAATTATTCCCCCGGGACTTCCTTAAATCAAACATAATCTGGCGAACCAAGACCTGCAGGATCGGATGTCTTGCCCTAAGTGGCATTGGCAATACAAGCTCTGGGCTGACCACAAGAATTTCATGAGCAAACCATGCATTTATAGATTACCACCGAACATTTAAGAGCATGAAATTATCCCCCTCTTTGAGTAAAGATAGAGTTTCTGGAAAGAAAACTCCAGAACTAAGGCTTATACCACCATTCCATGCTTCTTTCTGCTCATAAAGTAACAAAGATGAAGAATCGCATCGGAAGCAAAAAGCACGAATCCCCCTTGATTAGCCACAGAAGAACTCGTTCCATGAAAAACGCCAACCCGGTACTTGGACTTAGCTTGAAAAAAACCCCCCGGACAGACCTCGGGATCGTTCGTGCTATAAAGCGGGGTTACGGGGTATGAGGCATTAGAAAACCCTACTATAACCCAGATACTCCGCAGACTTTAAACTATAGACTATACACATCAGGTAAACCGATAGATCTACCTATCAAACCGGTTTTTTGGGGTGGGTTTTTCAAAAATAAATCCCGATTATGGCTGGTGGTTCCCCGCGATTTTCATCAAATCGGAGCGCATTTAAAGCGCCATCACAGATCCCTCAAGTCCCAAAGGAGAAACAACGGCCGTGGTGGTGGCCTGTCAGATGATTCAGGGTTACATGCCCAAAACGTTTTTTATGTGCCGAATACTCGATCACTATGTGCTAAATGCACGAGTGATAAATTAGAGGATATCAACATACGTCATGCCACGATTTTTAAGATGTTCTGATCGGCTTTCAGCCCCAAATAGGAAGTGAGATGGAACTCAACTATGGTATCTTTGCACTCGGATTCGTATTCGTACAACTTTTTCCATTTATTGGTTTATGAATATGGAAATTTTGGACTAAACCCCGCTATTAAGCCTTCAAGCGGAGCGGAGGGGATATTGGGTGTGCTCGTTCGTTCCGGGCTCAGATCCTTTTTTAACCCGATATTCGTCGTCGAAGGATGAAAATGAATTCATCAGAGCAGAGATGACTGCGGTGGTCACATCTTGATACCTATATTCAATGGCAACCACATGTATATTAATATCTAACAACATCTCTCCCGAAAGTCCCCGGTGCACCTTGTTCGTATTTAACTTGATATTGAGTTCCAGATAGCAGTTCACCCGTGAAAGGGGTTAAGAACTCGACTGCATCGTCGCTAATTAGGTATAGGTAGATGCCGGAGCTGGGAGGTGATCCATGTGCATCTGCAGGCAATAGACCTTTCAAGCTCTCAATAATAATGATACCTGCCAAGGCGTAAAATCATGGTGTCCCCTGTGACTCATCTAGATCGACCTGATTACATATATCAATTTATGCATTAAGTATGACACCTTCAAAAACTGCGGATATGTAATCGCAAGACGACCTCCGTGCCCCTTTGCCACATACCAAGTGGAGGAACATCACCAGCCTTTCCAGGAGAGAAGGTTTTATAATATTGATGATGTAGAAGCAAGGGAAACATATTTTTGCAATGTAATCCTCCTCCTCCTCCTCCTCCTCCACCACCACCACCTGCTCCTCCTCTTTTCCCTCCAAGTATGCGGTGGTTTTCAAGCTCGTTCTGCGTTCTGGAGTAGTAGACTTACATTCAACTGGAGACTAAGTAGTCTAGACACCTGCCACCTTTTCCATTTCCTCTCATGGCATCCGCAAACATCAATAGAGCTTTCAAAGCTCTGAGATCGTCAGTCTATCTCAGACGAAAGATGTATAGAATCCCGTACGGTCTTGTTTCTTGGGACTACCTATATTTGCACAAATGAGAAAGAAACGCCTTAGATGATCCTTCGAACTCTACATCACAGAAGCCAGCCCAAGAGACTGCATTTCTTGAGAGACTGTTGAACAAGAGATCATACTAGACACTGACTGTCCTGATATGGACTAGAGTCATTGCAATGAAACAACTATCCTAACATTTCTGAATTACGTTTTGGTATGGTCTGATTATTTATGATGGATTTGGGTATCTACCTAGGTAGCATGGAGGAATAACTACTCTTACTTTTTCTACCCAGTCATATTAACTACGCATTAGACGACTCTAGGCTAGGCCCTACTTCAGGCAGATATCTTTACTCATTGAGCATTGAAAATGTTCCTGAGAAGAGATGAAACCTCACGTATCTGCAAGGCTTGAAATGGTTATGCATTATACTCTCGAAATTAAGTCTAGCCAATAGGTAACGAAACGCAAGCATTATTTTCACGCTTGCCAAAAAAAAACAGAACACGTGAACGCAGACAAACAGAGAACTCAAACAAAAACTTTCTAAATATCCAGTCTATCCAAGAAACCATAACAGAAAAAAGACATTTTCCAGAAATCCGAATATATAGAACCAGAGCCCGGGAAAAACAAAACAAACAAGAGGGAAGGGGAAATCAGTAAGGGGGGAAGGATAAAACCAAACGCCAAGCTTAACGAGTCTATCAATTAGCGAAATTAAAATGGGTCGTAAATAATTTTGTTGGGTCGTCTCTTCGTCAAAATGTTCAAATTATTTTGAGCAGGTAGTAGTATTTTGAGAGCTGACTGGGATGGGCTGTTCGCCTAGAGCGCAGAGGCGGAAGATGTGGCGTGGTTTTGCGCCATTGTCTTCATCGATGTAATCGACGATGGCGGAATCTGTTTTATGTTAGATAAGGTTGCGTTAAGTCCTAAGGGAAGAAACTTACGTATTGTTGATCGATTGTCAAACATGACTACGGTACGAGGCTGCCATCGCACACGGGCCTGGAAGTCATGACCAGTAATGAGATGTTGCATGAGGAAATCTTGCAAGACTCTGAATTCAGGTTCCTTGAGTCCCTCAATCTTGGTGATGAATTCGCCGTTGATGAAGAGACATTTCTCGCCAGTTACAGGGTGCACGCGGACAAGTGGGTGGACGCTCTCCACTGGATCCTTGCGCACTAGGCTACCAGTCAACCTAGCGTGGGCAATCATTTTAGCAGAGGTGTGGACTGCTTTTAAATTGTCGATAAAGGATTGGAAAGTGGGGGACAATCTCCTGCAGAAGCTGGTTAGCCTCGATCTGTCGAAAACTCTAAACGTGGGCTTCGGCAGGTTCCGAAGACTTACTTGTATGCAGCGTCTGTGGCGGCAAAGATGGTGTCTCCACCGACATCGGGACCCTGGAGTAGACCTAGCATGACATAGGCGGGAGGCTGAATCTCGTAGCTGACGTCCTGATGCCAAAGCGTGGTGGTTGTGCGTTGCTCCAAGAAGCGGTTGATCTCATCCACGTTTCCATCCCGGTGAATGATATGGAAACCTGGGTATCCCTTCATGGACCCGGAGATGGGTTGATAGTTCGGCTTGCCGAAATGTCGCATGAAGTTGTACTGCTCTTCGGGGCCAGCATCGATAAGATCCTGGTCGGGAAAAGCAACGACCTTGCGCTCGGAGATAAGCAACGCAAGCTCATCTTTGGCAGCATCGGAAAGCTTGTTCAGTTGCACACCCTCGACAATACTGCCAATGCAGGGTTGGATGTGTGACACTTTGGCAGTGGACGACAGCAAATTTGGCTTAGACTTGTCCTTGACCCGGAGAGCGGGGTCTTGGTAGTCGAATGAAGGCAGCGGGTCAAACCAGACCTTGTCCCAGGTGGGTAGATAATGAGAATATTTGACATTCTTTTTTGTCTCCTCGGAGACACTGACGTAAGGAATATTGATGTCGTAGCTTATCGGCTTTTCAGCCTTAGTGAGTGTGACTGTTTGAGACATTGGATGAAGAAAGGCTATTGGCCGTGGCGAATGTGGTCGAGCCCAGAGGGAAGGCACGGTAGTGAGGGATTTCTGTTTTGGAAAGAAAAAATAATAAAAGAGCAGGCGAGTTTACCGCGCAAAAAATAAAATTTTTCGAAGAACAAAAGTTGGAGCGAGTCTTGTGACGTCCCTATGGGACTATAAATCCCCCTCGACCGCGACCTAGCTTTCACTTTTAGATTGCGAAACACTCAAACATTCGTGATTGACCAGCACGACGTGCTATCTGTTAGGATCCAAAATAGGCCCACCATCCGGACAAGAAGATACTAGGCTTGCATTGGGTTAAGTCATTATGCCGAAAACGATGCAGCTTGTGCCCGCTTTCGAAGAGAGAATTCCCGTTCGACTTGACCAGATAACGATTCGTCCCTGAAAGCCCCAGCAAGGAAGCAAAGTCCATAGATGTCATCGATATCACATGTCGAACAGTCTCGAAAAACAGTTTCCGATCCTGTTCGATGAGAATGGCGGTCAAGGATGCTTCGAAATCCAGAGCAAAAACTTACGAAAAGTCTTCGCGGCGGACTCCCGAGCAGTTAATTGAGTTGGGGGACCACATAGCGGGTAAATTGGGAACCAAGACGAATCCTTGCAATCTCGAGAGGTGCCGGCGCGTGCTAGATTTAGTGGCCACAACGAAAGTTGACTAGCAGAGATTTAGGCAATAAATTAACTGATGCGAGTCGTGCGTGAGACTGGCTCCGTTATCGTCTGAAAAGGGTGATTCCATGACGAGATGAAATTGATGGGGAGATAACGATATCGGCCAACATCAGAACATGCATCGAAGGTTCTCTGCGACTGGTGGATTGAGGGATATATCCCTGTCATGGCTGCATATTGAATGCAGTCGAGTGATAGGCTGGATCGAGCGTTATCAGAGAACAATAATTGCACTTGCGGCATCCCTGCACGAATTGGCTCATTCTCGAGATTTGTGGTTGTGGAAAATTTAACTCCAGGCTAAGAAAATTTAGCACGTCTAGTTTCGTGTTGGAAGTTTGGAACCGCCGGGGTATCGCTCATTTATCGGATCAACCAAATCATCGTTGAAGCCTTGAAGGTCCTTCCGGTTGGCCGGTACTTGCGACCGTTGAATCATTAATCAATTTCAGATAAACAGGCTGCATAAAGAATTTCCCCAGCGAAGCCTCGGATATACAAGCTTGCTCGGTAGTATTCCGAGCTTGAGGACAAGGCCATTCCTAGACTGTGGCTGCTCCACACTTGGCATATTCGTTACTATGAGTACGAGGGACGACAGATTGAAATGAATGATCGACTGCTCGTACGATAGTGTAGTCTGCGTGTAGGCGATGCCGAGTGTGATAATCTCACCGCTGCCGGAAAAGTAGATGGGACGCCATGTATTATCCGACCAATCACCCCATCATGAAGTCCTCATTTGAGTGTCCCACCAACATGGCGTTGATAAGACAATTTGGAATCTCGGACCGTTAGGAGTTCAGGTGGGGCATTTGAGGCCATTTGAGGACCTTTCGGTCTGGCGTCATTGTTCAAGACCTACAACACGCGCAGTCAGGAGTAAAATGCGTACTTCTGTTGATCTTTAATCATTGAGCGTCATATTATATACGAAGTATGTATGATAGATGCTGTACTTCCAAATGCTCGCCGCGGAGTGTATGATTGGTCTCACTCGAACACCCTTGCATTTTATTGGTAACAGAAACGCATCTCCAACGCTAGCAAAATGCATTGTGAGTCTCAAGTTGGCCCATACAAACGTGCATACTTGGTCTCCAATCGATGCAAGCATTTGTTGTTTTCATAGTTCGGATTATTTCCGGAGTTATGCGGATAGTTCCGGTCAGAACGTGCGAGGTAATAAGGTATAAGCTCAAGGGATAGTTTCATTAGCAAATCCTAAACATAATAATTTTGTTCGTATACTCACCGCTCCGTTCATCAAAATGGCACCATGCCATAAATCGAACACATATCACATTGGGGCACCTCGACACAGCTATCGCAATCTCCACCTGAAAAGACGTAACAACTTAAATCTGTCTGACTCGACAGTCAACATATGGGAACGTTCAACACGGCATGATGACATCCCCACCACGGCACATCGGGTTTTAATCTGCCGATCCCCGAGGTACTCTTTTCTATTGTTCGAATTTATCGCAAGCAATAGAACAAAAAAGTGCAAGAGATCCAGAACGAACGATAGTGGCGTTGGATTTTAAATCCAACTGAATGGCGAGCCGACAATGATTGACGAATTGATCAATCAGAACTGGCCATTGCGATAGCACTGTTATCGAAGAATATATCGAATCCGCCTAGCGGATATTCAACTGTGCGACCTGCATTGACCTGAAAGCTCAGTCGGATTTGGGACCACGATGTCGGTAGTTGCTCGTTTCAAGACGAATGACTCGTCAGTCTCATTGCAATGGAGCTATAGAGCTGACAACTATAGAGTAGATAAAGTTCGTTGGCCATGTCATATATCCAGGGGCGCTTCCGGATGCATGCCTCTGTTACGCAAAGGCTAGTAAGTGCTAAGCCGTGTGTAGATAGTTTGATGTACATGTACATGTACGCCTTATCTTTGCTGCGGGTACAAACGAAGCCTGGGCAGTTTCATGACATGGTTGTTGCACAGGGGCACCGTGATAAACAGCGTGAATTCTCGTTTAGCCGGCCGGTTTTGAACAGGTGAGATTGATAAGGATCCGAAGTCGGGCTTGTTATCTATAATACTGTTGACATATGTCAGAAATACTTTTGTGCGTTGTCCATGAGCAATAGGTAAGATAGACAGGGGTGTTTATGCATACCTGAAGTCGTGATATCAACTCATTTGTACATATACAAATGACATCACTATAGAATTTGTTCCTGAATGCGCAGCGCAGCGTTACAGATCCTTGAATCGTGTCAATGTCGACTGTCAGAACAAGAGGCTGTTGAGAGTCGGGAGAGATGAAGGTTCTCAACCTTGGAAGGTGCTGGGTCGTGACTTCCTCCAGGACAGCTCCTTCCTGAAAACCATGGTTCTGGTCACATGACGCCCTCTTCTCCTCGAGTCGCTTTTGCTTTTTGATCTTCGATTTTCAACTTTGTCTGTCATGACTCTTATAATGTCGATGTCGTTGACGGAGGTCAATGCGAGTCTGAGGGCGAATCTGTCTGAGATTGGCATTCATATCATCTTGCAAATGTCTTCTCTATTTTTGTACAATTCAGAATCTCTCATTTCATGCAAATGAATATCCTCATCTTCATTTTATCCCTCCCCCCTAGTATTTTGATGGCGGACCACGATCCTGGGGTCGGTGCCTGAAGAATGAGGCATAAATTGCGGAGAGACGGCAAACCGGCAACGAGATAGCCAATCAGTTGGAGTCACCAAGATCCAGCTTTTCTGATGCCACTTTTTAGTACGGACGCGATCATGAGTCAATTTCGCTCGTTCATATTTTGCTGGTGCTCAGAAAGAGACGCGGTATATGGCGACTGATGCGGAGCAGGCTTCGTGCGAGATCAAACATGACCAGAACGGAGTCAATGGGCACGATGAAGCGGAATCGAAGCCGCCGCAGACGATAGGCTTCTTTCACCCAGAATTGAAGAAACAGCGCGGAGAGGCGTACAGGCAATGGGCATTGACAAGTTAGTGTTTGTAGCGTCTCAGATGATCTTTCAATCTAATCGTTTGACAGTTCTCGGCCTCGGCGTGTACATTCTCACGGTACTATCAATATACTGGGGTGCGCTGTTCACTGTATACGACAATTTATCGAACATAACCGTCTGGATTGTTGATTTTGATGCCAAAACCGCTCCATATAATGACTCGGTAACTACGCCAATTGTCGGACCATTTATCACCAACGCGTTTGCAGACCTCCAACCGGAGACGGGTACCAATCTAGGTTGGACAGTCAAATCTGCAGCAGACTTTAATTATGATCCAATTGCAGTGCGACAAGGTATTTATGACGAGGATGCGTCCGTTGCGATCATCGTGAATGCAAATGCGACAACCCTCCTACAAAACGCTGTCAATAATGGAAATTCATCCTATGATCCAGCCGGCGCGGCTCAAATCATATACAACACGGCTCGGGATTCGACAACAATGTCATCATATATTCTTCCAGCATTATTAGATGTTTTGTTTTCGCTGCTCAGCGAGTTTGGCAAGGAATGGGCTTCAATTTTAGCCCAGAATGCGACGACGCAAAATGTTTTTCGAACCCCGCAAGCTGTCAATCCGGGAATAGGGTTTAGTCTCCTAGACTTACGACCATTTGCACCTGCAACCGGCACACCAGCAATCTCGATTGGATTGATCTATTTGATTATCATTTCATTTTTCAGCTTTTCGTTCCTCATGCCTATACATACCCTGTTCATGGCAAGCAAAGATCACGCACCTATCCATAAAGTGCACCTTCTCATCTGGCGGATAACGTCAAGCATAGTCGCATATTTCTTTCTGTCTTTCTTCTACTCTCTCGTTTCGCTCGCATACCAAATCCCATTCTCGAACAGCAGCGCACCACACACAGAAAGCGCATTGAACGCAAACGCATACGGCAGAGGATCGTTTGTCGTGTATTGGATGCTCAACTGGGTCGGAATGACTGCCTTGGGTCTTCCGAGCGAAAACATGGCCATGATTCTGGGAACGCCGTATGCGTCGTTGTGGTTGGTGTTTTGGGTTATTACGAATGTGGCCACGTCGTTTTATTCGATTGTGTTGGAGTCTGATTTTTATCGTTGGGGGTACGCCTGGCCGTTGAACCGAAGTATGTCCTTTCCCCTCTTAGATTGAAACGAAAGTTGCTAAGTTGCGCAGTCGTCCATGGCTCTCGAACCATTATATTCGATACCAAATCAGCCATTGGCGAAGATTTCGGCATCCTATTCGCCTGGTGCGCCGCCTCGATTATTTTTTTCCCATTCGCGTCGTGGGTAATGCAATGGAAGAACATGCGAGGGCAACGCAAGAGATAAACTACACATTCGCATCATACCATAGAGCGGAGGCCAAGCATAAAACAAAAACGGACATTCAATCTCGAAATAAAACACAATAAATACAGGAACGGTCAACAGTATGTACAATATTCACAATCTCAGTCTATATATATATGTATATATCAACATTCTCACAACAATCTCAACTCACAACAAACTATCGTATCTCATCAATCAGTCATCCATCTCTTTTCTCTTCCCCTAAAAAACCACTTCCCTCGGAGATGGGCAAGCTTTACTCTTCCGGATTAATACCCATATTCTCCAACGCGGATCTAGCATGCTGTCTTCCCTGCTCAGTGTTGGCCATATTGTGAGCCGCCCTGTCAAACCTATTAGCGTCCCCTCATCCCTCCTTTTCCCATCCCAGAAGATAGGAAGAGAGAAACTCACGCTTTGTAACCCCTAGCAACATTAGTACGATTCCTCTGCTCCCCACGACTAGTCGTCACATTCTCCGATCCATACTTGGCCGGTCCAGGCTCCGTACCGGGAACCTGTTGTTGCTCAACTACGTCGCCGAATTGGTCCTCGAGGACGTGTCGGGCGTGCTCTTTGGCGCTGTCGGAGACGTTGGGGTTATTCAGCGTGCTATACCCCACCAATATCAGTATCAAACATATGAGGAAGGGGGTGGTGTTGGGGGAGAGGACATACGCTTTGAAGCCAGCTTCCTGCCGGGTTGGATTTGGGGATTGGGAACGAGGCATTTTTATTTTCTCTTTGTATCTTTTGTGATAGAAAAAATAGATCGACTCTCGTCTTGTCTTTGATTTTCTTTCTTGCTTTTTTGCGAATATACTTTCCAGAAGGAAAGGGAAGTGAAACCCGGGCTTCGAAGCGCGGTGTATAAATCTTGCGGTGTGGCTGATGACATCACTTCCACCACAACCCCCATTCCCTCATAGATATTGGGTGATTTTGGTCGGTGATGTGGTGTATGATGACAATGGCGATGGTAGATGATATAGATTTGAGGCGTTGACAACGTTTGTTTTGTGGCGTTGGGGCGGATGGCGTGGTCGGAGGTGATTTCCATGCCTATCTTATCGTTGATAGTGATGATATCTAGAGCGCGAAGTGTGAATATGTGGAGGCGAGCTTATCGAATTGTACCTCCGTACTACTACTCCATGAGATCAAGGATAGAGCATACTATTTGCACTTAGTGACGCGAATTGGATCTGGTTTACTTCTGTTAGCTGCTTAAATGCATATCAATGTAAGGTGTTTCGATAATTAGTGATGAATAAGTATAATATTAGAATACATGAGAAATAAACAAGCGAGGTAGTATCACAAGCAGAGAGTATATACTGCTTCATTCGCCCAGTCGAATTATGGTACCCCCTTTTGTTCAATCAAGCCAGCGCCCCAAACAAAGCCGAACAAAACAGGAGCGCAATAACACCCACACCCCCTGTCGAAATCTTCGTCGCATGCACAGCAGCACCATGCGAACTCGTACTCGACGCACTCGACCCCGTCGCCGTCCCAGTACCGGTACCCGTCGAACTCGCGCCTCCCGTCTTCGAGGCACCCGAACTCACAGCCGCGGTGGCAGTAGCATTCAGGCCACTATTACAAAACGGATCGCCGCCATTACTCTGCAAACACGATTCCAAGACAGAAACATTCTGGCCCTGGGCGAGACAGTAGGATGCGCAGCCGTCGTCGTAGGAGACTACGGTGGCGACGCCGCAGCAGTGAGACAAAACGTCGGTGGCATTGCTGAGGGAGGATGGATGGATGGCGCAGGCGGCGTCGCTGGTGGGGATTTCCCAGGTTGTTTGCGGGCAGGAATGGATGCCCGTTGAGGTTGTGGAGGGGGAGGAGGTGGTTGATGTTGCTGTGCCGGTGAGGGTTGTTGAGATGCTGGTGGATGCAGATGCCATTGTGTTTGGAATGAGTTGGCTTGTCTTTGGTGTTTTGGTGTCAGTAATGTGTGTGTGAGAGAAGAGGATGAGTGTAGAAAGAAAACAAGAAGAGAGAGGAGAGAACAGAGCAGAGGAAGAGAGTATATAAGGCAGAGTTGTCTCAGCTGCGTCGGTGGCTGACGACACTGCCTGAGGCTCTATTGTTGCTATATTTGGCGACTGGTCTTAAAAAGGCCAATCAGAATGGTTGTAGCGGCACTAAACAGGTAAATAGTGGGGGCGATCCCCGTCAGCTAGCGAAGCTGTGAAACAACAAAATCCGGGGACATTTCTTCTCTCTTCTCTCTTTTTCTTCCGAATCTCTTGCATTTCTTTTGTTGCACGTATTCATCATTATTTTCTGTAAAAGATAACTACGTCAATGGCAGACTAACGAGACTTTCAGATTCGCGACTCCTTGAAAACAGAATCGCACACGCAATGGCAGTCGCAGTGACATGACTGCTGTTCCGCGTTGCCTGATCATGAATCAGAGTTGCACAAACTGGACTGTGATTGGCCCATTCCCACCGATGATTCGTGTCACTCAAAGGGCCAACAATTGACATGTTGGTTAAGGGGCAAATGTATCGTATTGACTATCGAAATGATGTTGGACACATCACATTATCTTGATCGAGTCTGTACCTTACATTCAAGTGTGGTGTTGCTGTGGAGGTCTCGACGGAGTTGTTGATAATCTCCGCACAGACCAACCCTAACTGGGTCAATGACGGAATCATTATCCATGCGGGAAATATAAGCTCAGTGTACATCAAAATCTATATTTCTTATTACAATAAAACTCATTCAATTCTGACGACAACAATGGCAGAAAAGAAAATTGGCATCTTCCCCGCCTCAGGCAGTCTGGGCGGCAGCATCGTGAAACATCTCTCTTCGCTCATCCCGGCATCCAGCTTGATCCTCATTGCGCGAAGACCCGATTCTCTGGCGGAGTACAGTCGACAAGGTGCTGTGGTCCGACGGGCAGACTATGATGAAGACAGCTCATTGAATCGGGTGTTTGATGGAGTTGGGGTTCTGTTTCTGATTTCGTATCCTTCGTCCGAGCATGAGCATCGATCGAGGGTATCCCCTTCTCCTCTCCTCTAGTTGCAATTTGTCTCATGGTATGGCAGGCACACCGCAAAGCAATTGATGCCGCTCTGCACAGCGGCGTAAAACACATTTTTTATACCTCACTCGCCTTCGCTGGCAATCTCACCCAATCCACCGACGCACTCGTCATGCGCGCCCATCTCGATACAGAGGCATACTTGCAAGAACTCGGCCGTACTCGCGCGCCAGATTTCACATTCACTATCCTCCGCGAAGGTCTCTACCACGAATCATTCCCGATTTATACATCCTTCTTCCGGCCGCAGGAGATTATTGATGCCGTTACCGGCGAGAACAATCGGAGACAAACCGGCGGTGGCCATGGCGAAGTTCTAATTAAGATTCCGCATGACGGGTCTGCGCCGGGAGTAGCATGGGCGAATCGCGATGAGTTGGGGGAAGCGAGTGCCAAGATCGTGAATCTCTACATGCATGATCCATTGGGGTACCCGTTTACAAATAGCACCTTGTTACTGTCAGGCCCGAAGGTGCTCACGCTAAACGAGGTGGTTGCGATACTGGAAAAGCTAATCCGCGAAAGAACGGATCGGGATATTAATATCAAGATTAAGGAAGTCTCGGTTGACGAGTATGCGAATCAACCGCATGTGCCGCCGTTGTTGACGTATCATGGCGTCGACCTCAGTCGCGAATGGGCTACGGCGTGGCAGGCCATACGCAACGGGGAATGTGCGGTTGTATCTCCTGTACTCAAAGAATTCCTGGGCCGGGAGCCGGAAGAATTCGAGACAACTGTCAGAAAGGATTTGGCTAGACAGTACGGTTCATGAATCCCGATAACAATTGTTTTAGATGGATAATTTACTTCTTAATCAAATGCTTATTAACAGCTGTCAGCGGCTCCTGTCCCAGAATCACCCTCTCACAATTCTCCATGGCAAGTCTCTCGAACCCTAGCACTGTATCCATGGCACCACCAGCCGTATGGCATGTCAGCGCCACATTACGCATCGTAGCCATCTTGGGATGGACATGGGGTTCATTATACTGCACATCAAGCCCGACAGCATGCAACTTCCCCGACTCCAGCGCAGCAATAACAGCCTCCTCATCCACCAACTTCCCACGCGCAATATTCACGAATCGAGATCCATCGCGAAAATGCGAAAGTAAATCAGCATCAATAATCTCCTCCCCACCAAACGGCATCGCGAGCACCACACAATCAACCTGAGAAACCAACTCCTTATTCGAAGCGCAATACGTCGCTTCAATAGCTTTCTCTAGCTCTGCCGATTTGCGGTAGGGATCATGGTAAAAGATCTTCATCCCGAACGCTCTATATGCTTTTTGAGCGATTGTGTAGCCGATATTACCCAACCCAATCAGTCCCAGGGTGCGGCCGCGCGGGTTCCAGGCTGTGAGTTGAGTGTTTTTGTGTGCTTCTTGCCATTGTTCGGCGGAACCCGAGTGGGCAGCCACAAGGGACCATTTGAGGTTGCGGAAGACGTTGAGGATGTGGTATATGGCAGTGTCGGCGACGGCTTCGGAGGATGCTGCTGCGCCGTTGCAATAGAGGATTCCTGCCCTTGTTAGCCTCCAATTTCCTTATTGAATTTTGGGGGGGTAAGGGGAATACCATGATCAGCCAAAACATCAACATCAGCCCAATCATAACCCGCCCCAGCACTCGCAAACACTTTTACACTCTCCGGCAACAGCGGAACTAACTCCTTATCCCAACGACCCATTTCACCTCCGGAGTTCCAAAAGGGTCGACATATAGCTTGGAAATCGCCCCATTTTTTGTCTCTGAGGGCTTGCATGAATGCATCGCGTTGTCGTTCTTCAAGGGATGGTCTGATGATTGTGAATTGTGAAGAGAGACGGTTGAAGGTCTCGATGTTGTATTTGATGGGGTCGCCGATGTGGAGGATTATTGGTTTCGACATTTTGTCTGTCTTCTTTTCTCTCTATGTTTCTATGCTAGGGGTTCTTTGGATCTGGCTGGCTTTGCTTTCTCTTTTTCTGAAGTTTATCTGCGACGGAAAAAGAACATCACTGGGCTTTATACGCAGTATAAAAGTTCAAGGCCCCATGGAAAGCGGGGGAGAGTATGTCGTTCTGAAATAGGAAATTAGCCGACATACAGATCGTTCCAGCGTTCGTACATGCGAATTCACACAATGTATAATATGCGAGGTTTTGCTTCTTAATAGATACATCTACATGTAAGGACCGAGATGTATATGCGATGAGTTGGTTCAAATGTTGTACAATTATTGTAGTTTGGGAATCTATCATGTACATTCAAACCTTGGAATGTTTATATCGCTCTTCTGGAACTGGTGGCTAGGCACCTAGAGGTGGTGGTGATTTTATCCCTCTACATCTATGCAATACTTCCAACGGCCCAAAGCAAACAAGATCCCATGACAATTCTCTATCCAGAAACTTGACGAGAAACATGCCAACAACCCTATGTATGCTTCGTTCGTCTGGTGGTTGGAATCCCCTCGCTCGGCACCATCCCCGACATTTCTCCCCATCGGCCCATCTCCGATAATGGGATGCAGTCCAACGCACCTGATTGGCAGAACGCTCTTCTCGCCGTACCCACTTTCGCACCCCAGTAAGCGCTAGACTTCTTTCGGCGGAGGATACGGGGAAACAAGAGAGGCATTACTCCGGGGTATCTCCGTCGCTACGTAGGTACATATATCGCTCTGAATCATGAGTCAGTAAACTACTGATTACGACTGGATTCTCGACCTGCGCGGATATAGAACTTTTATATGATAGAGATATAGAAACGGTAGCATACGGAGTGTCACTCAATTCAAGAAGCCACATATTTTTTTCACTTTATCACCGATTCCGAAGTCCTCGAAGTAATTTTGTTTGATTTTACCTCTGACTTATGGCAAATGCACACCTTTCGTGGGATATGATATTTATGATGACTCGCCTTCCTGCTTCATCCGGAACTTATCATAGTAAACGACAGCCTCCAACAAGGCCTGCGTCCCAATTGCACTTTACGCACGGATTAGTCCAGATTATCAATAAAATGTTTTAGGAACGACATACCAATCGTCCAGTGAACAATACTCCTCCGGATGATGACTAACACCATCACGACACGGCACAAAAATCATCGTCGTAGGGCACCGTCGACTGGTATACACGCTATCATGACCCGCGCCACTGGTGATATCCATATACTTACCCGGCCCCACGAGATCGTGTGCTGCAGCTCTCACAGCATCGATGCAATTTTCATCGAATCGCACAGCTGCGGAGTCAGTGTCGATTTGCCATGTGAAAGAAACACCCTTCCCATCCTGTGCAGCGATCTTGTTGAATGAGTCAAGGCATTCTGCCTGCACTAGGTCAACCACGTTATCATCTGGATGGCGAATGTCGAGCGTAAATGTCACTTCCGAGGCGATCGTATTCGTTGACGCGTTGGATGGAATCTTGAATATCCCTGTCGACGCTAATGCGCCGTGTCGCTGCGCGATATCGTTGGAGGAGGAAATCATCCTCGAAGCGGCGAGAAGCGGATCTCTGCGAGCGCTTAGTGGTGTTGTGCCGGTGTGCGCGTCTCGGCCAGAGACGGTGAAACTTAGCCATCTGTAGGCCTGCGAGCCCTGGACGACGCCGATGGATCGTTGAGTCTGTTCCAAGATCGGACCTTGTTCAATGTGCAACTCAAAATGGGCACCAAGAGGGAATCCAGAGGCAGAATCGTATGAACAGGCGATTTCGCCTAGGTAGCCGTGTCGCTCAAGTTCGGATTTGAGTGTTACGTCAGAATTGTGAATGTCGCGCAGGTCCCATGCTTCCTGGAGGGGGATGTTGCCAGCCCAGACACCGGAGGAGGTCATTGATTTGGGGAATCTGGCTCCTTCTTCACTGTCAATCGTAACATGTATCAGCCACATGTTTTTTTTTATAAGTATTGAAAGGTAGATAGCATACTTTGTCCAATTAACCAACCCAACATCAAACCCCGTTTGGTACCCATTCTCCTTCACCGTCCTGAGCACTTCTAATGCCGCCATAACACCCAAAATACCATCGTACCTCCCTCCTCGGGGCTGGGTGTCCAAATGACTACCCATGGCAATCATGGGTGCCGGCGAGTTCAGTCGACCTTTTTGCCTGGCAAACATGTTCCCCATTTGATCTATGTGGAGTTTACAACCTAGTTTCTGAACCTCATCACTAAGCCAGCGACGGACTCTCGCGTCGTCGTCGGTGAGGGTGAGGCGGGCCATTCCTGTGTCTGTGGGGTTGCTGTATACATTGTGAGGAAACATGGTAAAAGCATGAGAGGTTTGTTGTATTGACGTACTCGCCATATCGATGAGCTGCGCCCCATTCACATGTCTGATGCAAAGTCTCCCATAGCCGCGTAGAATTGATCTTGAGACCTGATAGTTGTGTCTGCGAGGTGGACGTCGATGCGAACCGTCCTGCGGTAAAATGGCGAATGAGGGTGCGAGTGGTGGTTTTAGCCGCTCTGGCGTGTAGAACCATCTCTATGAACTAGCAGTTGATATTGTCAATCCTAAAGCCCTTACACTAGATTCTAGAAAAGGACATAAGTAACAAAGTCAAACGTTTGATACTGTTTTTGACGTGAGTTGAGTGTGATGCGCCTTCTGATAACATTGATAAGGGCCTACTCCACATTGATAAGCTTCTTCTTGGCAAAAACATAACCCTAAGTCTACAAACTATTATGTCGTATATAGTAACATCTCTATCAGATATTTCATTCATATAGAAGTGTAGATGAATATTATTGTGTCTACCTTTATTTGCGTTATGGGAACCCCAGGTTACCGACCTTATAAGCCTTGGTAGCTTGAGAAGCTAGCTCTCGCGAAAGTGGCTCGATTAGGCAAAATCGGCCGAACATCCGAGGTTTATCCTAGCCCTAGCAAGAACCCTACCGTCAAGTATAGCACCTGTGTTGAGTGGAAAATGCAAAAATTTTATTGTTTCTTTTCCCTCCTTCTTTGTGGGTTTCCAGTATTTCTGCGACGTGTAGCCCAAGGCAGACACAGTTTGTAGGATGCCTGGCCGAGTTGCTCAAATTCACTTGATTGAAAAGACGATGGGAGAAAACGAGTACCTAAGCAACTTCCAACATCCATGTCATTCAGAATACGAGGCATTGACTTAATATAGCTTATATACTCTTCTATCTAATATACACAAGCAGTTTGTAACAGAGTTAGGCTTCCCCTCTTCCAGATTTCCCCTACATAGACCCATTTGACCAATTGCTCTTAGCTCTCACACGCGGACCATATAGATAAAACAGAAACGGGATCGGGATGAGTCCAATAGAAACGAACCCCAACAGACTTGATGCCCATGCCGTCCCCAACGTATGATACATGGCATTCGCAAAAAGCGGGAAACAGCCCGCAAAAACACTTCTGAGAAACGTATTCACCGCAACAGCGCTCGCAGAATACTTTGTGAATGTATCAATCAGATAATTGAGTGCGGCTTGGAAAATGGTGAAGAACCCAAGTCCCGTGCAGACTGCACCGCAGATGGGGCCAAACCAGAAAATGTCGGCGTCACTTGTCCATCCCATTATGAAGAGGCCGGCCGTGAAGAAGATAGAACCGAGCATCATGGGTGGAAGTCGAGCCTCGGGGACTGCTTGGTTATTGTTCGCTCGGAATCGTTGAGCGTAGAACCTTTGGTTGACTATGTTGACCACTGCCCTGAGTAGGATCCCAATCAATAAGCCAAGGAAAGGTAAAGCTCCAACCAGGGCGTTCCAACCACGAGTTTCCTGAAACTGTATAGGGAACGAAGCCAGGCTGAGATAGAGAATACCATAGACAAATGATGCATAGAGTGCAATGGCGAAACATATAGGAGTCATCAATAACTGGAACGGACGAATCAAGTACCTACTCCAGAGATCCTTCAGAGTGGCATCCCACTCTTCATGCTGGGCATGAAGAGCCCAGTTACCTGATCGAAGGCGCAGTTCGCGGCTCTTGTATACCAATAGCACGGGCGGGAAGCTTTCATCCAAGGAAACTATCCCTAGAACCAAGGCTAGGGTCATAATTATCCCGGTGAGCTATTGTTCTGCAAGTCAGAGACAAAGGCCATTTTTTGCTATTCAATCCAGTGGAAGGACCTTACGTATTCAGTCCATCCCCAGTCGAGATCCGCCACTTCAAACGCGCCACCCACAATAGGGGCAATCACAGTCCCCGAAACCAACTCAGCGCATAAACAGTGACCGCGACAGCGCGATGCTGTGGATGCCAAATATCGCTCAAAACACCGCCCACGTTGGTTATAGGCGCAGAACTGAAAAATCCTGTAAAGAATCGAGTGATCAAAATGGATTGAATATCCTTTGACACCGCAGTGGCGAAGGTGAGCACAACAGACATAAAGTAAGGGGCTAAGACGGCGATTTTTCGTCCATACGCCTCGGAACAGGGTGCCCATACTAGAGGACCGAGTCCTATACCGAATAGAAATAGTGAAGTGCCCAAGGTGCCAACTTTATCTGAAATACCGTACTGTTTATCAATGCTTGGGATTGCGGGAGAGTACCTGTTTTACTTTAGTATGGGCATGTAAAAGAAGCTGCATTCAAACGGGACATACGCAGAACTTGCCCAAGCGGAGCCTAGAGAGAAACCAATCGTTAACAGATTTGTCCTATTCAGAAAATGAGAAGGTGTAGACACTCACCCATTGTGATGAAACCATACAGAATGGTTGTACATGTCTTTTTGCCGAAGCTCCAGTTCAACGGTTTATATGGATCGGCAGGTCCATCGAACTGAACGATGTGCTCCCTGTCCGTCTTCAAATGCTCAAGTCGATGAGTATGAGGCAGAGCTAGATCCGGATGTCTTCCACGAAGTCTAGATAGCAAGGAATGGTGCTTCCCAAGTTCAGCTCCGGGGTTAGGAGAGTTGGATTGCCTCTTGATCTCGCAATTACTAGAAGTCATTTTGATGAGTTTGACTGTGTTTAGCCAGATAACCCGCGTTAGAAGAAGGGCGAACGAGGTAGATTCTCCTCTGCAGCTGATGCTTTCCTTAGATTTTGTATGGGTATATTTTTTGAGCATGGGGCGGGGGCAAACCATCACGTTTAAGAGGTGCCGCTGTCTCGCATATGGAAATCGCAAACTTGCCCGACTTGTTCATCGACCGTGTGTTTTGCACCTGCCAACTTTCACCACTTCTGATTTGGGAAATGTGTGCCGACCATGTTAGGCCGATTGGATGATAGAATGCGCTGTTGTTAGAACTAAAACTTGTTGTTATGGTTCCAAGTCATTTTTACTCGCGTAAAATGACTCAAGCTTTATTTTAGTACGGTGGCATGCAAAGTCTGTCAGGGATGACGGCTAATCGGAGATATCAAAACCAACAAAATTGAAGTGCTCATTGATAGGCTTTCGAAATGTCAGGCTCCACTTCATCATAGTGGAAGATGATATTGTTCCATGTGCGTTAAATCCGCAATTCGGAGAAAAGTTCGGATCCGGTAATATCAACTTTGCGATTTGGAAATATCTCAACACCCCTTCCAAGCATAAAATGCAATCTGCATCCCTGTTATTGTGAATCCTGCTTGATATTGAAGGCCACTGACTTTTTCCTCACATCTCTATTGTCAACATGACTTCTCATCCGGCCACATCGTGTTGTTATCAGGGGTTCAAGCATGGAGGACAGCCACAAGGTACCTTGTGCATGTTGAATGACATTGAAATCTATACCAGCCATCCCCCAAACGGATCAACCGAGTATGGGCTGCTCATGTAAGTTTGAAGTCTTGATCTTTGATTTTATATTTTCTTCTAACTGAAACTTGACTCAGACTAACGGACATCATCGGCCACCGGTTCATCAACGCCCGGCTCATTGCTGATCAATTTGCGATGAATGGCTATGTTGTCAAGATGCCTGATCTATTCTATGGTGATCCTGTTCCCCTCAACAAAAGAGGAGAGTTTAATATGCAAAAGTGGCGTGCTGGCGAATATCATCCCAAAGGGAAGAACCACCTCCCCTCAACTGTCGATCCTGTGGTCGAGGCATGTCTTGAGCACATGCGTACCAAGTTTAACTGCAAGGTAGATTCGCAATCCTGGTACAACTAAATCCTACCATCTACTAACGAACCGGCAGAAAATCGGCGCTGCGGGCTACTGTTTCGGCGGCAAGTATGTCGTTCGATACCTACGCCAGGGGCAGATCGACGTCGGATACACCGCGCACCCATCACATATCGAGGCGGATGAATTGAAGAACGCAAAGGGTCCGCTAGCTATTGCAGCTGCGGAGAACGATGCAATCTTCCCAGCAGAGAAGCGACAGGAAAGCGAGGCTATTTTGAAGAAACTCAATGTTCCGTATCAGATCAATTTGTACAGTGGTGTGAACCACGGATTTGCAGTGCGCGGGGACCAGAAAAATCCTGTGGTGAGATATGCTCAGCAGAATTGTTTCTTGCAGGCACTGGAGTGGTTCAAGGAGTATCTGAGGGAATGATTGTACTCTTCTTCCATAATTTACTTTTGGCTATCAAGGCATCAGCTCTTCAGTATTTCTTAAAAATAGAGGAGTGATATCCTACAATGATTAATAAAATATGACATTATGGCCGTTGCGTCGTTGACATATGACATTGTTCTCTATCGTTCTCTATATAATGTAATATCAGACTATCGTGATGCAGAGTACCTGTAGATTGTGAAGGTATAATTGCTGCTGGATCCGTCAATGACCGTCATGCATGCTTTTCCCTTCTATATATAGAACTAATTTCAACAGGTAATTTCGTACCTAGGTATAGGAAGTGTTTCTCTGAAAGACGTGGGAAGACATCTGAGCGACTACCTGGATACACGAAGACCGAGGAAAGGGGCGTATATCCGATACCCACTCTATGCTTTTCCTCCGCAAAGTGAGCTAGAATAGGCATCAAGACATTATTATCACTATGGCTCCGGATAATTCTTTAACAGCGACTGGTGAAATTATATTGATTCATTAACCAACACTTCCGAAAATTGGATATCAAGGCGCCGTATTGGGAAATGAAGACCGAGTAACCACCCGCCTCCTGGTTGGAACTATAAGAGTTACTTGGTGCTGAACATTGAATGGGAACTTTATGTTTACTCTTTACTCCCTCATGAGGCGCAAAAAGTCTACCTATTCTGTTAATCTACTAAACCAATGGAGAAGCTTAACTTATCTTTTGCCTGCGGTCCTTATGATCGCATGGATCCTCTGGCCAAGAAAGAAGTCGAACCTCACGGGATAAATCTCAACTACATCACAATCCAAAACCCACGCGAAATTTTTGATCGAATGATCAATGATCGAGAATTTGACGCTTCCGAGATGTCCGTCTCAGAGTATGTCTGCCGGTATGCAGATGGGGAGCGTGACTTGGTTGGAATTCCAGTTTTCCCTTCTAGGGCCTTCCGACATAGCTGTATCGTGGTCAATACGGATATTATAAAAACTCCATCTGACCTCAATGGCAAAAGGATTGGTGTTCAGATTTACACCATGACTGCTGCTGTATGGATTCGTGGAGTTTTGCAAGAGGCTGGGGTGGACCTTTCTACGATCACATGGGTTGAAGGGGATTTACGCAAACCTGGATCTCACGGAAAACCTCGAGCTAAACCACTGCTACGTCCAGTCAACCGTGTTCGCAACGAATCTTCCAGTTCTCTCAGCCAGCTTCTTGAGACTGGTGAAATCGCGGCGACGGTCGGTGCGGATGTTCCTACATGTTTCGGAAAGACTCCTCATATTCAACACCTCTTCCCGAATGTGCGTCAAACTGAAAAGGAATATTTCCAGAGAACTGGAATATTCCCCATTATGCATGTCGTTGTCATCAAGAAGGATGTGTTGGATCGCCATCCTTTTGTCGTGAGTAGCCTGTTCAAGGCAATGAATGAGTCCAAGGATATTGCTCTTGCCCAAATGAAGTGTGCGTCAACATATCGGTATATGCTACCTTTTCTGCCATCAGATTTGAAAGAAATAGAAGACTTATTTGGTGGTGATCCATGGCCTTACGGTGTTGAACCCAACCGCAAAGTCTTGGAATCATTGGTTACTTTCCTGTATGACCAAGCTATGATTGCGCGAAAAGTTCCGTTGGAAGAGCTTTTCCCCATTGCTTGTGAGTAGGTTACTCTAAACCATTTGTCAATTAATGCTTTGCTGCCTTAAGTGTTATGTCTGATTTTACCTTCCTGTCAAAAACAGTCTCGTTGCTGGGGAATGATGAATGGATTGTGGATGGCATTGGGATACATGAAGCTTGGCCGATATGATAGTTAGACTGCATTTTTCTTGAATAAGTGCATATTAAAACTATGCCTTATGATGACGAAAGGATAACAAATTGAGTAGGCAATATTTTTTTTTACATTCAGCGTGTTAGCCCGTGTAAGTAGGAACGAATCCCT
Source organism: Talaromyces verruculosus (assembly GCA_038993655.1). Taxonomy (NCBI): domain Eukaryota; kingdom Fungi; phylum Ascomycota; class Eurotiomycetes; order Eurotiales; family Trichocomaceae; genus Talaromyces; species Talaromyces verruculosus. The sequence goes on from JBBVQN010000062.1 coordinate 75,496, forward strand.
GATTCTTTAATTTACAACAAAGAACTTTCCACTGTAGACAAACATGAAGAATCAAACTAGATAAATAATGAACAAGAGTTTTTATATAGATATATCCTCCTCATCCTGCAACATTGAACCTTCTCAAGCCTTTTTTCCAAGCATTACGTCTGATGCCATTGCTGTGTTTGCATGTTTGGGTTAATGCCTGACACGGCATCTAGGCTATCAACTTGGCGCCGGAGAAAAAGTACCAGGCTAGAAGCAGGACAGCTGATCCTACTGAACATATGACTCCGGAAAAAAATGATCGCTGCGGTGTAGTTTCCAAAACTATTGACCATGGCACCTGTGATAGGCGCCCTTGTCAACCCGGCTATACCCAAGAACCCCATGGCCATGCCAACGTAGCAGCCGATCACATTGGGTTGCGGCGCTGTCATGGCAATCTTAGCAGGGAAAAGACCGATAAAAAATCCCAGAGCAAAAACCGCAGAGAAGAGAAAACACAATCATGCCGCCATGTGACTTGATAGCCAGCCAACAAAGTCTAAGCATACCGCATGAAGCACCCGAAGCCACCATCATGTTAGAACGGCCGAGTTTGTTCGATATTGCACTACCGAGCAATCGACCGCACAGTGATCCGGCATTTAATATCGAAATAAGATAGTTGATAGATCGATCCCGATTCCCACTGAAATTGCGTACCCAGGAATATAAAAGAAAGGAACGAAAGATCCCCACATTACGAGACAATACCGATATTCTGAGTTGCGTACGAACGGCTTTTCCATGCATCGGGAAGAATAATGAGCCGGCCTTCCGGTGCGGTGCAGGCGAACTGATAGCGAGGCAGGCAATGATGCTCATGGCAAGCATGATGAACCCAACTATGCGGACCGACCAGCCAAAGCCGAGCGTCGATTGGTTCAGCATTCAGTTGAGGGCAATAGGGAAGATGGCTCCTGCAAGAGAGGATCCGCTTGATGCAATGCCCATCGCGAGCGGGCGTCTCTTGAAGAAATACTGATTCACTGCCGTTACAGCGGGCGTATAGCTCAGCCCATTCATGAATCCACCCAAAACGCCTTGCGCAAGTATAAAGTGGTAATATTCGCAGCAGAGACTCGTAAGCATAACCGACAGGACGAATAACGCCGAGCACGGAATAAGTATAATCTCAAAGCAAATTCGTCCAACTTACGTATTGAACTCCGATTGGTTTGTTGTAGCACCTACCTTTGGTCCATAGCGATCCATCAACGGTCCGACCAGCAAGCCTCCTGCAAACATGAAGAAGACCTGCAGGGAGCCAATCCACGCAATGTTAGAGTCGCTTTCATTGCTCAGAAAAGTTTACTTATAGTATGCTCGGTATATTCTTCTCGTTTGTCGTTTGCAAATGATGATAAGTAGATCCTCTCAGGACGCAAAGTGCTTCGCAAAAAAGTCCTTCAGGATTGGGAGTACCCCCCCACACAAATTCCTCCCTGGGCTTTCACCGCTTCACTTTTCAGCGTTTGCGCCAGTGTCAAGTCATCCTTAGTCCCAAAGTACAAGCCGCCGGATTGCTGACAGAAGGCAAACATATATTTGACAGTTTCCAAGCCGCGATCTCCGTGTGACTCCAAAGATTCCCAATCTTCGAGAGTCACGTATCTGGACCTCTTTCCACTCACTAAAGAATATTAAATACGGAAGTTTGAAGGAGAATGAGGAGCCCACCTTTCTCAAAATCCTGTACAAACTGAGAAGATGTTGCTACATGGCTGACTGCCTGAATAAATCTGCCGTTGTAAGCGTCCGGATTGAGGAATACACCGTGGACGATATCACTGTAGTCCTCTCCAATTGCAATAAACGGTACTCAACTTGACGACCAGGCATATGCCGGAGCCTTGTCTTGAAAGCAGCCTTGACTGTATTTCTTTGGAGGACAGTGGCTGCTTCTGATACGTATAGCAGTCAAACCGTAGGTCAGAACTCAATCTCATGACAATGCAGATTAGGGCTTGGTCTAACCACCTCCATCCTCTACCTAGTGAATCTAGTGATTACGTAGAGTTGAATTACTTGTAGATTATTCCCACTCATACAGTATGATGAAGAACAGCCACAATGATTCATCAATGTAGCGCTTGAGGGCAGGGAGCCGCTATGTAATTCTTTGGAGGCCAAATTGACCTGTAGCCCACCAATCACAAGGCTGAAAATCGAGTGGCTCTGACCTCTGGCGGTAAATGGGCGTTCATGATTGGAAGACCTCTTGCAGATGTTTACGTCCAATGCATGCGGAGTACCCCTCATCGTGCTCCTCGTTAAGAATATCTTGTTCCTCCTCACCTGCGCATATAGCAATGAGAGGTGATGCCCTCATTGTGCTTTGGCACGTATATTTACATTAAGCAGAAGCGCACTAGTGTTTCAAAAATCATGAGTCACACCTCAATGGAAATGGGGACCTTCATCGCGTCTACACATCTATGAGAAGAGAGAATCTCACCCGGCGCCATCCCCTGATCAAGCAGAATAATACAAAGTAATGCCGGACAAAAGCTATACTTCAGCCTGTTATCTATCTCGAAGTGTTACCGTACGTGAGGACTCCTCATCCGCAAATGTCTCCATGGGTCCAAAAATGGCTTCTAGATGAAAATGAATATAATATACCCCGCTATCACGGAAATGGAGATGCTACACCTCTCGGCTTCCCATTATGCTCCGGCCAGCACATGCTCAGAACAGTAACGGAATGTACAAAGGCCGTAGCAGGAGAAGGCGCAGAGTGTTGAATGGGCTGGCAGTATGAGTCGGATATACATAGCATAATATTGTGCAGGTTTTGGACGCCAGGCTTTCTTGATTGGCTATGATGCCTCCAATTTATGTTCGTGGCTGCGCAACGGCGGCTAGAGATTTCGACGGCACATCTGGCTAGACGCACCCGTTCCCAAACCAAAAGCTTTGAACCGACTCGAGAACTATGCCTTACTTCCCGTCTATATGACCATGATGTCGACTAAGAGATCTTCAAGTACCTCTTCATTCTGATATCCTGCTACTCGAAAATGGCTTTACCAAATGATAAACGCCTATGCAACGGAATTCCCATCGACCATCGCCTAGAGCGATTTCTGCCGAACGCGATGCAGAAGCATTCTCATAGAGTTGGCAAACACGCAGACATAGTTGAAGCCTTTGGCAATACGATGATCCGTGACGACGGGACTACTCCTACTAAGCACGAAGCCGGCTTCGCCGCATGGCTTGCCAAACCAGACATGACAGGAGGTCTAGTCATTGCGCTGCAACAGCCAGCAAAATCACAAGTCTTCACTGCAGACGTTGAATCGGTCCGAGACGAGTGTAATACACTAGCCTACCTGGACAAGTCGCTCACTTTTATGAACGGCCCTGGAGGTCTGAAAACCACGAGCGTATTCGATGCGTTCCCCTTTATCACCGAACATATCTCTTCGAAAGAACTATCTAACGAAGCGACTCGTGCATATAACACATTTCTCTCCATGGTAGAGGCAAAAAGGCCCGAGGTACTCTTTGCGTGCTGGCGAATATATGGCCGGGACGATCTTTCCTTTTCTGGGAAAGGGCTTGGGAAGACCAAAGAGATACATAGCTTGAGGTTCCCAAATGGTCATATTGTTCGTGTTGTAAATGGGTTCCACCCTAGCTACATGGTCAATTATTGCCCGAATGAAAGCTGCTTCCGAAGACTCTTTGCTATAGAACTGTGCAAAGCGCTCTGCGAGCTGCACTCAACTTGGAAGGAAGATGACTGGATGGACGACCTTAGAAGAAGGTGCCAAAAGAGAACTTCTCAATTAATGGAAGGTTCGTATCACGATCACTCTCTGGTGGTATATACTAACGACTTCCTGTAGAGAATGGTAGAGGTGGCGAGCAACTTAACACGGAACCGGGCCGCCAGCTTCGAAGGAGTAAGGCAAACAGCACCGCTAAACAATACAAAGCATATCGTCAATCCTTCGACAACGGCCTGAAGGTTCTCAAACAGATTTTTGACCATATGGTGTCCTCGGTGTACACGTATCAGAATTCGTGGGACCTCTATAAATTCTTTGTCTTTGACCAGAATATATCCGAAGGCATCTGTGATGCACTGCTAGCCGTATCTGAGGCCATGGGGCAATTCGCACCCGGAATTTTGATGCCGGAGCCTGCGGCTGTAGAACTAAGTAAGCATATCAGCCAGCAGTTGCTCAAGTTCGTCAAAGACGATATCCCAGACCTAGTGCGGTGTCCACGAGGTTTATCCAAGAATCTATGGAGGACCCGATATATGGAAAGTACATCTCAAGGATTGAAGCAGAGCATCGAAAAAATTACGATGCGGTTTATTGAAGATCTAACGAAGTCGTTTTCGGAGTCGTCAACTGGATGGACGTATGTTCCGACCATTTTGCAAGGAGCATTCACGGAACTTGCTGTTAACTTCGAGGATGCTTTAGCCAGGGAGTATGATGACCGTCAAAAGACTGCAGCGGCAAACACTGCGAATGATGAAGCTAACCTAAGCGCATCCTTTAACATGCTATCTATCTCGATCTCTCAACCAACGACGCCAACGCCGCCAACAAACACAACCCCGTCATCGTATTCTTCCAACGACAATTGTTTTAATTGCGGTCAACAAGGTCATTGGTCCCGCCGGTGTCCATACCCCTCGAAAAAATGCACCACGCCGCCCAAATCTTCTTCGAATAGGAGCTGCTACAACTGTGGTAACAGGGGTCATTGGACGAGCAATTGCCCTACCCCCCAGAAAGGCAGAAGCACAACACAAAGACCATCAATTTCGTCCCCGAGCCGGAACCCCTACACTTACGACGAGCCAAGCCACTCGTCCAGCAGCTTCGCCAGCCCAAATACGACACCTTCACGGAATCTTTCAAATGATAAGTGCTTCAAGTGTGGCCAGATAGGTCACTGGTCTATTAATTGTCCATCGCGTCGACATGTTAGCGCAACACCTTCAAGTCTTACGTCCAGAGATAAATGCTTTTCTTGTGGCGCAGTGGGTCACTGGTCTACCAATTGTCAGAGGGGTAATTAACTTACAATCATCATCTCCACACACTGCTTCACAACTATTTTCGTGATTGCCGGAATGAACAATGTGTGATCGATATAATCAATCGCTACTTAGATCCGGTCTCTCGTATTTTTCTTCGCAGTTTTGGCCACTTTTCAAGCACGCTCTCGATTGCCTGATGGAGTTGATGACCTTCCATCTCATATTTTGGTTCAATGTCACCAATTGCGGCTCGCAGAAATTGGAAGGCGAAGGTCAACACTGTAGGAAGTATAAAGAAACTCCCGATAGTTTGTACAGTTATATTTCCTATGGTCTTCAAATTAAGTTGTTCGGATTCTCAATATTCAACATTGATCTAAATCACTTATTAGAACCTACGCTGGAATATAAATGTTTCCAAAGGGAGAGGTAGGTGGTGCTATTGGAGACTGTTTAGTCAATCTTTTTCGGTTTATTTTAGCTGCGTTTTGAAATCATGATAGCACTTTAGTAGTGCGGTCTTTCATTGTGTCACCCAACAAGAAACATCTAGTGACCTCAAACGGAACATCCACCACAAACAGGAATGCTAGGACGGCAAACGGATCGACCATACTGACACCGGGTCGTGCTGGCACCAATTCACACCAATAGTGTTCGTCCCTGTCTGGAGCCAGTGTGCGCTCTCGTTTGATGTTAGTGATATTCCATGTAAATCTTGGTAACGATTTAAAAAATCCCATTTAGTGCCGTATGAACCATTTGGCGCTGTAAGAAATCCCGTTTGGTGTCGTATGACCCATTTGGTGTTGACAAGAATCTCGTTCTGTAAAGGTCTGAGAAGTCCCAGAGAGAAGTAGTAAACGATTGCGTCGAGGCTAATATTAAGGTACATCCAGTAACAAAAGAGAACGCGAACAAAAAACCTTAGTTCCGATGACTGGCAACGGAATAAGAGCCTGACACCAAGAACATGCAGAAAGAAATTTCATTATAATTTGCTATCTCCATATACGGCCACTCTGGGTGAGTGGTGAAACCCAAATGGGGACATCCACGCACTCCTAATGTAGTGATTAATTTAAAAAATTTCGTACAAAACAAAAAAATAAATCCATGTGCCAAATTTTTTTTTATACAGATCTAGCCATGAATTTATTGCTCTTTCTTATGTAAAATTCACGTGCTTGGCCATTGGTACAGTTGGATATCTTCAACTCATTGTGATGTGGAGAGTCGTTTTGTATCATTAACGGCCGAGGCTATAGAGCACCCGCGATACCAATTCCAAGCCTTCTCAAGCGCTTTTGGCTCAAGATGTTGAAATGGTCAAGGCCGATGGTCTCATCAAGGAACAGCTTGTCCAAGCACTCAAGGGAAGTTGGGATGTTTTTGTTAAAACTAATTCGGAAGACTCTGCCCGTGTGTGCTACCCAGCGTACCGATGTGCAATAGCTCATCACTCAAGCAGTCTATTGGAGACGTCAGTCGTCCTACCGAGATAGACCTCGGCAAGATGATTGTTGACGCTGCTGTTCAGGCCAAGGTTGAACACTTTGTATATAGTGGCTTAGCATCAGCTACAAAGATCACCAACGGTGCTGTCTCCAATCTGGCATTCGACGGCAAGTACTCGCATTGATTCTCTGGAGACTTCGAGCTTGGGCCACTAACGAACAACAGAGAAGGACGCAATCGGTGAGTACGCGAAATCGAACAACCTCCGCTCCGTCGTCATTGTGAGCCCCGGCTGGTATATGGAGAATCACCTCCTAGAGACTCTAGCTCCTATTTTCGGTGGCTTCCCCTATCAATCTGACGAAGAAGGATACCTTACACTCCGTTGGCCTCGATGGGGGGGCGCGAAGATGAAGATAGTAGAATTTCTCTCTTAGTCTAAGTTCTTCAGAGGGTATTCTATTTTTATAAATAGACAATTGACTTGAAGTCAAAAACTGATAACTATTATTATATATTTTTTACTTAAAACTTAGATCTTCTATTCACAAACCCTATCTTCTTTTTATGAATATTTGGATCAAAACTTGAACATCTCGTATATCCTGTTCGGAGAAAATAGACCGTGCCGAGTGACCCGGGACAAGAATAAATCAGGGAAACGAGGGAATGCGGTCCTTTTGATGTGCCTACTGTATGCTTTTAGTGCATCAATTTTGACTACTCTACCAACAATGAGGATCAGTCTTATAATCACAGCCTTTTTTGCACATTCATTTGCAATTAACCTTGGGCCCTGTCCCCTCTGGGGTGCGGATGCATGTCCCTGATCCACAGTCTACCATTTCGGCAATCTCGTCCCCGCTATCTTAGATATCCTGGACAATCAGATAGACAAAATACTGCATACATTGCTAGGCGATGATAGCGAAGGTATAGTTAGCGGTTCTGGAAAAGCCCACTACATCCTCAAAAGTCGCCACCACCGTATCTAATGGTGGACCCAGCACTACTGCAAGTTCATCCTCGCTTTTAACAGTTACTGTGGTTGTGACATCCACCACTGTCATTTGGATTCATCCGACTTTGAGGTGCCACGGATCCTGAATGCATGCGAAGGATTCTTCAGCAAAGATTTAACAACACTTCCACCCTGAACGCCAGTGGCGCCAAAGATGAAAATGATCCCTGGGGAAGTCATCATTGGTAAGAAAACCCTTTGCCAAAATCTGAAAACTGGTAGGACTTGGATTTATTTTCACTGTGCGAAAACTAAATGGGAAGCCAACACAATTCCCTGCCGCTTTATGAAAAGAGACCTTTCCAGTATAAGCCTATGGGGTGGGCGCCCGCGCCAGCTTAAGATATAGTCCGGCATTGGGGGACAACCATAGTAGCACAGGTCCTCACCCGGAGCCTGCGGCTTGATTTAACTCAACACGGGGAAACTCACCAGGCCCAGACAAAATAAGGGATTGGCAGATTAAGAGCTCTTACCTTCTTAAAAAGCTTATTTTTATCGAAAAAGTCGTTATTTCTTTTATCAGCATTAGTAAGAGCTTACACAGCAGTAGAAACAGCGGCAATATGTTCCACCCCCAAGCTTCTGTAACTCAATTCGACAGCTAAAGCCGCAGGCCTCGCAAGCCCCCTCATTCGTAGTCCTTTCAGCGACGCAATCAGGTGCATCGGAGCTATGTATAGAGTTTCTCCCCGGCCACTTTGACCCCGTACCCCGTTGCCACCCCCACAACAATCGGTGTCGGGGTGATGGTATCAAGGTCGTTATCAGCGGTTATGTAGTTGCTTCGGCTGCAGGGTGCGGTTCCTTCTGCCGAAGGACCGGCAGGAATCTTCAGCTTAAATTGCTCTTGGGATCGCCGCATTGCAGGGAATAAAGCAATTGCACCTCAGTCTGGATCGAGTTTGAGACGGAAGTGAAAATCTCCTTTCTTTACTACTTGCGCTGCCATTGTGGTCCTTGATCTATTTTGATCCACAGGAATAATTGACGCCATGCTGGTGGAACCTTCAAAAGACGAACACTCTCACATGGAGACGTCTGAACCGAAGAAGTTCGCAGTTGATCTCGAAGCAATTGGTGAATGCGATGGCTACCTGGTGAATGATGCCACTCTCGCTCATGATCAAGGCTTGAAGACAGCAGCGGATGGAGAGACAATTCTCATCCCTCAGCCCAGCGATTCTCCCAATGACCCGCTCAACTGGACTCCTTTTCGCAAGCATTTGATTCTGATTATTATCTCCTGTACGGCATTTTTGCCTGATTATGGCAGTGCAACGGGTGCAGTCACCTTAGTGCCCCAGGGCAAGTGAGTCAAATGCCTACTCCCCCTTAATAAAGCCAGGCCAAACGACATGCTAACTTTGGCGCGTGCCAGGGAGTGGGACATGGACCCCAATGTCGTCAATCACTCACAGGTGGGGAATGTTTTCATGCTCGGTGCCGCTGGGCCCATCATCGTCGCCCTCTCCGCCTACTTTGGCCGATATCCAATTCTGTTTTGGTGGACTCTGCTCGCTGTTGCAACCTCCGTCTGGTGTGCTGCTGCGCAGAGTTTTGAGTCATTCATGGTATGGTGTGGCATAATACAGCACGCACCGGCGTTAGGTTAACATATTTCTTCTAGGCGGCACGCATTCTCAATGGCTTCTTCTCTACAGTCGCCCAAGGGGTATGTCAATGTTGAGGCAGCATTGTAACAGAATTCTGATGGGTTAATAGGGAGGTTTAATGTTCATTAAAGACATGTTCTTCTTCCACGAACACGCGCGTAAAATCAACATCTGGTCCGGCTTCATCATCCTCTCACCGTACATGGGTCCTCTGCTAGGCTCATTTATCGTGAACACGCAAATCTGGCAATGGGCCTTTGGAGTCTATGCTATTGTAACCGCTCTCTGCCTTATTGCCATTATAATTTTCGTGGACGAAACATACTATGATCGGAAGACTATACAGCCGGAGCTTGTTCCCAATGGTCCTCGATGGCAACGCATGTTAGGAATTCAGCAGGTTCGCTCGGGATACATCAAAAATACCCTTCTGGAAGCGGTGATGCGGCCAATTACTATCATCATGAAGCCCGTGGTGTTTCTGGCTGCGTTATCTTATCTGCTTATGTTCGCTTGGGTGGTTGGCATCAATACTACGTTGTCAATATTCCTGGCACCTTTGTATGGCTTTGGGGCCAAGGCGGTTGGTAAGTTTTTCTACTCACCTCTACCAAGCCTATGTACTGATGCTCCTAGGCTTCTTCTATTTTACTCCCGTTGTAGCCGCAATCCTCGGCGAGTTTGTAGGTCACTGGCTCCACGACCTGATCGCAAAGACCTACATAAGCCGACATGGCGGCCGCTTCGAGCCCGAGGGACGTCTCTTTGCCATCTGGTTCTCTATGCCCTTCATGGTCGGGGGTCTGATTCTAATGGGCTTCGCGCTGGAGAGGGAGTACCACTACATGCTGGCCGCACTGGGATGGGGCCTCTATGTCTTCGGAATCATGATTACCACTGTTGGTATCAATTCGTATGTGTTGGACTGTTATCCTGAGGCAAGTGGGGAGGTGGCCTCCTGGGTCAATGTCGGCCGTACTACTGGTGGCTTCATTGTCTCCTATTTTATGGTTGAGTGGGCTGAGAAAGAAGGCACTATTAAGCAGATGGGTACAATGTGCGGTATTGTGGGTGCGGCATTTCTCAGCATTCTTGGCTTGCAATATTTTGGCAAGAGGATGCGTCAATGGGCTGGGCCGGTGACTTTCAAGACTGATTAAAATTCTACTACACTTTTTGGCGGATGAGACTGTCTTCTACAAAGGAACTGAATTATATTAATTTCTGTTCTCAAACTACTCGGGTATAACCTAGTAGCTCTCGACGGTCCGCAAATGTTGATATCACCAGTTAGGTACTGTGCAGTGTTGATGCTCCTAAGCAAGGTTGATTGATCCTTGTTTGTCGAATTAACTCTTAGGTTGGGGCATTGTGAATTTTAGCATGCATTACAGTAGTGTATTTCTTAATTGGCCACTTTATAGATACAACTGCAACTGTCGGCTTTGCAAGTGGTATTTATGCTAGTACAGCTAATCGAGTCCCTGTATGTATACTAACAAGTACGCTAATGCATACTACTCTGTAAAATTCGCAACTTCCAAACCTAAATAATAGATGTGTCTTGGTCTATTTTGGAAAAACACCCCTGGATCCCACACATCACAACACCAGAGCCACGGTCTGGCGCTAGAATGCGTACAACAAGCGAGGGATGATATCCTGGTTTGTTTTTGACAAAAGAATATGATCCGGCAAAAAATATCGGCCGGTCTGGGTAGAAAATGGAAACGATTGTGACGGACCAACACGCGGACAAGTTGATCATTTAGATCACGCGCTTGAACAAGACCAGTCTTTGTTCTCTGACTTTGACTTCCTATCGTCACCAGGGTCGGGGGAGGGAATAAGTACAATTACATAGTAAACAAATTTCGCTGCTAGCTTCAATCCAAAAAGTATAAAGGCTGTCGGAGAGTCATTCAAAAGACTGGGGTTTCTCCGAACGACTATTACGGACACTTGGACCCTCAGAATAACCGGGGTTAAAAGGGGCAAACCCCGAAAAAAGCCGTAAATGATGACAGTCACAGACCGAAGGCCGTTATTTCAGACAGCTGGCAATACAACCCAACAGCATTCTTCCCTACAAGGATCTATCGATCTCAACTCTTGACAAAATGACCAGCTCTTAGAGTTTCTGTCATAAAATATTCTCTCGGAGCGATCATTTACAACGACATTTGCGCTAGCACTCTTCTAACCGACCATACATTTGCCCCCTATGCCTTAATACATTTTCGCGAAGGTAAAGTCAATCGTTGCGTCGGAAATCTGCAGACCATTGAAGCGGATTGTTATTTCCCTTCTAAACATTTAAGAGATGTGCTCACACACCACGCCCGGGATACCCTAGGGTCTTCGCCTTGTCTCGGTATTCTGACTCTGCGTTGCATGTGCTGGTAACGAGACACAATTCCTGCTCGCTGACAAGGATGACATGGTGTTTGATCATCGCAACGGACTTTTGCCTGCGAGCAATAGTCGCGAACTACTAGTGAACGTGTTTGTTCGGGGCCATACCGACTATGGAGTCCAACAAATTGAGGATGAGGATCTCTGACGACCGAAAAGAATCTCATCCGGGGGCTGCACCAAATTCCCCCCGGCCGCCCCCCGCCCTTCTCCCCATCACCATGGGGCATGTTATATGCAAATCCAGTTCAGACACCAAAATCATGTACCCATAATCTTGTGTTGAACAAGAAACTAACCCTTTTCATTGTCAAGTGAAACAAACCATGATGATTCATCCCGGATTTTAACCGTGAATTATGTCTCTTCTGGTCACTATATCCATGCATAGCCGAGATGCCTATAAAACCTACGGAACTAGATGGAATTACTCTGTTTTCAATTATGTACCAGGGAATGTCAACGCGTCCCACTCCAATTCTTAAATTTGCGTACACGATGTTATCCTACTAGACTATGGTCTTACGGAATACATAGCACTAATGCTCCTTCCTCTGCCTGGGTTCAGAACTGAAAATGATTTCTACTTCCTTTATTCCCAAGCCTTTCTCAGTCATAGAATATATGATACGACACTCTCTAAGCCTTTCTCAAACAATTTGAGCAATCTGTTTCGCGATCGTGTTGATGTAGAACTTGCCCGACATGTTCGAAGTGTCCAAATTCTGATAGACCCCCTACGTTATCTCCGTGGGCTGCTTTAGAAGAGGACATATCCGCTACTAAACGAAGATATCTCATAGTTCAATAATTGTACTCCCCCTGAGAAGGACAAGTTGCCAGAAGAATATGTTGCGTTGCACTCGCTTCATTGACTGACGGATGGGAACTCGACGGAATCGGAATCAGGGATCTGAATAACACGGCGGGTTACTGGCGTCAATATCCGGATATCTTGCGCATTGGCCGTGTGTAAACATTTATTACCCGAATGAGGCCGCGGACTCGCAAGAATCGGGTCGTAATCAGACCAACTACACCAGGGTTGGGCTTTAGTCTTCTTCTGGAGCTGTCCATGGCCTTCGTGCACTGCAGGGATGTCTGGACTTTGTCATATGTGATTGGTTCCCATTCAATTTCTTCGATTGGCTCCGTAGCGTCCGGTACCGCCATCTTTGGAAGAATGCATTCGAAGACACTTTGGATTTGCACTCGTTGTCCACTGCCTCGTCTCTTCGCTCTGTCTGTCAGCAGCGGAATGCAGCCATAGGATTCCTGCGGTTTTATGTACGATGCAGTTGATACTAATATTGTACATATTCCAGTTATACCAAGACTAAAAGAAGATTCAGAAGACCAAACCCAGTTATGGTCCATCAGCCGATATTTGGAACAGGCGAGTGCGCCTTCATACCGTTACCTATCAGTGCGCTTCTAGTCCGGGTAACGTAGAATGGGACATCATAAAACCTCACGCACTTCTTCTCATAGTGAGGCAATAACACCAACATGATCTTTTGAATCGTCAAGTCGGTAGATTTTTTTGGTGCGACTCGAGTGTGCCAAAGGTATAGAAGACGAGGGTACCCGGAACTTTGACGATACCAGCTTCCGATATGTGTTTCAACGTTGCTTCCGAATTGCTTTCGAATTAATACCCCGCAAGTATCTGTGCTTGTAAATACCCCCTGTGCAAATATGCCGCTCAAAACCCTAAATTTAAGATGAGAGGCTTAAGCCCTTCTGTAACGCCGTGTTACCTAACACCTCAATACATGTCATAACTCTGATTATTCGGCAGCGGGTACCCCAGCTTTTTCGCATGCATATCGCCGGGGCCCCCAGACTTAAACCACCAACCCCTCCTTTGCCCTCAAGTCAACATACCCCCCATTCCTTTTCGACACCCACTCGGCATCATCGTCTTATTTTCGTGAACCTAGTTGGCGACGTCTAAATCAAAGCAGCCACCATCTACCATGCATAACCGTGACCCGTACGCGTTCGAAAACGACCGATCTATTCCCCCTCGAATTTCCAATGCCATCAAGACTGTGCTTCGGTCCTGGGATGATTCTAAAACGGATTACAAATATGTTTCTATCTTCAAACCTGATGGTATCCTACATGTTCTTGATCTCCCTAGCAAAGGAAGAGAAGAGATTCGACAACTAAGAGCCACCATGATTGACTCTGAGCGTGGGCCAGTCGTTGGTCTGCAGCATTATCTCGACAAGCTATTCGTGCTGCCAGGACAGGAACCTGAAAGGATCGAGGTTGTTTTCACTGGTGCTTTGACCAACGTACTTAAAGACGGACGGCAGGTCACTAGCGATTTCGCTAGCCTGGTCATCCTCTCTAAAAGTAACGAGAGGCCTGGGGAGTTACAGGCAGACTACTGGAGGGTTTTCTCCGATACGTCCAAGCTTTCTGCACAAATCAGACTCACTGAGGCCAAGGAAGCGTCGCCCCAGGCAGCTGAGGAAGCTTGACAAACGAGTCGCTCTTATTGTCTCCTTATTGTCTCTATAGTGGCTCTGGGGGTTGTGGTTCGCGCACATTTTTTAATTGTGTTTTCCTGAGTGTCGTTATTTCAGTCCTTTTCAAGCTACTCGGTATACCAGGTCTTCCCCGAACATAATACGCTGGACCTACCTGGTTTATTTATTTAGGGTTACAAGCACACCCCTTTACCTTCGAGCCACAACCCCTGGGTACGGCCAGGTCACACCCCCTTTCGAAGGCGATTTGGCGCGATGATCCTGTGATTCGAATTTGCAGGTGTACCTCATGCGGTTCGACATTGTACAATGGATTAGTAGGGGCTTGGCGCAGGTAGGCGGGGGTTCTCGGTGGAAGGCACATTGAGCATAAAGCCAGTTATTGTTTGCTTTGCTCTGTTGATTGTCTATACCATCCTTTTTCAGATTCCACGTCTCGAAGCTTTTATCTGAAAATTTCGTCGTTTCTATGCGGAAATCGTCTCTTAATTCTGAGTTCATGTCATGACTTGACTTTCCCATGCTGATCTTGCTTTTCTTTTCTTTTCTTTCCTTTCGTTTCTTGTTTATTTTTGCCTTTTTCTCTCTCCATACGCCCTCTTGTTAGTGGATTGAATCTTCGTCTATCTGGATTCTCTGATTCCAATATTTTCAAGTCGTAACAGGAGTGCGTGCCTCCGGCAGTCTGTACGTACCACTTTGCCAAAATTCGTTTCGTTTTGTAAATTTTCCTTTCGCCACGGGTACTCACTCCTTTTTGGTGCAATTGGTATTTGGTTGACTGTTTTGTGACCGTTTTATTTCCGACAATTACATGAACTTCTCTCCAGAATCCAGGTACCCAGATCTCGATGACAATGCGCCAGCCCGTTGAACGCGCCCCGACTGTGGGGACGGGATTATACGGCGGACTGAATCGAGGATTTGCCGCATAATTCAAAATTACACAATCATAAACACAAACATCCTAAAAACAAGATTTTTATAATTAGCTACATATTTTCTTCTATTTCCACATGGAGATCCACTAATCTATAGTTTCTGGTTGGCCAAGTAAGAACTTCAAGCGAGTACAAAATACAGATTTGAAGCTATTCGCATTTCCTAGAAGAGTGAGTAACGCGTATGAAAGTCCTGGAAGCACGAATTTCCGGAATCTGGTCGACAAAGTGGCTGGCAGAGCTCCGAATTAAATTAATGATCATGATTATTGACTTTATTCATATTCATATTCATGAATATCTCCGGGCGGACTACCGATGTTTTTCTGCGCTAGCAAACACCCCTGCCCTAGATAGAGGGATATCAACAGTCACAGAATCAGAAGATTTCGATGCGAATTTTCTCCACTTTATATTATATTAGCATAAGAATTGTCAGAGAATTGGCAAAACGACAGCCAATAGACCAGGCTATCTAGCACGAGTCTTGCTCCGCTATGCATTGTGTACAGTCCCATGGGAGTTCGACGGGAATTCTGTCCATGGACACCGGCCATAAGCACATGAAATCTACGGATAGTAGGGAACGTTTGCTGTGTTCAAAGTCTCCTCGACGTGTCTTATCAGCACTAGCATACGCTTTCAATTTCCCCGGATCCCGGAATCCGAAAACAACTCAGTTATGTACCTTCAGCATCGCAAGATAAGCAAGTCAATTAACATGATACGACTTCCCCCAGCGAATTTTCTGTACCATTACATTATCAGGATAATACAAGGAAAACACACAGACTCCAAAATATATACATGGTACGAACATTGAAGTGATCCAGCAGTTCCCTGACGATGATACATTTTCGGTCTTAAGTAGATTCTTACTTTCGCTCCGACTCCTCAGAAGACTACCTCATTACTAATGGACCCTAGTTTCTCGATAGTTACCTCTATTTTATCCCCGGATTTCACGTAGCCCTGCGGCTTCATGAACCAACCCACCCCGGAAGGTGTGCCTGTCATTACAATCGTCCCCGCTCGTAGTGTACGGCCCTTCGTAAGGTGCGCAATAATCTGAGGGATCTTCCAGATCATGTCGCCCGTATTAGCGTCCTGCCTGACTTCGCCATTAACCTTAGTCACTATGTGCAGGTTATGGGGGTCACCAATGACCACCGGAGACGCTACAAATGGCCCAATAGGAGCAAACTTGTCAAAAGATTTGCCATAGCTCATCTGATACCCTGAAATTTCGTGCGGAATGTAGTTGCGTGCTGATAAATCGTTTCCAGTCAAGTAGCCCAAAACGTAATTGAGAGCATCCGCTTCGGCCACATCTTTGCAGTCGTGGCTGATAATAAAGCAAAGCTCAGCCTCATAGTCCAGCTCAGATTGAGCTTCAGGATGGATAGGAATTGTATCCAAGGGCCCCGCGATCGAATCACATGGTTTAGTGAAGATGATGGGTTGGCTGGGAACTTTGAACTGAATAGCATTGACAAGGTCAATGACAATGTATCACCGTGTTTGCATTTCTGATGAGAGGGGTTGCCTACATTGGTTTCCTGTGCATGTTTGTGGTAGTTTACACCAACGCACTGAAATATCGGCACCGACTCGACTGGACAGAGTAACTGGTAAAAGTGGTTAACGGTTAGTATAAGCTTGAACTACCACACAGGCGCAATTGTGGTTCTCAAACACCTTACCTCATTAACCGTTCGTTTCGTGGTCGTCTTCTTGAATCCCTTCAAAGGATCGCCCTCTAAAACATGGACCTGTTGCCCTGTAATTTCCGTAGCCCCAAGCTCGCAGTCTAGATCTCCGTACTGCACCTCCCCATTCTCATCGACGAAGCGAATAAATCTATCGAAGGTCATGGCTATTGTCAGAGATCAAACTTTTGCGTCAAAACCTTCTATTGTCGTTCATAGGGAGGCCGTGGAGGGGAGCAATGACCCTGAAATGAGACATCTTTTAAACTTTCCGCCCTAGGCCATGCCATAGGAAAGGAATGCCAGATGTATTCTGAAAGTCTCGGAAGGTAGCCCAAATCCTCAGCTCTGGGTAGCTGCTCCGCTGGACTCCGTTGTTAAGTTCCTGAAACGCCGTGCCCACATCAGAGGGAAACAGTGGGGGGTCACATTTGCCAGCCAGATCTGGCATCTGTGCAACTACCGGATATCTCGCCTCTCATCGTCTGTAACTTTGCATGAGCAAATTCTGTGTTTTACAAATGGTAATCATCGGAATTGTCCGAGGAAGATGTTAGGTTTATTGCATTGATATATTAGACGTTTCAGACTAGATTTCAAGATAATCCGGAAAGTGTTGCTCACTCTTATGTTCATATTTAGGCACAAATACGGAATATTCATCGCCCACGCTGAGTAGAAATGTCAAAGATTACTCTTGACCACCTGCTTTACACGCACTACCAACACCAAAGTCTGGAAACGGCTGAGAAATTCTTCCAAGATTTTGGTCTCATACCCGTGCGCAAGGAAGAAAACAAGATCTACTTCCGTGGTTTTGGAGCTAATCCGTATGTCTATATCGCGGAAACATCGCCTGATGACCGTCGTCACTTCGTAGGAGGTGGCTGGGTTGTCAAATCTCACGAGGATCTCGTTAAAGCATCCCAACTTGACGGTGCCTCATCCATTCAAAAGCACAATGGTCCAGGTGGAGGGGAATGCGTCGATCTTCCCGACCCAAACCATGTCAATATTCGACTGATCTATGGAGTTCAATATAGACCTCTTGAAGAGCAAGCGACCGAGATGCCTAAGCCTGTCATTTTCAATACCTGGAAACAAAAGCCTAGGAAAGGCGAGTTCCAACGATTCAATAACGGTCCCAGCAAGGTGCACAAACTTGGTCATTATGGCCTCATAGTCGATAAGTCCCGTTTCGACGAGATTGTTGCCTGGTACTTGTCGCATTTCAATCTTCTTGAGACCGATTCCTTATTTGATGCGGAATCAGGGAAGAATATGATGACATTCATGCACATTGACAAGGGCGATGAGTTCACGGATCATCATGTAAGTCTGCTACAGACGTGTTTCATTACCCTACATCGGGCTGTATCAATCGCATGGGGATAGATAACTAATACCAAACCAGAGCTTCTTCATCCAATCACCTCCGCATCCGGTTCCTGCCTGCAGACCGCATCACTCGAGCTTTGAGGTAGACGATGTGGATACCCAGCTTCTCGGACACTACCATCTCGAAAACAAGGGCTGGACCAACTGTTGGGGTGTGGGTAGACATTTGCTAGGGAGCCAAATCTTTGATTACTGGTGAATACCTCAATCCCTTGCCCTTTACCCCATACATACATTGTACTCCCCGCAGTGATTTTATATTCTAACTCAGTGTCTCTGCAGGTTTGACTGCTCTGGGAATATCGTCGAACATTATTCGGACGGAGACCTCGTGAACCGTCATACGAAAGCGGCAAGAGAACCTGCCGCACAGGATACCATGGCTGTTTGGGGACCAAATGTGACACTTGCGTTCTTGAGCGGAAAAATCGAAGACATACAAAAAAAATAGTGCGAGGTTTTTCTGGCTTGTGGGAAGACAACATACACCCTGTTACTCTAACAGATGTCCGGACATGCTTCTCAATATATGACATCAGCACTTAGCTTCCAAGATTTGATGTTGTACCGTTACGCGCAGAATATACATCACCTAGGTAAATGGAAGTCATCTCTGCCGTGGTCGTACGTTGCATCCATACGTAGTATATGTTACTTGATATAATATAACTGGCCTCTGTAGTGTCAATAGCGTGGATAATATCGTCGAGAAGTTGTATTTCATTATTATATTCAAGGTTTATCAACAGACGTTCAGCGTCTACGGCGATTTTAAGCTTGCTAGTGCAAGTGCCTACACAGCGGTTTCAACTAGTTGTTTACAAATAGTCTTTTCTCATCTCTCCTAAGCAATCATAAATTTCCATACTGCCTAATTGGGACAAGCACGTCAATGGCCGTAATCAAAAATACAATACGAGTATGTACCAGTGGAAGTGGGCCCGGTACTGGTACCGGCATTACGGTATTTCGTTCCCACAAGTCCTCAGAGTCCAGATATCACCAGACTTTTGACCGTGTGTAGACACATGCCTTAACCGTAGTCCAACGGAGGGGCTTCACTTTCTAAGACGCAATTTAGTTTTGACATGCTCGCCGCTCTGCCTTCTCCATAATCGTGAGAGTGTGTCGAGGCGCATGTTTATCGACAAAGCGCCGTGTAACCTTGTCCAATTATCTTGCTTGTTTTTCTATTGTCTCCCTACCCTTTTTACCATTGCAGAAGAAGATTTATACCTCTTTAGTAGATCTTCTATTTATCTTCCATTACAACCATTATGGCGGATATCCGCAACGTTGCTATAGCCGGCGTATGTCGACCGTACCCCTGGCGATGCTTTCTGGACATCGGACTGACAATGTTCTTTTTTGACTGTGTAGGGAGCTGGCATGATCGGCTCTTCGATCGTGACATCCCTTCTCAAAACGAACCGTTATCGCATTTCAGTACTTACTCGATATTCCGAGCAACATCAATTTCCGCCAGGCGTCACTGTCCTGGAAGTCGATTACACTTCTCTTGACTCGCTCATAGTAGCTCTCCAGGGCCAGGATGTCCTAATCTCTGCCCTCGGCAAATTTGCCCTACAGAATGAGCTATTGCTCCTTGAAGCAGCAGTCCATGCCCAGATTCGACGAGTGATCCCCTCGGAGTTCGGCGCCGACCTCCTGAATCCCCGAACGCGCCAGTTCCCAAACTACAGAGAAAAAGTCCTGATCCAAGAACGGCTGTTCCAACTGTGCTGCGGATCCGCGATGACCAACCGTACTATGTCGTATACGTTGGTGTTCAACAATGTCTTGCTGGACTGGGCGTTGACAAAGGGACTGATCGTTAACCCGCAGCAGAGACTGCTTCAACGTTACGATGATGGCGACATGGTGTTTTCAACAACACGGGTGTCAACCGTAGGCCTCGCGGTTGCCGCCATACTAGAAAAGTACAACGATACGGCCAATCGTGCGGTGTACATCCAGGATACTTCAATCACCCAGAACGAACTACTGTCAATAGTTACCGAGGTGATTAATGAGTTCACCGAGAAGCAACCATTAGTAGTAGAATCGTCGTTCCCAGTGTGCGACTCCACATCATGGACTATTAGACAAATTGACATTGCGGCAGCTGAAAGGGATGCTAGGCTGGAGAAGGGACAGTCGCCGGAGAGGCTCTTCTACTGTTTTGCAGCGCGAGCAGCTTTTGTAGCAGGATTTGGGGGCCATTTTCAGCGTATCGACAATGAACTATTGGGATTGAAAGAGATTACGCGCGAGGAACTACGGGAGATCGTTCGAGGCGCACTGTCGTCTCAATTTATTTCAACACCAGACTCAAGGGACACGCAGCAACCATAACGATAAAAAGATACAACTTCATTCTAATTCTCGTTTATTTTTGCAAGCAATAAGGGTTATGTTAACTCAGGAATTAGTAGAGAGGGCTAGCGGTACTGTCTTAGATTAAATTGCGTAGCTATAAGCATGAGATTAAAGGTTAAAAAGCCGCTGTAGCCGAATAGTTTCTGCCCTCCCATGAACACCAGCCTTAGTCCCAACTCCCGCCCAGATGTTCCCATGGAAAGTTCTATGGATTAGTCTCGTGGGAATTGGAGAGGTATCGCCAAATACAGCGCGTACGGGTTTATATCTCATCTACTCCGAAGGCCGGCGATTGCAGGGAGAAGTTTCAAGAAATGGCAGATTATAAGAGATGTGTTGCGAACGCAGAGAAATGCGGCGGGAGCACAGAGGCACATGAGGAGTATTCAACAAGCCAAATCAACTGTGCTCTTACTCTGTAGTGGTATTGCACAGATGATGTGCCTAAACATGTAGTGTCCCTGCACGAATTGTTCAATTTACAGCATACTCAAATGGATTCAAACCCTGACTCATGTACACAACCGGTCTTATTTTGACTGTCTCAACAGGGTGATATAGCGGATGTTTCTAGGTCTTCTAACAACTGAACATCCAAAGAAAGCATACCGTGGTTCCCTTTTGTCGCGGGCGGGAGTGCCTTGGATCAAATGAGGACTTCTTTGCTAGGTATGCAAGTACTCGGGGAGCAAGTGTAAAAAGGACGCGCTGTGCTCTTTTGGGACTACATGCTCGGTAACTTTGCGAAGTGGGAACGGAGAGAGGAGATCGTAGGTAACCCACGGGGATAAGTCCGGAGCTTTTGCCATGTAACTATCCAAAAAAAGGAATTGGGACACAGAAATACCAAACCCCGGAATATTTCCCCCGCACCCCTTTATCTTAAAGTTTTTGACGCTCAAGCGAGCCCGTTTCACTATAGGGCAGGATCCGGTTTGGTTGTGAGCTCTACGCCATACCTCTAATAGCTTGCCCTTCCCTGGAATATAAAGGTCGCGGTAAAATACGATCCAATACCCATTCTACTTTGCAGCATTGTCCCTGGACTTTAGTCAAAGAGAGCTGTTTTGATTTTCCTTGGACGAGAAAAAAATAAATCAAAGTCACACACGCAGACCAAACTTAGAGATTTTTGCTCACTCGTGACCAGGACAATAGTACCGATCTCAACGCAAAAATGGCCGCTAAATTCTTGGGAAAGCGCGACTTCACCCTGCGTGCATTTTTCACATGCATGGTTATCTCCTTGGGTGCCGTGTCATTTGGCTATCCTACAGCAATTCTCGGCACTACGTTTTCTCAGACATCTTTCAATACGTATATGCACCTCGTTAATGCAGTTGGAGAGACGACGTCAAAGGGTCAAGCACTGGTTGGAACAACATCGGGCGTTTATCAGGTAGACAAGTACTCACTGATGCAATCATGGACGGAGTTTGCTAATGATAGCAGGCTGGCGCCGTGGTGGGATGCCTTCTCAGTATCTGGGTTATGGACAGATTCGGACGTAAAGCATGTTTCGCCTTAAATGCTATGCTGGGTTTAATCGGTGCAATCGGCGATTGCGCTGCGCAGAACATGAGCATGTTTATTGCATTCCGCTTTTTTGCTGGAGCCGGAGCTTGGGGTTCCTTGTGCATAAGTACGTGTCCCTTTCGTTCCTTTCCTTTAGCCCGTCGATTTGCTGACACCCTTTCAGCATGCGTCTACATTTCAGAACTCGCCCCACCCAAACTTCGTGGATTGTTCGTTGGATTGACTGGTGTGTTCTTGATGGCCGGACAAGCACTTGCTTCCTATATGGGACTTGCCTTTTTCTCAATCCCGGGATCGAGCTCCATCCAATGGCGTGGTCCACTGTGCATCCAGGCTATTTTCCCTTTAATTAATCTTTGTGCAGTATACTGGCTTCCAGAATCGCCTCGATGGTGGTTGATGCGGGATGAAGTGAACAGAGCCGAAGCCATTGTCCTCAGCTTGCACGGCAGCGACCCTATTTCCAGGGATAACGCCATGGCCGAATTCTTTCAAATGCGGACGCAAGCCGAGTTTGACCGGACACTGGATGCTTCTTGGTACAAGTGCTTGACAAAGCCATCGTACCGGAAGCGGTTTATAATGTGCTGCTTGTATGGCGCCATTTCACAGAGCACGGGCTTGCTTGTGATATCTGCATACGGCTCTGTATTATACGGATCCCTCGGCTATGATGCGCGTGATCAGATTATCTTTCAATGCGGCTACATCACGGTTGGCGTTATTTTTAATATCCTAGGTAAGAAATTCTCTTCTTTACTTTCTCTTCCTCTTCCATTGAGATCTATACGCTGATAAGTAGATTGAAGGTGATGTGATTGTCGACACTGTCGGTCGCAAGCGATTGATGATTATTGGACTGACCTGCTGCACCATGTGGATGATTCTCGAAGCAAGCATGGTAGCTGCATTTGCGTCCCCTGTTCCTGAAAATCCCAACAGAGCTGGACTTGCAACTGCTGCTGCTGCGCTGTAGGATAATTTCCTGTCTTCAAATGATGAATCGAGTGCTAACACCACTACAGTTACCTTTACATAGCGTTCTTTGCGCCGACCATTGACACGGCGGGATTCGTATACTACACCGAAGTATTTCCCAATCACTTGCGGGCTAAGGGTGTGTCTCTATCGATTTGCTCTGCGGCTCTCGTAGATGTCGCATATCTACAATCTGCAAGTACGGCATTTGCAAAGATCGGATGGAAATTTTTCCTTGTGAGTGGCTCAACTACAGAAGCGAATTTTTCCATCATGGACGCGCACTTACAGGTACCAACAGATATTTATCATTATCCCATTCTTTGGCTTGATATATATCATTCTAGTCTTCCCAGAGATTACAGGTAGGTGAAGGAGACCGAAGTATTTTCGGAAGCATCTTACTGATCTCTGTCAAGGCCTTCCACTTGAAGAAGTCGCTAAACTGTTTGGTGATGAGGATGAGGTCATGGTCTTCAGTGAGGATATTCATGTTAACCACGAAAATCACGAGCTTGGTGTTATGAAGCACAGGGTACAGATTATTCCTCCAGTAGGCTCAGTGACTGCAGCTAAGAGAGATACATCGGATGAGGAGCAAATTGAGACAGTACACGACTGAGCATTCTGTGGAAAGTTACCTACCATATAGCCTACCTACAGGTCCCAGTAGAAGTGTAACTTAATCAAATTTGGGGAAAATCCCTGAAACAACAGACTCTTTCTGAATGAAATGCCTTGGTATGTTGCAAAAACAACATTTCAAACACTAATAGTCAAGAATAGCCCACGCAATGTTATGGATAGTATCCGAACGCGACCACTATTAAATACGAAACTTGGGCGCCACCTACATCCTCACTCGATATTTCCTAGATAATTCGCTACTGCAAAAAGAAAACCTCTGCATATGAAAGATTTTAATTCAGTCCAATGCTGTATGGCTTGTTCTTTCTTATGCCTAAACTCTTTTTGTCGGCAATTCTAGAGATACGGTACCTCAGGCGTCCGGAAGAGATCCGTTTCAATATCATCTTCCTCTGGAAATTCTCGATCGTGATGGACCTTCAAGAGTATCATATTTATCTTTTGTACAGTTATCAAGTTCCATGAAAAGCTTCGAATATAGCTAGCTAGATGACTAGAAGAAGACACGTCGCATCCCAACTTTCGTCCTTTATACGAGAGCCCACTATGTAGTTGTCTTTGACTTGTCCGATCTACACGAGCCTGATTGTAAGCCAAGCTGGCCTCAACTGAAATGGTCAGAATAACGGAAGCAAGATGCTGTGTCACATCATCTTCAAAGACGTTGCCACGTTAGACGACAAAAGAAACAATCGATTTTATGACTAGCTAAATCAGAGATCAGCCAGGTCGGCAACAATATCATCGCCCTTGTGATTTGTTGGCCCCCGGTTCCTCTCCCCAATACGAGAGAAGACCTCCGGACTCGAGTAGTGAAGCACAGTGCTAGTAAGCCTTTTAAGTTTGTCGAGCGTGAGTCAGTGTTTTCTCCTACGGTAGGACGTACTCACTCCAGAATGGCTATGGATCAAATTGCTACGTGACTCGGTGACCGGTCCTCGCATAGCAACCAGAGTTCTGTTCTCTTGGGTAATGGTTCATACAGTAATTCTAGAAATAAAGTTTCTTATATTTCTTTTCAGTCTCAGGAACCTTCGTTACTTTTTTCCTAGTTAAATTTCCCATGCAACTACCCCAGGCCATGTGCTACACCGCAGCTGCTTATAGGGGGATAAATACTCAGCTATCAAAATCGAGGAAAGTCCGTGTGATACAGGTATGCACCACGGCGTACCCAAATGTAGAGCTAGTTTCTCCTTCATTGGGTCGTCTCAGGGCTTATGATATCTCAGAATGTAGATCAAGCCATCAAGTACAGCCCGAGCCGCATAACTTTGGGCAGCATCAAATGCTAATGAAATGTACTATGGATTCGTCGTCGTTGTCTCGATGTCTTTGATTTCGCCTCACCGTTCTATAAACTGTATAAAGCCCATTATACATCTACGGCTAGAGACGGTTACTGGCACTGTTCTCGAGTACCCGGAGGTAGCACTCGGCTGAAGTGTATTGTTATGATCCATTTTGCTATTGAGTACATGAGCATAGCCTTGTTTGACAAAGCAAAGAATTAACGAAAAGCACATGACAAGAAATGTGTTCAGTTTTCCAAGTGATAAAGTGTTGCACCACAGTCTACCGGAAGAAGGACGCCAGTAATGGCGGACGCACAACTACTAGAAAGCCACAAAACTGTCTCAGCTACTTCCTCAGCCAGGATAAGTCGATTCATTGGCGCCTGTCTATTGAGATTATCTAGAAAGTCTTTCGTCAACCCCGAAGCGGCGATCATCGGCGTCATGACTGCGCCTGGATTTATCGCATTCACGCGTATCTTGAGCGGTGCATATTCGCGTGCAACCTGTTTTACCATCATCCCAACACCATGCTTCGAGCTGGTGTAGCCGGAGAAGTCTTTCAATGTTACCGTGGCGCTCAGTGAAGCCGTATTTATGATAGAGCCTCGGACACCGCGGACAGTCTCAAAGCCTTGCTGATCAATTTCCAGAGGCTCCTGCTTGATCATCTGTGATATTTCATGCTTGAGGCACAAAAATACCTATGTACTCTAATTTAGCAAAAGAGAGCGGGTTTTGATGATGTTTGAGCTTGAATCGTACGTACACCTTTCTCATTGACCTCACACATCTTATCGAATAGCTCAACAGGTAAGTCAGCCGTCTTCATGCCGCCAGCCGCAAAGCCCGCATTATTTATGGCGAAATCGAGACGCCCATAGACATCCACGCAGTCCTTGACCATGTTCTCTACTTCGCCGCAGCTAGTGACATCCACAACGCGAAGCACGACTTTGGTGTCTTTGTTGGCTGTTGCGACAAGAGCTTGCGTGCTCAGCAGTCCCTGCATGTTCAAATCGACGAGATAAAGCTTCTGGCAGCCGCGTTCAGCGAATTTGACCGCAATGGATTGGCCCATTCCTTATTGCCCACCAAAGTCAGTTTTATGTATATGTTATTCTATTCAAGAACGTTTTGCTAGGACAGCGTACCTGAGCCAGAACCGGTTATGAGCGCAACGCCCTTTGCAATTAGAGGATCCATCTGTTGACAAAGTCACGTACTAAAAAGAAGTCGAGGATAGGTGTTGACGGGCGATGATGAAGTTTGAGGTGCGTAGGTATATCCTTTTCTGCTCACGAAGGCCTGAACTAGGTCCTGTAACACCTTTCCAGAGACACGAAAGGGGACCGGGAAATCTGAAAAATCCCTAATGTTACTTTCTAGACATCAATATGTGGTGGGGACGGAGATACAGAGAAGGTTTCTGCTCCTCGGGAAAAGGGACCGACGGTGCTGCTGCGGGGGAAAAGCGCGGACGCTGGCGCGAACTCAAGGAACAATCACTAATCAAACCATTGGATATACTACTATTAAATACGTAGATGTGTCTCATTGCTCTATCAACATTGAGCGGTTCATTCGAATTGCGGTATCTTGTTCATGATCGGTCATTGGTGGCTCATTTCGTGGTCTCCTCATTTTCTTCCGAACGTGTTGCAGCCTTGATACAGGGTGTCTTTTTTTGGTATTCGCAAGATGGGGCTGTTCAACGGAGGCGTTGCCGTCGTTACCGGTGCTGCTTCTGGTATGTTTGTCACCTGGTAAGATCCTTCGGGCAACCGGCTGCTAAGTATCATGTCAAGGAATCGGCCGCGCAACTGCAATTGCTTTAGTCAAAGAAGGCTGCCACAAATTGATGATGGGTGATCTGTCCTTGACCGGTATGGAGGGGACATGCCGCATCATTGCAAAAACGCATCCAGACTCCCAACTAGAGATCAAAGAGCTTGATATATCGGACAGGGAGAGTGTAGATGCCTTTTACGCAGCCGCTGTCGAACGATACGGACGCATTGACTATGCTGCAAGCGTGGCGGGAGTCGCACACCCAGCCCAGCCTCTACACGAGTTAACAGAAGCAACTTTTGACAAGCAGTATGCTGTTAACCAAAAGGGGGTATGCGTGCTCTCTCCGAGCTAATGGGCCTGAACGGTATATGCTGACCATAGGTAACTCACCCTGCAAGGCTTTCCTGTGCCAGCGCGCCATTATCCGCCAAATGCTGAGACAAGAACGCCGACCGCAAGTTGGACTTCGCGGTAGCATCGTAGTGGTAACAAGCCAGCTCGCGCAAATGACGTGCCTCGGAATGGCTGCTTATACTGCAACGAAAGCCGGTGCTCGGGGCCTCTGTAGGGCGGATGCCCTCGACTATGGACCGGAAGGTATCCGGGTGAACACCGTCGGGCCTGGACCAACGACAACGCCTCTATTACTCGAAGCTCAGAAGGACGAGTACATTCATCAGATGGAAATGTCCACTCCATTGCGACGTAATGCGTCCCCAGAGGATATTGCCAACTCGATTGTGTGGCTCCTTAGCGATCGAGCGTCGTTCATTACCGGTGTCTCTTTGGTTGTCGATGGAGGCATGGGCCTGGAGCTGGGTCCGGACTGAAGAGAAATCCTATAGAGACCAGTTCTTACAGAAGTCTTGCTTTGACTATATCGAAACTCATTATAGCTCACAATAGACAGACAGTAAACAAAATATTCCCTCGATTCGGTAGACCAATCGCAATAGTGGAATTATTCTTCGTACTTTAACTTTTTTCTATGTTGTTTATCGACGAATTTTGCACACCTGTGTTAGTGGCAACATAAACTAGAACTAGGTGTATCATATCCATCTACCGCTCAGAATAATGGTTAGTTCCATATTGAGAGCCCACAAAAGATCTCTAAGACACAAGAGATGATCAGATTGCTTTTCCAACATTGTTTCCACCTTCCTAGAGCACTATGGCAGGTGATCAATCATTGTACAAGGACGACCGTCGCGAGCGGCTTTCAGAGAGTATGTCTGGAAGCAGGCCAGTGCCGCCGGGCACGCAAGGTGTTTACTCTGGTCAACTAGATGTAAATCCATTTGATTTCGACAGCACCATTTCTCTATGCGATGCTTGATTCAGTCAGCAGGTGATGTATCTCTCTGTCCTGGAGAGCATTTAGCGAAGATACACAGAATGTTTAACGATACACCATTTTGTCATTTTGTCATAAATTGGTTCTTTTACTTCCGCCTACACGTAACTTACATACTGCCAAAGGCAACCCAGATCGCACCTTGGCAGCATTTCCTAACCTGTTACCTAGCTCAGTTCTTGCCTCCTCGCACATAGTCATCATATCAATGTTAGCGATAATGGTGTTTGTTAATTTCCGCCTCAATCTTCTCAAAGTCACTGCCAACGCCTTCCACCTGCTGCTCCCAGCCATCGCTGATAAATCCGCCGCTCTGCACGAGAAATCGGTCTCTTTGCCTTCTTTGGGAGTCAAATGTAGCAAAACCCGCTGACAGACATTTGTGCAGGCCTTTGGAAAGGCACATGCATGCAGGCATTTTGAGCTCACTCTTCTCCGATTGTGACAACAGCATCTTCCATGGACACCAACCCACGACATGCATACTGGCGTGTGCACAATGGTTTCGTGCATGGATGATCCACACCAAACGCTGACTCGCGAACGCGCGACTTTGTATACCGTCGCAGCCAATTCCAGTATCAGGTTCTGCTGAGAGAGCATGAACAGGGAAGCACGGATCTTTAGAGCGACGCTCCGGGCACAGGAAGTGGGTACGGAGTTATGATCTGTCGGATCATTTTACCACTAGACCAAAAAGGAGATCCCCTTAATGGGACTTCTTGGTAATGGTTTGTATAGGCTTGTGTGACGGTCCGTATCACGTGATTTTATTCCAACATTTACATGTGATTAGGGTTGTTCTGCGAAACTGGGGTTGAAACCCTAACTCCACGATTGAATTGGACAATTTCGGCTCTAACACCAACTTGGTAAGATATTGCAACTTTATCCAATTTTTATTGATTCTGCGTCCATCGTTTGTGTCTAGTCAATATGATCCTTCTTATATGCAAAATACGTGCAACAAAGATTTCCATATCCTGAAGTCTGTGATAAAAGTGCATATAAAAGCGCTATTTGATATCGTAGGTGTAAATGCTGTCGAATAGTGTCAAATAAAGTCTGCTCCAAATATTAGCAAATGGTGTCGAATATTGGGTAACCCCGATATCTAGCGGTTATATGGGGGGGTGGGCTTGTAACCCGCGGCCGTAACCCGGCGTAACTTGGCCTTGGCTAACCCCTAATTAGCTTGGTGTAAAAATATGGCCATTATCTTACCTTGGCATCTTGGCACCGCACTCGGATAAGGAATATTCCATATATCCTTATCCGACGATTTTTGTTGGTCCATGCCCGTTGAAATTTGTAGTCATACTCGCAAAAACCTATTATAATACACGGAGGGGCCCCTATTTTACATGGAATTCCCCGTACCCTTGCTGTAATTTACAAAGCCCCAGCACTAACAGATTGTACGTAGTAAGCCAAATCGCTTGATTGGGCTTAGGCCATTAGGGTAGTACAGTGGGATGAAAAATGTGTTAACACCCCCCGTATCCGAAATGTCCACACCGCCACAGATTCTGCCGTCAGAAACGGGGAACCCTTAGATTCTTAGGGGCAAAAAATACGACTAGGGGGCTTCTTGGAGGGTTCACACGGGTAGTGGTCGCCATATTACGAAGGCGGTGAGAATGCGGGAAGCGTCGGATATGGGGGTTGCTAGACAGTTCTGTGCCTCTGATTGGAGGATTGTTTACTCTCCCCACTTCGACAAGCTCGGTCACCAGTCTCCATAGTTTTCGTAGTATCACCGAACCTTCCCCGCAATAGACTAAATTACTATTATCTGCTACCAACCTCATGCCGTCACCTATGTGCTCAATCGCCAGTTCCGCACCTGTCTGCCACGCTTGTTCCACAGACACACACTAGCTCAGCAACAGGAAGATTTCAGACGATCGAGACGATGAGCAGTATGTCGCCACAAATTTTACCGACTCCGG
Source organism: Talaromyces verruculosus (assembly GCA_038993655.1). Lineage (NCBI taxonomy): Eukaryota > Fungi > Ascomycota > Eurotiomycetes > Eurotiales > Trichocomaceae > Talaromyces > Talaromyces verruculosus. The sequence continues at coordinate 105,532 of JBBVQN010000062.1, forward strand.
GAACCTGTTGGTCTGCCGCTGGAACGCAAGGGAAACGGGCGTGCGTCGCATGCAGCAGGTAAGAGACCTGCTCACTCTTAGAAGTATAATTTTAGCGCACACGCTGACTACTGACAGAAAGAAGACAAAATGTTGGTTGGTCTTTGTCTTTGGCCTTCCTTTCTTTGTCGCCACTGCCCCAAGCAAAATGAGTGTAGACAATATCTGACAACTGACTTCGATAGGTGATATGGTTCTCCCGACATGCTCCCTTTGCTATCGAACCGAGACCCCATGTAAATACCCTACGAGACGGAAGCCGCGCGTGCGCCGCGCAAGCAAATTAGATAATATGAATGCAAGTGGGAAAGGTGAGCGAGGTATTCCTGCGAATCGAGCATTTGACTGCCATGTGCTGAGCAATCTTGGAGATATATCAACTGCTCGTTCACCCGACAGCGTTTCAGATACGTATTCGAGTACTGCACTTCGCTCTAGCGATTCGACTGCGAACTGCAATGATAATATATTAATTTCATCTTTCGACGATCTGCCTGCATACGGATTGCCTGGAAATGCATCGAATGACACAGACGGTTCGCACGAGACCCATGAAAGTAGTTCAATAATTGCAGAGGGCGCTCTCGATTTAGGAATGTGGGATCCAGTTGATGCGTTTGGGTTTCCTTTCTTCGACATGAATCTTCCTCCATCCACGGCCCAGTATAACAGGGAATTCGAGCTTTCAGGGGATTACAACTCTGCATATCTCGAAGCCGAAAACAATGAGAGTCCACATGCTTTCGTTCATCAACAACCTACATTGCCAGCTCTGGAATCAACAGCGACCAAGGGTAGGCGACCGTGTAATGTCAGCGGTTCAGGCGCACAAACTTCTTTTTCAGACTTGCCTCCTTCCCTGATAGATGAATTGTACGTGGCGATCACTAATTGTTCGGCCTCTTTTCTCTGCGTGTTCTGACTTTCTGTGGCTATAGAATCGATCTTTGGTTCGAAAGGGTTCAATCATTCTTACCTTTACTTCACCGGCCTCGTTTTCGAAGCCAAATCAGTGCTATCAATACCAAAACACGACCCTCCAACGACAGTACCATTTGGGAAATAGACCTTCTTTTGAACGCAATGTTTGCACTATCAGCTCGTTTCTCCGATTCCCCTTATTTTGCCAATGTTCCACCCCAGCAACGCGGGGAACGGTTCGCACAGCACGCTCAGACAATATATGAAGGTTCTCTTTCGCGGCTAAAATCACCCTCTTTAGTGTACCTTCAGGGTTTGGTTATCCTAGCATTTTATCTCTATGCTACGGAACCTGATCCCCAGGGTTGGCTTTTGATCGGGACCTGCTCGCGACTTGCATATGAACTGGAACTTGATAAGACAGATGAAGACCTTGAAGTGTATCAAGCACGAATGGATTCTCCAGAAGGATGGGGTAGGCAAGAAGAGCGTCGACGGGCCTGGTGGTGTATCTGGGAACTCGATGTTTTTGCTGCTGCCATTTCGTGTCGCCGGGCAACGGTTGACAACAAGAATATGCAGGTCATGCTCCCAGTATCCGATGAAGCATGGTTCTCTGATACTCCCGTAAAATCTGCCATCATTGATCCTCATCCAACACGCGCATGGCGCACCCTGGAGGGCTGCGAAAATCAGGATGTACGGTCGTGGTTCCTTGTGGCAAACTTTCTCCTTATATGTGCACATGATTTGCTACACACAAAAACCCACATCGCTCAAGAAGTTAAGGAGGTAGAAACTGCTCTGGCATGCTTTGCCATGTCATTGCCTTCCTCGTTTAACTTAGGTTTGCCGGGACTCTCATTCACTGAACTTAAATACCGCAAAGGCAATTGGATCATTTCCACGAATATCATGCTACAGGGGTACGTTTCGGTTTTCCAGTAGGAAGCCAATTGGTAATTGTTCGTTTTTGAGTCTAATCTTGCTCACAGGGCGCTTATCTTTTGCCGTTTTGTTGGTGCAAGAGCAGCATCTAAGCCATGTTTGAATTCGAGCAACCACCTTCTTGCTCCTTTAGCTGCGGCATCTCAATTTGGAGTCCGCACAGCTGACTATACCACAAACGCAGAACAGATTTTTGACGCCATTCGGCTATGGAATCCTGGATATATTGGGCTACAGACTCCTTTCATCGCATGTCTGGTAGTCGGACCAGCAGCCATCAACCTACGGGTTGCCATCGACACAGTGAAAAACCCAGCTGCACACCCGCAGTTTACTGGATTGGAACTGGACTTGCTTATTCTTTACCTTAAACATGTGGCAAATTTCTGGAAGTTTGGCTCTATTCTTCTAGGTGAGACTTCCTGCGATTACGCAAAGGAGAAAAATTGATAAACTGCTAACATAAGTGCAAGACCTGGTTCAGAAAGTACATAGTGATCAAGTTCCAGAAACATAGGGATTCCTCCTCAAAACAGCGTACAGAAACCGACATTCTTGTTCATGTTATTTCAGCTTACCTGGGCGCAGGCGGCTGGTGTAGGGTGCTACCAGACGCTGGTTACGCAGGACAGTGAAACAGCAGAGGAAATTAGTTTGTGGCTAACTTTCTAATTATTACACAGTTGGTAACAATATGCCAACCTTGAGTCCAATAATGCCGAGCGAGAACATGTAAACATTGATACTAGAGAGCATTGTCCAAAACCAGCTTCCGTGCAGTTATAATAGACTGCCGAACTGCCATCAACGCCATCTATTATTAATTCGTTAGACTTACTCATGCATGGTTGAGGGAACAAATGTCCAAAAGACGGCCATACTTCACTAGTCATTTGTATTGCTTCCTCCTCGGCGGCAGTACCCTTTTCCACATCAGGGTAGTTCCATTCAAACACATAGGTCAACAGGAGATCTTCGTCCAAGGTTCCGGCCCCGTAAGAAACAAGATTGGTTGTCACCGATCCGTCCTCCTGGCGAAAGATTATCTGATCCATTTCTTTAGAGTCCTGTTCCGCCAAGGAAGTTTCTGGTTGTGTGAGCTTTACTTACCCACTGCTCGTTGTAACTGGTAACTTCCTCCCTCATATTCCGCATGGAGCCATTTCGATGTTCCAGAAGACACTGGCGGATAACAACATTATCTTTATCGCTGATCACATTACAGCTTCGCATTGCGGGAACAAATTCAGTGGCACGTCGAACTTTACGCTGCAAGGCTTGCCAAAGAAGATCCCGTTTTAGGACAAATGGAGCGTCAGGCGGGTTCACCGGCAAGGTGCGTGCAGCATAGATAACCACCATGTTGATAGCGTAAATGTATCTTGCATATAATATTTGATATAATATTACCAGTAGATGAGAACCAGTGAAGTTTACCGGTATTTCTAGTAAACGCAATGCCAGAAGAGAAAAATCCCCCGCAGGCCCTTGCAGATCAGACTCGGCCTTCTTTCGGGGTTAGGGATCATCAAAGTTTCAGGATTATCGGTGTAATGAGGACATATATCCGGAGCCCCCGTGACTGTGCATTGGGTGTTTTCGATTAGTATTTTAATCATGCGGATGAAGTGGCACCGAGCACGCCTCGGCGTAACACCCGGATAAGGATATATGGCTATATCCGCTCGGATAACTTTGGTACCACCGCTTTACTATTGGGCAAAATCGAAAGGGCAAAGAGGAGTCGAAGGAAACTTGCACGTTAACGTGAGCTTGTACTTAGTCCGCACGGGCAGACAACAGGATAGCTTGTCATTCGTGACGGGCTTCTACTCCGTTCTTCAATTTTAGAGCTTCAATGATAGAATTCGGGAGTTACCATCTGTTTAGCAAGGAGTCTGGTAGTCACTCGTCGATCTTCCCTTTCATACTGTGCTTTCTATAACATTCCCTCCGTTTGATTTAGAATTTACTTGGACTAAAAATTTCATGCAATGGCCGCAATTTGAGGGCAATTAGATTTCAGCTTGTCATTGTTTACCTGTCCTATGTTCATGTAAGGTAGCTGAATAAGTTGGAGAGCATGCATAGTCCTCGACTAAAAAATGTCTACTATGTATAACAACGGAATAATAGTAATAACCAAGGATCTAACTCAAATTAGCTCTAAAGGAATGCAAACCATCGATTGCCCAGCCCATTCTCCGACCCTCTACCGTATATAAAATATAAATAACGCTAGATGATAATCCCATCCCCACATAGGGAGAGCTTCGTTCTGAGCAGCCTAAACGATACTCATGCTTACGCAGTAATAAAACAGATGTGAAAGTCCAAAGAAGAATCCAAGAGGATTTGAAGAATACCCAATAAGTAATATAAATATGACAACATCCTCTGTCAAAGATTTACATAGATAAGCATTACAACAATCATACACAACAATTTCCTTTTTTTATTCCTATCCTCTCTTTTGCTATTTTACTTTCCTGGCAATACTTCCTGTCATTCGTGGGGTTGATTGGATACCGGTCGCTGCCTTACAGATAAATCAAAATGGTCGTCAAGACTGTTGGAATAGTCGGAGTTACTGGCAAATTTGCTCGTTGTGTCCTCGATCATCTGCTCAAGGACCCGTCTATAATATCCGAGGATACTGCCGTGGTCCGTCAAAGCTTCCTTCTGCCGTGCTGTCTTCCCCTAGAATTCAGGTGATTAAAGGTGAAACGTCTGATATGGCATACTTGAGAGCGTTCTTCCAAAGGCTGCGACGTGGTCATTTGTTGCTACCTTGGGGACAACGAGTTGATCACGAAAGGGCAAAAGGTACTTGTTGATGCTTGTGAATTAGAGGCAGCCCCTCGCTTTATTGCAAGTGACTATACTCTGGACTACAGGAACCTGGAATATGGACAATTGCCACCCAAGGATCCCATGAAAGAGGTTTATGACCACCTCCAGCCAAAGCAAATTGTGAAAGGCGTCCATGTGCTCATCGGAGTCTTTATGGAAACATTCTTCAGCCCATACTTTGGTATCTATCATTCCAGCTCTCAGACTTTGTCCTCCTGGGGTACTGGCGACGAAATCTGGGAATCAACTACCTGTGACATTGCTGCGGAATTCGTAGCTGTCGTGGCCTTGGATGAAAGTGCTTTAGGCTTCCAGCGTTGTAAGTGACGCAACAAGCGGATGGCACATTATGACTACTGACCTTATTCAAGTCCTGGGTGATCGAAAAAACATCAAGCAAATTGCCCAAGCCTTCCAGGAAACTTATGGGCAGGAAGCAACTCTCAAACATTTGAGTTCTTTAGACGACCTCTACTATCTCATGCTCCAAACTCAGAATGAACAGCCTGGAACATTTTGCTTGGCTTGCATTGTAGGTTCAGCCCTTCTCGTCTTCTCATAACCGCAAGACTCATTGAAGCCTAATCTAGATTCTACCAGTACTATTACATTAATGATCAGACTTGCCTTGGGACCAAAGATTTAGAAGCCCAAAATTATCCAAATATCAAACCCATAACCTTCAAGGAGTTCATTGGCACGCAGACACCCACTTCTTTATCCATCGCCAATGCAAACGTTGGCTCGCACCTATCTTGAACAATGGGTTTGTCCTTCATCAATATAGTTGCACTTATATATATACGATGAGCTTGGCATGCATATATGACATGCATACCTAGGTATAAACCAAAACGAAAAAGAAGGAAGAAAGGAAGAAAGAAAACGAGAGAGAGACAAACCACATTACATAGTTTCATATTTCGCAAATGTTCAGGTTTGGACCGCAGTTGTTATATGACTCTGATCCACAATTTACCATTGGAGTATTGCTTGTCTCTGCGAGCGCATTATTTAAAAAGTAGTTATAGACCGAATGTATCCCATTATTGACGGAGATCCAGCAGGCATTTTCTATGATAACCAAATCAGGTATTCCTGACAACATGATTATGGATGGGACGCCGTTGTATGGGCGATCATTTCAGATCTCTGCAGCTGGCTGAAAGTTATCATGAAATGTGTACGTCAATGGACCAGAGAGTGGTGCTTTTCCTGGTGCATGGACCAACATCACGAGTTATATCGCAAAACCAAATCGTGACGAATATTGAGTGGAGCGACACAGTTAAAGAGTACTTTACCAGGGATGCTGGTGACATTCTGTTATACGACTCGACACAGTGGGTAACCCGGTAATGTTGGAAGTCCAAGCATGACCACATTATCCCCTGGCCAACAAATACAGGCACAAACGTGGGTAGCGCTTGCTGCTTCAACAACAGTGATAGGGGTTACACATCCTTCACGCCGAATCAGGCACAGACCGTTGTCAAGAGTCTCTGCAAAAACAGCCATATCCTAGGCCCTGGCAATACATATGGCTTTGTCGACAAGCTTGCCGGTGAACCCAGCAGGATCGTATCTGTGAACGAGCTCGTGATCAGTCAAGCTGTGGAGACACAGGAAATCTACCGGCATCGTTTCGTTAGCTGGACAGCTTTTTTTTATCATGAACTGATCGATAACTCGTCTTGTATGTAGAGTTTGGTTTATATGGGTTATGCTGCAAATAATAAAAATAACATCAATCCACAGAGAGGGTATGTAGAGGACCTGGGGAGGAGTCATTGGGGATATATATTTAGGGCTAATGTCGGCTTGATTTCTTGGGATTAACTGACCTGCGTGTTTTATGGGCAAGCCATGATCAACAATTACTTGGATTCCACGTGTTCAGTATACTTTTTCTATTTCCCCCTTCCGACCAAGATAAAAGCTTGTATGATTGTTAAAGTTTGTTTTCAGCCGCCTGCATTGACTCAAATCTATCAGCTCGGCTTCTTAGCCGGTAGAACTTCATAGATCAGACTTTACCAGCCCGGTAGTTGATCTTTTCCCAGTATCCGTGAATGCTTTAAGCTATTATGTTGATTGGTTATACCCAACAAACAAACGTACGATTTCCACGCCCGTAGCTTGGCGGATAGATTACTGCAATGCCGGTTATAAAGAGGTAACAAACGGCTGATAACCCTGCAATTTAACCGGGAAACAAAATATCTCATTGACTCATCTGGCTTTTCCCCACGGGGACGAATCAAGACTAGGCATTTTGACAGCCATTATCCCATTACAAATGAATAAGGATAAACTAGATCCAAAACAGCAACTGCACTCCAGAAAACCGCGGGGAAACCACATGAACCAATGGATGCCCTGATATGCCTCCGGAAAAAACGAGTATGCGAGCCAAGTTTGAATTCAGGCTAAATGAGCTCAGAAAGCCATGCTCTCCACATTTGATGCGACGATCTTGCTCCTTTTCGTCTTCACGCGTGTTTGATTGTTGATGATGCACAGACACGAGCTGCAGGTGAGCTGTTCGGTGGTTTTACATACGAGGTCATGGTAGCTCCTGAATGGTTGGGCTCCAGCCGTTAACGTAGCAATCCCCAGATTAGTCAAGTTCTGGCCGGCAAAATTGTTTTTTGCTGCAGGAATCATAATACCCCTGCTGTATAGTATAAGTAGACTGGTCTGGCCCTGCACTTGGTCATCTGATGTGTCGCCGTGAAACATTCTCGAATACAGAGAAGAAAGGTTAAAGGCTATTGAGTTTTGTGTAAGCTTTTATACTCCTACCCTCCCGCATATTTATTTTTTTCTTATCTTGAGCATCTGAAGCTTAATGCTAACAGTCGGAAAAAAAGTTGATTGCCATCATGCCGCTTGCTATTGCTTCACAGACCGACGATGTCGCTCTCAAGCGACGTATGGCGCTGGCCGGCTCGTCTGGGCCTATGGCTGCCTTCCACAATATGCGGGTCGTTGGTATTGCCATGTTTGCCTGTCTAGGTGGATTGTTGTACGGTTACAATCAGGGTGTCTTTAGCGGTATGTTCTACACTCCAATGTATATGGTATGAACCTTGCGCTGATTCGTGATAGGTGTCTTGACCATGACCGCATTCGGCAACCACATGGGCGAATACACAAAGAATTCCACGAAGAAGGGTTGGCTGACTTCAATCTTGGAGCTTGGTGCTTGGTTCGGAACACTATATTCGGGATTTTTGGCCGAGGTGCTTAGCCGAAAATATGCGATTTTGATCAACACTGCTATTTTCATTCTGGGTGTTGTTATTCAATGCACGGCTGTGTCTTCCTCTGGTGCCAATTCAATTTTGGCCGGTCGTTTCATTACTGGTATGGGTGTTGGTTCGTTGTCGTAAGTACTTGCCTTGAGCTCCCTATGAGACTGCATTCTTGAGATTGAAGCTGATCTGTATATCATAGGATGATCGTGCCTATGTGTAAGAAATTCCGAACTCGTTTCTCATGTCCCGACTAACGTTAATGTAGACAACGCCGAATGTGCTCCTCCCGAAATCCGTGGTTTACTAGTCAGTCTACAACAATTCTCCATCGAATTCGGAATCTTAATTTCTTTCTGGATCGACTACGGCACAAACTATATTGGTGGAACAGGTGAAGGCCAAAGCGATGCAGCATGGCTAGTCCCTCTTTGCCTGCAACTTGTTCCTGCCGTTATTCTCTTCGTGGGTATGATTTTCATGCCCTTCTCTCCGCGATGGCTTGTGCATCACGGTCGCGAAGATGAAGCTCGTCGCGTCATTGCTATGCTTCACGGCGGTAGTGGCGAATCAGCCGCCATGGATGAGGTTATTGAGCTCGAGTTCCTAGAGATCAAAGCTCAATCAATGTTCGAGAAGCGTTCTACCGCCGAAAAGTTCCCTCATTTGCAGCAGCAGACTGCTTGGAATACTTTCAAGCTTCAGTTTGTCGCTATTGGCTCTCTGTTCAAGACCATGCCTATGTTCCGTCGTGTCATTGTCGCTACGGTAACTATGTTCTTCCAGCAATGGACTGGTATTAACGCCGTGTTGTATTATGCACCAAGTATCTTTGGTGCTTTGGGATTGTCTAGCAACACAACCTCCTTGCTGGCCACTGGTGTTGTCGGTATCGGTGCGTTTAGTATTCTTTCCCTCTAATACTACAACAAGCTAACAGAGGTAGTCATGTTCTTGACCACTATCCCGATGATGGTCTACGTCGACCGAATCGGCCGCAAACCTGTCCTCATCGCCGGCGCCATTGCAATGGGAGTTAACCATCTCATCATCGCCATTATCTTCGCAAAGGAGCAAGACCAATGGCCAACACACAAAGCCGCCGGTTGGGCTGCCATCGTCATGGTTTGGCTCTTTGCTGGAAACTTTGGATGGTCCTGGGGTCCATGTGCCTGGATCATTGTCGCCGAGGTCTGGCCACTTAGTGCTCGCCCTTACGGAATTGCTCTTGGTGCCAGTTCTAATTGGATGAATAACTTTATCGTTGGTCAAGTGACACCGGATATGATCACTCATATGAAGTATGGTACTTTCCTCTTCTTTGGGTTGTTGACGCTCTTGGGTGCGGTGTTTGTATGGATATTTGTGCCGGAGACCAAGCAGCTCACGCTTGAGGAGATGGATGTCATCTTTGGTAGCCAGGGTGTGGCGGCATCTGATAAGGAGAGGATGGACCAGATTCGTCTTGAGTTAGGGTTGGTGGACAGAGCGGCTAGTGAGGATTTGCAGACTGCAGAAGTCAAGGAGGAGGTTAAGGAAAGTGAGGTCAAGACTGAGTAAAATGTCTTGTATCTCCAGTGAAGTTGCGTATCGTCTGTCATGTGAAAGCAGATGATTTGCGACTAGTTAACTTAATGTTGGATATGACCTTATACCCGACTATCGTGTGCTTTTTTTTTACCAATGAGCTATACTGATACGTAGTATGCTCGATGTTTATACCCAACGTGCTCAATATTGACATCTTGTCAATCTAATAATATTTCAACACAGTAATGATTGTCATTCACTTTTCGAGAGGGCCTTGAAATGGTCCCATTCAAGGTCTCCATGAATATACTTGGAAGGGTAAGCAGTTAGTTACGTAAAACACGGGTACTAAAGTCCTAGATGAATACAATGTTTTATTCACCGGCTTATGGGCAACCTCCAGTCAATGTATTTTATCTGAATAAATCCAGCGATGGCCAGTTTCGAGGTCGATTTTATCAACAGAACCATTGTATTCGGCGACTCAATGAGGATATATCTTGGTGGGAAGCAATACGTGAATTGGAAAGGATGTCAACATTCGAAACCTACATTATGCATCTCATCATCTGTAATAACTATAAAGAAGTCATGTTTCTTAAGAGAGAATACACATTCATAAGGTAGTAGACTATCAAAGAGACATATCGTTAGGGCTAGCTGGATCATGTGTTATTTTTGTGTCATTGCGACGTCACAAGCATCAAGCGTAGTATAACTACCCGACTTGATATATCAACAACTTCAGCAACAAAAATATAATTTTTACGTATAATTGAAAATTGATAGGTATAATACATTTACTATTGACTGAAAAATGGAATCGAAAAAAGTCCTCATCGTCATGAGCGATGCTCACTCCTTTTCCATAAAGAAACCAGCCGGGAGCAGCACCGAAAATCAGGAAGTCCAACAACCCACCGGTTTTTTCCTCATGGAACTCGCAAAACCACTTACGCAACTGCTCGAATCCGGTTACGAAGTAACATTCGCTTCTCCGAAAGGACAAAAGCCAGTCCCCGACCCCAACAGTGAAAGCCTCCTAGCTTTTGCGGGAAACTTTTAAGAACGTCGACGCGAGAATGCGCTCATTGAACGCATGAAGCGTGAGAACGGATTTGATTCTCCCCGTCCTTTCAGAACAATCAGTGATGACGAGTTGAACTCGTTTGCAGGCGTGTTCATTCCCGGTGGACATGCGCCGTTGCAGGATCTAAGTGATGATCCAGAACTTGGACGCATATTGAACCATTTCCACACACAGAAGAAGCCTACTGCAGCAATATGTCACGGCCTGTACGCGTTCCTCAGTACAAAGTTGGTGTCTACCCCCAACGGCGCGGGGGAGTTTGCCTATGAGGGTTACAAACTTACGAGTTGGAGTGATGCGGAAGAAAAGGTGATGGAGACTATGCTGGGTGGGGAGATTAAGAAGGTGGAAGGTACTTTGAGGGATGCTGGAGCGAATATGGTTGAAGGTGCGAGAGAGAAGGTGGGATGTATAACGGTCGACCGAGAGGTTGTTACGGGTGGAAATCCGATGGCCGCGGATGATTTGGGCAAGAAGTATGTGAGGATGTTGGCTGGAAGAACCTAGATGATTCATCTCTACCAGTATGGATCTTCACGTCAGTAAGGATTTTAGAGCAATATCAGAACCTGGTTCTTAGTAGTATATACCTAGGTACTATAAATTGTATAGTTATTTCATACCAAGCGTTCAATGTTTTAGCCAAGTCGTTACACAAATGAACCGGGTCCGTTAACCTCGAGCCGACCTTCACCTATCAGATCGAGAATCAAGAGATAAGTAATCAATTCTTATATTATTGGCTTGGTTAGACTAAGGCTGCAGGCCTATCACGCGTACCAAGGCACTCAGCTACCAGAGATGGCATCATCGCTGCGCCGCGTCTCAGCCTTGTCTGATGGCTCACAATATATCACGGCCCCGCATTTAGCCTGTACAGTTTCATTGACATTCGATTCAGTGAATGCTCTAGTCCAAGCTGGTGCTAATCTCAGCCTGGAAGATAATAACGGTCTCCGACCACTTCACCGGAGGGTCGAATCGAAGTAGTCCGCGCAATTCCCCAGAGTGGCAAGCCATTCGATATCGCTTCTCGCGACGTAGATGGATGCACGGCCTTGTATTATGCCATGCAGGTGGTGACATGGGACACAAATCCTCGTAGGCGGGACAGTGCTAAACTGCTGCTCGCTGCTGGCGCGCCCCTACGAGTCAAGGATAATTATGGCTGTACACCTATCAGTGTGGCGCTCGAAGGAGGGCAGTTTGAATTTTTATATTGGATGCTCATTGGAGATTTAGATTTCTGTGAAAAAGATTCGACCTTCACCAATGATGAAAAGGCAAAGTGGTTGGCATATCGTGAGGAGGAGTATAGACTAATGAGCTTGGGATTCGACAACGACCAGGTTGAGTAACACCCATGGAAGTCTAACTCGCTCAATTCGATGATCTTGCTATGTTCACATGGTGGGATTTCTCCTGAAGCTATAAATTATAACTAGCAAGGTCATCATACTTGCTATCTGCCGACTCCTAATAACCCTATGAGGAAGACGCATAGTGATACCTTGACCATAGCTTATACTGAAACGGCGCTTGACTTCTCAGTACAGAATATCCTAGATCTAAAAATTGCAATTGTACTTTCTGAATTTGGTAACAGGATCGCTGTGACATTTACGTCAGGAGAAAGTTTACCACACACCCCATGCCTCTTAGTTGATAAATGCTATAAAAACATTTCATCTATGTTTGATTACATTTAGGAAGGAGTAGGTTCTTTACTTCCCGTAACTATTCTGTGTATTGAGGTATCATCAAAGTACAAACACTATCCACAAGCCTATCCCAGTACCAATTCTTTATCCACCACTGAAAGGTCTCATTATCGTGTATCAACTCTTTTCTCTCACACCGTTTCAGATATCCATCACGACGATCAGTTCACTCTTCTGTCAACTAATTCAATTCTGAAATTAGAACTGGTTAATATGACCACTTTCACCTCTCTCATGAACCGGGTTCAATGAATTCCGCGGGTTCGCTGTTGTCTGGTTGGCGTATGTACCCGGCGCCTGATTCACAGACGTATTTCCATACTGGCCCGCAGCGGGGCTAGTAGCAGACTGATAGTCGCCATGGCTTGTAGGAGAAAGAGCTGCATCATTCTTGTGAAGACCATCAGTCGTATCAGCGTACGCCCCAGGGCTGACAGCAGTAGCCTCGGAGATATTCCTGTGATGTCCATTGGTGGCACGGCCAGTTCCATTCACATCTTCAGTCATACCATTACCGACGCCACGGTCATGAGTACCTGGAACACCCGCATCAAGCGAAGAAGATCCATTAGGCTCCTTTGTGGGACCTGCCTCGATACCATCGGCATCTTGGCCAGGATTGCAGGTCTGGTAGCGCATCTTGTTCAAGAGGTAGTAGAAGCCAGATGCGAGACCAGATCCGAGCAAGGGGCCGAGGAAGTAGATCCAGAAGTAGTGAGGGAAGCTGTGGTTGACGATGGCTGGGCCGAGGGAGCGGGCAAAGTTGAGAGAACCACCGGTGAAGTAGATTCCTATACCATCCGATTAGCGTTATGAACAACCTGATAGGCTAAAGAAGGTAAAAAAACATACCGCAAAGCTCAGTCAGGAAGAAAGTCAATCCAATGCCGACGGGTGCCAAAAAGGTGGATTTGTGCTTAACAACGGCAAGCATGATAATAACGAATACCAATTGAGCAGTGAGGAACATCTCAATAAAGAGGCCTTGCGCAGTATTGGCACCACCACCTAGAGTGGTCGCAACATTGAGAGGACCAGGGAATAAAGCGGATACCACGGCGGCAGCGCAGATACCTCCTAGGATTTGAGCGATGACGACGAAGATACTGCGCATTGCTGGGAGACCGCCGACGAGGAAGAGAGCCAATGTGACCTATATTTGAAAATTAGCCAGGATCTGGGCTAAAGTTGAGATTAAAACTTACCGAGGGATTAAACAATCCGCCCGTAACACGATAAAAGGCCCAGACATTCACTGTCAACGAGAAACCGAATGCCAACGAAGCATACAACAAGTTAGATGTATTAGGATACGATCCTGGTGGCGCCATAGGCGTGTTTGAGATTTGAGTACCAGCAAAGGACCAAAACAAGAACATGAATGTACCCACAAACTCGCCAATTACGGCGATGAGGTTGTTGCGGCCATTGTCGGCTAGGTTCAGCATGGGTAGTTGCTGTTGCGTTGATTGACGGTTTGTAGAGAGACGAGAGAGGTCTCCGTCCGTCTGGTTGGAGTGTCGGCGAATTGAGCTGAGGACTCCCATTTTGCTTCTGGTGTCCTTATCCTGTCTCGGAATGGGTACGCTTTGATGATGGTTTCCAGGGGTAGATCTGTCAATCGCCGTGGTGGTAGCAAAGATCGATTAAGTGTAAGAAAAATTAGGAACAAGGGGCCAGTCGGTTGAGATGGGCATCTTTATAATCCCTATGTACATATTTGACCTTGATTACGACAATATAACAATGTAGTTGAATACGAATAACCACACGTCATGACTCTGCTTCTCGATAATGAACCACTTCCCAGATCAGGCATTGTGTATACTCCTAATATCCAATCACATTAATATCCAAACAACTCCTTAGATTCGGTGCAACATCCATGTTCTTGATCCGGAGTGTCAGCTATGGAAACGATCGCTGAGTCAGGTAATCGACGAGCAGGATACTCTTTGATTTGTTGCCTATGAGATATTGGTGCCATTCGTATATTATCTGCTACATAAACTGCATAATCCATCTTCCAGCTCTTGCGTTCCGACCAACCGCCATTTCGCTTGTACCTACCTCGACCGTCTCCATATCAGAGTAACAATGAGCCAAAATCGAAACAACGTACTGATGAAAGCGAATTCTATATCGATCAACCAAGCTACCTACACATTAAGAGTCAGTAGGAAGCATAAAATCACAAATGGTAACATCGGAACTACGACTTGCAGTTACTCGACTTCTCTTGCCTGCATATGAAGTCGTCATGTCATGGTCCGAAAACTTCTCAATTCGGCAAACCAGCCCTGAACCGTTCGTTTTTCCCAGACGATCCAAATAAGCTATCAACCACACGAACTTCTTAACTAGCTTTCTATGCTACCCTGAGAGAATCCACGCCCATTCTCTATAGGGTTTTACCTCAGATGAGTGATTGGTTAATGTCTTGTCCTAATGGAGGAAATGCGGGTTAGTCATATTTCCGCAAACGGAAAAGGATGGCTAAACTTGGTAACACATCTGATTCTTAGTCATGATAGACACCTCCAATTAGACATTTTAAGTAATAAACATGTATTGTTTGACAATAATATTGTAGACTGTTGACTTATAGTCGTGACGTCTATGAGAAGTCGTCAACTAATTGGAAAGATCTATGTGCTTTGTATATGCTTCATTTGACGAGAAAGAGAAGCTGTCAATATATTATGAATCGATGGACTGGGATTCGCTACTCAGTTGACTTGAAACATGCCTCGAATCTTAGGGTAGTGGTAACAGACATCGTACGAGCCCGTTGTTGGATATGATTTTCTAATGCAGCGTAAGAAAATGGGGAGTCTTAAGAACCGGAGTCATTTTCACCTGTAATATAATGCACCGCAACTCGTTGAATACATTTTATCTATCTGAATAGTAGGTACTATAGCTCTAAGCCTCTGATGCAGGCAAATATCGATTAGTAGTAAAAGCCCTACCCAAGGAGGCCCTCTGTTCTAGGTAGCAGCCTCGCAAGGGCTGATGGCACTTAAAATTGTTGCAATGTACACCTACATTTTGATCAGCATTTATATCTCTAAGCTCTCTACCGAATGCCAAGTCTGAATTCTAATAGATTCTTTTACCTAGAATCTTTTTCACGGAATACTCTATCAAAGAACTACGCGAGATAGCTAATCGTGTGTGTATGTTATCAGATTTCAAAATTACCTGTATTTTAATCAGTTGTACGGGACGCTCGTTTTCAGCGAATCCACACCGTCCAATTTCGGAATAGTAGCGGGGTTGTTACGAATCAACCTGCATGACGCTAAGTCATACTATGACCAAGGAGGAAAGGTCACTTTGGATTTGTGAGCGGACGAACCATACAATGACAAGACGGTAGACCAGTAGAAAGATGTCAGGATGAGACACGCACCAAGTCACATAGAGATATCAATAATACGTAATATACCGTTATCTTAGATAAGATAAAGGTATACAAAACAACGGGATATCATTGGAAGAATATCATATACGTTATACCCACTACTTCTAAAAGTATATGATATATAGTATACTGAACTAGGAGGACTAGATATATAAGAACATTCTTTTACCACCAAGTACGTACCTTTAGGTGTCGGCACCCCCGGAAATGGTTGTTCTCGGACTCCTGTTCGCGTAGTGGCGGCACCGCTTAGGCATACATCACTTTACCCAACTCGGACGATCCGTCTCGCCGCTCTTACCAGTCTCACAAAGCTGCCTGACCAACAGCATCTACTGCATGACTAGAGTCCAGATTACTCTTGAATCTCTCTAGTTTGAAGTATTCCATACTATGATTGACTTCAACACGTGTCAGGTTACACCTTATAATCACTTTCTCAACACACTACACCAGGCATTGGTCTCCTGCAGCGTCTTACCATGTCGACCAAGGAACGGAAAACACAGGCCCGCTCAAGTCTCTCGGCGTCCGGGCAGAGTACTAGACCTTATGTCTTACCTGAATCCTACAAGCCGCCAAATCCCCATCACAGACAGGCTTACTCAAAACTCAAACCCAATCTCAACGATGGGAAGTGGCAGAAAATCACCCAGTTTCCATATCGAATGCCGTAAGCAGCATGTTCTAGCGGGGCCAACACCTCCGAATGATGCGGAAAATACCAAGGTGTTGAAGCAGTCTGTTCAAGGGAAGTCGAATAGGTACTAGAATCCCTTCTCTAAGCTGGCTCCAGCTAGGACTAACAAATTTACCTAGGTTCTGTCGTAAATTAAAAGAGGATCCTGAAGCAGTCATGAAAAACTTAGGATCGGCAAAGATCAAGACATTCTTTGACTGGATCGATACAAACTTCAGAGGTTCTGTTAAAGTGGATCCATCTTTAGTGCTGCTAGAGGGTTCTAAAAGGTCTACATTACGAGAAGACACTTAAAACACTGGATGATGGCTATAATCAAGGATTATATAAGTGTGATCTTGCTTTATCCTTGGGTTAGTTGTGAGCTATTACTGATAAATTTTATAGTACAGAAACAAGTTTCAGAGAGAATAGGCCTTCGAAGGCTACCAACACTAAAGCCGGTATCATGAAATGATGATCTGCTTCACTTCCTTGTCATTCACTTGGTCTAGGATGACACCGTATTCCTGGGTGAAGCACAGTGATTCTATCTCTTTGTGGCCTAAACTTGTCTAGCGTGACAAGCTGTCGTGCGGTCTCCTTGTTCGACACCCGAAACGATACTGACGACTACGAGTCTCCAGGAACAGAGAATGGTTCAGATTATGAGAAAAGCAAGTCTCTGACTGAAAAGCAATCAAACGATGATACGGACTCTAAGTTCAGCAATGGTGGCTGCTTGACCGAACGTGGCTCGGAAGATTTTAATGAGGAGACAGTTTTTGCAGCTCGTGGAGTGGTTGAGTTGGAGTGTACTGAATCTAGTGTCAATAAGGAAGATTAAGGTGGAGTGAAGTCGACACGATGAGTGACACACAATACGTGTGACGGCCCAAACAACAATCTTTTGATATATCCTAGGTGCAACTAGGGCCGGGATAACAGGATATTCCAGTTCGGAAGTTGACCTCATTAGGGCATGTATGGCGCTGTACGACGCCGCTGCGCCGTGGCCGTACGAATCGTATACCGACAGGTAGATATGCTGCGTAACCATTTGAAAAGCGCGAGTTTCTTCCAATCACGAATGTCCTCTTACCTCTGAGATCCCGAAGTCAGCCTTACTCTGCTTTCAGCCTTGCCAACATAGAGCGAGCCGCAAAGTAAGATAAGCGTCAAAAAAAATGGTAAACTTAATATCATTGCATACTCAAACAGCTTCATACTTGAATCGCTTCACTTATTGATAAATACCTCCCCCAACGCAAGCAATTCACACACGAAGATTATATTATCGGATAGATATGCACTTTGTCGAAGACCATGCTGGATGAAGAACATCCAGTGCTGCCAGCGGCCGATCCCCAAGACGTGAATTCCTATCTCCTTGCTAGGATCGGCGATCACAATGTGGTACCAACGCAAAGCAACGAGGCATATATTGGTTTTATGAGATATTGTAAAAAAGAAAATATATAATATAATCTAACACCACCATAGAATCAAGCCAAGCTTAAAGTCAACAGTATAACCAAAGAGAAACACAATATAAATCAAAACTTCAATCTTGGAAAGGAATAAGTTAGCTCGGAGTCTAGGCAAACCACCAACCCTTGATGCGTTCCCACAGCTGAGCGGCTTCCTTTGTGATATTACTCTGTTGCGTCATGAACAAACCAGCAACCTGTTTGGCGATATCTTACCAGGAATACATAGTACCCTTTCTAATCAGCTCCTCCATTGGGCTTTCATAAAAGGGTTTCGCTTGCTCCTTGGGCTCGGTCTTTTGATCGGACTTCAAAGTCGCTGGATCTGTCTCAAATGCAGCATCCAAATCCATCAGGATAGCTTTCCTTCTTAGAATTACAACTGTTGTTTTGGTTGCAGAAGCATTCAAGACTTTTGCTGCTTCAGTCTCGCCCAGCCTGCGCCCAAAATCAAGTTCGCTCCGGACCTGGAGTTCTGGCACCTTATCGACGTTTCCATATCGGGTGTGAATAAGCTGTTTAGCTGCTTCTGCCCTTTGCTTCTGGTCGTCCACGCAGTCAAGTGGGTTCTCCCAGTTCCTTTCATCTCCATCAAGAAGTCCATTGTTGTACAGCCTACCTGCTGGGATTTCGAGGGGTGGCCCAAGAATGGGTGGAAAGATATCTCGTTTCAACTCTTCCAAACGACCCAATGCAAAAATTTTTGTCTCTCTCTTTGGTGTATATATCCCACTTTGAAGTTATTATGGTGATTTTTTCGTAGAACTGTGGCCCACAGAAGCACTGTAGCCAACGAAATGTCTTCATTTCACCCGCACTCATTCGAGGTTGGGTTATGTCATGCAAGAATATCACACCCACTGTGGTCACGAATGGTCCAATTGCAAAGAGGCAGCTCATGATATCGTCAAAGACACTATCATTATCCAAATCATGCGAACCGAAGCCAGGAGTATCGACAAATAGGTATTGCTGTCCCTCAATGATGCATGGCCATATTTCATGTTTTTTAGTGCCTAAATCACGAATTTCATTAGATTTCTTAGAGAACTGATGGGAATGCAAATATAAAATATAACCGGGAGAGACTTGAAAGAAGCCGACGCAGGCTCTTGAACAAACGGATGTTGTCTCACCTGATTTTATTGAATGTCCCGCACCTGACATTTCCTCAGTTATGTCACTCAAAATAGATGTCTTTCCGGAGCCGGTTTCTCAACCACGAAGATGAGCTTCGTTCCTTGAAGACTAACACCAGTCAGTCACGTATTTGCTAGGAGCAGTGGAAACTTCGCTTACTGTTCTTTCAGAAATTGCACCACCGGGTAAGCGGCGACTCCTTTCGTTGCTACAAGCAACTTTTTCAGTTTCTCGTAACTCCATGAAAGGCCGCGAGAGCCGACTTCCATAAAGTCAGATTTCTTTTTGCTTTTAACATCACTTTTAGACCCATTTCCCAGGTATTCTTCTGGACTAAGTCCTCCCAGTTGGACAAGTTCCGATTCCATTTTGACGGACAAGGAGCTTTGTGGACAGAATTTCCGCTATATTGGCTTTATAGGGTATTCAATAAGCTATGGATGAATGGATTACTTGTGTTTGCTTGTAAAAGATGTAAAATCTACGTCATAGGACCTTGTGATTAAATATGCTGTTCAGATAATTGCAAGGCTGACCCTTCTGCTGTATGGCCAAAATTTTCGACTTAGCCTTGTCTCAGCCTTCTCAATAAAAACCTGTTGATTGGTGTCGACGATATGATGAGTTACAATTAATCTGCGCCACCGTTATTATCAGCCTGATTCATTACTTGTCAATTACACTGGCATTCCATGCAGTCTCGTTATGGTCTGTGAACTGGAGATGCAAGCTACTAATAATTAATTCTTGCGCAACGATTTCATCTAATTGATCTGCTTCTATAATTGCTGTGCTATAGACACTGCGGCAAGGCTAACATGAGTGGACGTGTATAGCAGAATCTAGATATGAGACAACAGCGGCTAAGAAATGATCTTTCAATTTGAGATGAACTGTGATCCTAAGAAAGTTTCAGTATCTGCACCACTCTGCTGCCACTCTTTGAGTATTCTTCTATAATTGCCTGATGCAAAGCTCTATTTTGTATATTACTTCTGTCTGGTCCTACGTGGATGTTCAGGATATTTGCATATTGGCGCTGAGCATCCCTACTCGAATCAAGATCGAGTAGCTTGAGCAAGTCTACTATCGAGGTTTGATAATTGTTCTAACCAGTCTGCAATGCCCTTTTATGAAGAATTTTATTCAATTCTTTTGCATCAGGTGTCTTGTTGGCCTTGTTTAACGAGTTATCGCGTAAAATTGGTATATTGCTTGGTGTAGGTAGAATTGTCGAAAGGAGCTCCTTAGCATATGCCGCTGCTGTAATTGCCGCATAAGGCTGCCAGTCGTTGTTTTTATGTGAATCTGCATAGTCGCTGATGCCTTGAATGACAAGATAAGAATAGCAGTCCATCAATCCAGTGGCTTCCATCTCAAAACACAGAATATTTAATTCTTGGGCCAGCTGGTCCCTTCGGACAGCGTCTCGCATGGCTTGGTTTCCAGTTGCAATCAACCCGTAGAATATCTTGGGATCATCTGTCTCGCGAACGATCCTATGCATCAATCTGTCTTGATCGCAACTCTCGTATGTCCTTGCAATCGTTGGGTGCACATATTTAGTTTCAAAGAGACGATCGTTCGGGCGACCTGGAAACGTGAATGCATGAGACTTATTCTGTACATCTGCAAGGATATCATGAATGCTGCTGGATCTCAAGATGTGTGCTGCGCTGAGGTGAGCTACTGCTGAGCGAAGGAAATTAGACGGCTTCGCGAGGACACCAGTTCGTTCGAATTTACCATGGTGCATGGCTTTTCCGAAGTCATATTGAATGACCCCTCCATCGGTATTGGAAGGGTCGCTGACCACAACGTTACCCAGTCGAATGTTGTTTCTTTCCGTGGGTACGCCACCACCGATACCGACGAGTAGCTAGAATCTGATTTTGGGAAACGCGGATTGCATGTCTCTCGCAACGCTTGTGGCTGGGATATGTCCTTGGTCCCTAGAAGGCAAACATGTAATGACAATTTTGAGATTGTTTATCTCTCCTAGAACGTAAAGCTTTGATCAGAGTCAAGGGGTGGCAATCGGTTATGCTCCTTCTCTAGAACCGCCCTTGCCGCAGCTAATTTGATGGATTTTGCTGATATCCATCCGACTGTGTAATCGTCATGTGAAAATAGTTGCATCATGTCAGATCGCTAACGTTGTGAGTCTATAATCTAGCACTTGCTATGGTATGCAAACAGAGAATCAGAAGGAATGGGAGTTCGGAGCCCTGTTGATGGATTGGAAAGAAACACGCGCTCAGTCATGCGATGGCTCCAAAGTCATTAAGATCCGTTGCCTGGAGCATTTCAAAGCTGTGGAGGTAAGAGTTCGCTTTTAGGCGCTGGGAAGAGCACAGCGTGACAAGGCTGAGGACATCTAGCTTGGCCTGGGCTTATGGTGCCTGAAGGTCTGATTGGCAAAGACAACAAGGCTAGGGTCATGCTACCATGATATCTAATTTTAGTTTTGGTGGTACGAAACATTCCCAATTTTAGAAAATTTTGTGATTACCATGGTAATTTACCTTTAGGTGCCACTGCAACGGGAAATCGTCCCTCGAGGGTAGTTAGGTAGATAGTTTAGTTCGACCAGTTGGATTGATCCTCCAGCACCACTTTGATCAGATTACAAATGCTTCACGTTTTATCGTATGATTTGCCTATCAATCGATATCGTGGGCAATAAATATGCCGGGTGAGTGAGCTCAACGATGCCCAGTATATGGATCTAAGTTGCTCATCACGTTTGACTAGCTACGTCCATGCATCTCGACTTACACACTCGCTGCCTACTTCCAGCATAACGGATACAATGCTACAGTTAGCATGTGTACAGATAATGCATCAGACAGAAACTTCTAGTATTGTGCTGAACCTCGAAATCTATATGATAAATCTTGGGTTTCGTGTCAAAATACGGTGCCGTCGCTTTGAATAAGAATCGGGCTTGACTTGGTCTTCGGCCGGCGCATGGCGGCAATTTCTCTTCCAGATTTCCACGTTCCAGCCTCTAGGACCTGGGCCATGGTTAGATGAACGCCTTGGCCCAAACGGGATGCGATAATGTCGTATACACGATCCAACAAACTTAGAGTAAGAGCGCGCCACTCTACGATAACATCGTCGCCCGCGTCGAACAGAGGCAACTCTTGGCCAGATGCCTTGATACCTCGCTCAAGGGATTCTTCCTTCAGTGTAAGAGCCCCTAGGTCGATGAAGAGACCACCGTTGCGATATTCTGCCAGAGCAGTCAGGGAATCTGCGTTTTTCCATTTCATCCCCAAGACTCTTTGGAAGGGCACCATTAATGAGTAGGTTAGCCACTGGGTTAGCTTATGGAACGGCTGAATGCCTGCCGTGATGTCAACAGGTTTGGAAGGGTCGATTCGTCTTTGCAGTTGGCTTAGAGGCCAGGCATCGCCGACTGGGAATCCACCGACAGTAGTACGGTCTTTAGGCCAGACAGGAATCAAGAGAGCCTGGAGGACATCCCACAACTTTAAGACATCGAGTTCTGACGAGTTTTCGGCAGTCCTAGTCATGTAATCTTGGTACGCATTCGGATATTAGCAAATATCACGCCACCAGGACATTGGCAATATCCTCTTACCCACAAGGTTCCCCGGCCGACCTTCCTCACCAAAGGCGTCAGGATACTGCAGCAAAGACTCCCCGAGACTCCTTAGTAGGGCTGCGCGAGAATCGATTCCCAGCATGGGATTTTCGTCAGACACCTGGAAACCCGATATGAGCTTCTCAGTCGTCATACTCCTCAACCCTTTGCCTACGCGGTTCAATGCTTTAGCTTTAATTGACAATACCAGACGCTTTAATGTTATGCGGAGCACATACTATTGACTGAGGGAGCACTTCCTGGGTTCGAGTCAGCGAAGGCGAGGGAGTTGAACATATGGAGGCTAGCAAGAGCAATCCCTTCACTCCTCTCATATTTCTTGCCGTCTTCTGCCTCGACAAAGCGCCAGTAATCACCCGCACCGGCATCCAGAAGCACGGAAACAAAAAACAAGTCGATCAGACGCCGAGTAATCTCCACATCCTCGGTCCCAGTGCTCTTCCACTCATCGATCATTTTCTGGACGCGCGGCACATTGCCCACATCAAAATGCTGCCAGCGACCGTGAGGTGGGATTGTATCATATCTGTTGGGCCCAAAATCACGCTGCCGGTAATGGTTAGCTCGTCATACTAGGCTTAATATTTCCACGGGGTAAATTGGTAGTAACCTGGATGACTGAGATGACGAAGTCAGCAACGTCGTCAAGTTTGTCCGCATGGAAATCGAAATGGGCCAGCTCTCCGGCTTCTGCAGCCTGCCAAACAATCTGGGCCCTCTCACGAATAGCGCCGAGTGATAGAAGATACTTGACTTCAGGAATCATCTTGCTTTCCTGGTCAAGAAGTAAAGATTATTGATAGACGGGGATTGTGTTTTGTGTTTGCGAGTCAACTCTCTATCTAGTTGACTATGAAAAGCAGTCAGAGGGGATTGGGAGCTTCCCTACCTAGCTACGTTCCACCAAAGTGACAGCGGGGTGACGGATGTCTCGCTAGGCGCTCAATCTATAACTATGCATATGCACTAGGTCCACGAATGGTTGCATACCACGTCGCAAGTTAACCCCTGCAAGACAAACTTGTAAGCCATGGCGAGGAGGTCTTCCGCGCTTCAGCCTGTAGCACAAATCAATATCCACATCAAAAAAAGAAGAGTCTCATTTCCTAGTTACGTAGTCCACTAAATTCTGCTTCAATCTAATATTCATGCTCAAGCGCAGTTCCCGGCATAAATCAATCAGGCGAGGCAGAGGGGTCCGGCTCATGGCATGCATTTGTAGCATAGCCACACTCACCCCTGTATCTATTCTAAGGCTACGTCCAGGATTTAACTCCGTATCCAATACGAAGAGAATAGGGGTGCATGAACACTAAAGAGATTATAATGGTAATTTGATTCAGGTGCTTTGATTGGTTACTTTTTAACCCGCCCAAATGCTAAAGGTTGCTTACACAGCACTATAATGATAGTCAGATCAAATAGTGGTACTACCTACTTCTCTATCAACGAACCCCGCCGTCTCATAAATTGGGGCATGTCAGCCAGGTCCGTACGTATAATAGAGTGGTACCGGTATAATATCATCCTGATCAAGATTGTCAGTCTCTGCTGCTACTCCGCTTTTCTTACTAATTTCTTCGTTTTGAACATTTTGTCGTAATGTAATTATGGGTCCGATGCGTCGAAAAGCACATCCTCTGTCAAATCCCTTCCGTCGCGGCAAAGGGTCTTCGCCGCCGGTTGCAGAAGGGGACCAGCATGACGACTCTCAGACTCGTAGGCCAACCATCTCAGTCCCTGCCTCACGCAATCGGAACGCAAGTTCAGCAGACTCGAGGGACACACTCACACAGTCTCAGACGCCGATCCCTCAAATCTCTTCGGATTCGCCACCGCCAGCGTACAATGTTGCAAGTCCCATGAGAAACAAACCCTCCACGGCTTCCAGGTCTGCAGAAACAGACACCAATCTACGGAGGATTCCAGTTGATGAAGACCAAGTCCCCTCTCTCCCAGCCAAGGCCGTTACGCCCTCTATTGATAGTCGATCGTATTCGAGGCCAGCGATACCCTATCGCCCCGAAACACATCCAGGAAACCCATCAAGCCAGTTGCAGGACAATGATTCGCATGACCCAGTATTAGACGATCCCATGAAGTTGTGGGATGAAGCCTATGACCAACTTAAGCGACTTGATCCGGCCATAGTTGAAGCCTATGAAAAAATTCTTTCCCAGGACTACGCTCGTGAGGCGAAACGAGCCCAGGATAATGTCATTGAGCAAGATGACTGGAAACAAAGACGTTCGCAGATGGATAGAATCTTAAATAATGTCTTGCAGAATATAACAAAGCCGACTGGAGCTGAAAGAATAATGGCAGACGCGATTGATGTGCTCTTATCTCTCAAGGGGGTTATTGGTAGTAGTCTGCAGCCCGTACCTGTTGCTGCTTTGGCATGGACTGGCGTTTGCATAGGACTCCAGGTAAATGAAGACTCACCTGGAGATGTATATTTTTGCTTACACTCAACCCGTTAGCTTGCATCAGACACAATGATGGAACAACGAGCGCGAAATGCCGGGCTCGCCGATATTGCACTGAAGATGAAATGGTACTCTAGCTTATCGCAGATTGTCCTTGATGATAAAAACAAAAAGCTAGCCAACCTACGCAGCTCTTTACCCGAAGGGATCCTAGACTTCTATGTGAACATTCTGGCGTGCTTGTTAAAAAGCATTTGCGCAACCTACAAAGGAAGAACCCAGATATTCAAGGATTTGCTTAAATTAGACGGATGGGAGACAATGTTTCGCACGATACATGAGAAAGAGGCCTCTTTCCGCAGCGTTATTCGCGATTACAGCGATGAGCGAAAGATTTCCTATCTTGAGCTCCTCGTAGACTTGTATCGTTCAAGTGTTGAGGATGAAGTACTAAGAAAACTATTTGTCATCAACATGAAAACCGAAATTCAGTCTCTCCAGCATCGAAAAGATGATCTGATTCCAGAGTCATCCAACTGGATTCTCAGCAATGAAGTATTCTTAAAGTTTACTAGTTGGGAAGAGGGAAATCGATGTAGGAGACTTTGGATCAAAGGGAAAGCTGGTATGGGGAAGACGATGCTTCTAATAGGCATTGTTAAGAAGTTAGAAGATGAGCTCCAAAAGGAGCAGGAAACTCGTTTCGACGCCCCATACCTCTCATACTTCTTCTGTCAGGGTACGAATGGCAGGCTCAAAACTGCAACGGCGGTGGTACGAGGTTTGATTTGGATGTTTCTCCGACAAGAGCGTTCTCTTATCCAGTATGCGATGCGCCTGGCTGGGCAGAGTCTAGACGACGACTTGAACACCTTTCTTGATGTCAAGAACATTCTACTTGCAATGCTGAAAAATCCAATCATGAAAAGCGTATACATCATCATTGATGCCCTAGATGAGTGCATTGATGCCAGTCGCAGCGGCGGCATACCGGGCCGTGGGCATTTGCTTGATCTGATATCTCAAATTTCGCGAGACTATCCAAATGTCAAGTGCCTCATATCAAGCAGAGACGAGCTTGATATCGAGATGAAATTCTCCAGGGCGGGAGAAAAATCATGGGTTTCTCTTCAATTAGAGCTGGATCGCAAGGTTTTGGCAGGTCCAATTAACGCGTATATCAATAAGAAGATATCGAACCTGGAGGCAGAGTTCTTGGCAGAATGGGAATTTGAAGGCGAGGTTGAAGAGGAAGATAGAGAAATGATTCGCACCAAGCTCCAGGATGTGACAAGGGAAATGCATCGCAAAGCTGATGGTACTTTCCTTTGGGTTGCTTTGATATTCTTGCGAATCGAAGATGAGAGAACAGATCTCAGAGAACTTCCAAGGTTGGTCAATGAGACTCCAGAGAAACTTGAAGAGATCTATGAAAAGATGAAGTTGCAGATTCAAACAAAGAAGGATGGCAACTCTGGTTTCTGTATTAAGGCGCTTTCTATAGCCACCACAGCAAATCGTCCACTCAGGCTGGCAGAGATTCGAGTTCTTGCCGACTTCCCTCGCGACGTATCGCCTCTGAAAATTTTAAAACTATGCCGCTTTTTCAGAATCGCCGAAGACGACGATAAACAAAAGACAGTATATATGATTCACCAATCGGCAAAACAATGGCTTGAGCACCAGTTAAAGGAGGGACTTCTGGACGCTATTGAGGGCAATGACTATCTTGCCTCTGCTCATGCCTCCTTAGCTAAGCGTTGTCTCCAGATATTGAGCACCTCACTGAAAAGGAATATCTGGAATCTGCCAGATCCCGGAGTTGAAATCAGTCAGATACAATCGGCGTCTCAAAGTCACGCTTCCGACATGCACAACAAAGAGAGTGCACCTGATTCATACCAGAAATCGGAAACCCGGATAGTATGCTCTCCGAATGCTACAGACGACGAACTCATTCCCGCAACTTATGCTGCATTGAATTGGTTTGATCACGTCCTCAAGGGGCATTCCCAAGACGATGGACAAAATTTAGTCGCAATTTTAGAATTCATGAAGCATCAGTTCCTCTACTGGCTCGAAGCACTGAGCTTACTGCGCCAAGTGGGTGACGGTGCTGCTATCATCGCGCGTCTCAATCGTTATATCAAGGTATGTACTTTCTCGTCGTTTCTATTGTATAGTCTAAGATGCTGATAAACCCCAAGAGCATAGCAAGCTCGGGCCAGTCTTCGCGGACTGTTACAGAATTAATCTCACTGGTGAGAGATGCAAATCGATTCACTCTTTACTATCGAGGCATCATCGAAATCGCCCCACTCCAGGTTTATGTAGCTGGCTTGCAATTTAGTCCCATGCAAAGTCAAATCAAAAGCCTGTTTCAACGAGTACGTCCCGAGTGGATTAGCACACCGCCATTAGTTGAGGAGTCTTGGAGTCCCTGTTTGCAAACCCTTGAGGCTCACAAAGGGTCTGTCTTTTCCATCGCCTTTTCTCCTGACGGCAAACGCCTCGCTTCTGGATCGCATGATAAAACAGTGCGCATATGGGCTGCGGAAACTGGCACGCTGCAGCAAACCTTACAGGGACATCGAGATTGGATATCATCCGTCGCTTTCTCACACGACGGCAAGCAACTGGCATCGGGATCCCATGACAAAACTGTGCGAATCTGGGATGCTGAAACGGGAACACTGCAACAAATCTTGATGGATCATCAAGACTTGGTCTCTTCGGTAGCCTTCTCGCCTGGTGGGAGCTGGTTGGCATCAGGCTCACATGATGGGATGATACGCGTCTATGACCCTAAAACAGGGGCTCTTTACCAGACTATCGTATTTTCAGATGTCTGGGTTCTTTCTATTGCCTTCTCCTATGATGGAACTAAACTGGTGGCAGGCTTGCATGATGGTAAGATAGGAATCTGGGACGTCGAATCAGGAACTCAGCATAGCCTGCATGAGGGGCATAAAAGTTCCGTCTCCTCGGTGACATTCTCACGGGATGACCAGCGAGTCGCGTCTGGTTCTCATGATACCACCATATGTATCTGGGACGTCGAAACCACCGAGTTGTGTCAAACTCTTGATGGTCATAAGAGCCCCGTGTTGTCTTTGGCTTTCTCCCCGGAAGGAGACAGACTGGCTTTTGGGTCCAGAGATAATCTTGTTCGTATATGGAATACGGAAACAAATGAGGTGAGAACGACACTTAAAGGGCACCGCAACTCCACTCTATCTGTTGGTTTCTCTCCAGACGGAAAAAGACTAGCATCAGGTTCACAGGACAAAACAATTCGTGTCTGGGACATGGAGACGGAGGCAACACAACAAAATGTACACTACCATAGCAATTCCGTCTCTGCATTGGCATTCTCCCAGGATGGCAAATTGCTCAGTTCGGGTTCTTTTGACAATACAATCCGGATCTGGGATGCCGAGACTGGAGTTTTACGCAACGTCCTCGAAGGACATAGGAACTCAGTTTACTCACTGGCCTTCTCCACTGACGGGAAATACTTAGCATCCGCTTCGCATGATAAGACCATCCGTGTCTGGAATGTCGAGACATGGGTGCTACAGCACGTATTGAGAGGACACAGAAATTCCGTCTTCTCCGTTGCGTTCTCGCCTGATGGGCGGCAGATAGTTTCGGCGTCACACGATAAAACAATTCGGGTTTGGATAACGGAGAAAGGAGCCCTTCGACACACGCTCACGGGCCACAGCAACTCAGTCGCTTCAGTCGCATTCTCTTATGACGGACAACTCTTGATCTCGGGTTCACAAGACAAAACTGTTCGAATATGGGACGCCGAGACCGGAGTTCTTCGACAAACACTAAACTGCCAAAGCTCTATTTCCTCCGTAGCCTTTTCCCATGACGGAAAGCGTTTCGCCGCTGGTGCTCATGACGGGACAGTGACAATATGGAATGCTGGGGCAAGGGAACCCGAAAAATCGTTCGGTATTGGGAGCTCTCCGTCCAAGCTAGCCTTTACTAAAGATGGAAGCGGACTTGTCACAGAAAGGGGGTATATACCTTTCCAACCATCGTCGCACAGTAGTCAACCTTTGGTACGATCAACATACTCGGTCCTTGCTGATAAGTCTTGGATTACATGGAACGGCGACAAAATGCTGTGGATACCATGGGAATATCGGCCAGTGTGTTTGATGGTTCGAGGTCACAAAATAGCGATAGGCTGTGCGTCAGGCCGAGTCCTTTTGCTTGGTTTCAGTCCAGTTGTCTTTCCAAGGGTAGCAAGGAAGTAAAATGTTTCTCTCCGCGCTGAAGAATATCTTACGAGGTTCTTGGTCTTCTATGGTAGCAGATATTGCAGGGATGACTTCCCCAGCTATATCGACAAAAGGCCGCTGTCTTGTTTATCGTCAGGGGCTTCATTGTCAACGGCACCATCAACAGCCTAGGATCGCCTCATATATTAAAGATGTCAAAGACCTTACAAGGGATCACTGGGGCTAGTATCACAACGCTTCGCCTTCATCTACCCATAATTGAGCATCGTGATGACGAGGTTACAAGAGCGTCAGAGCCTTTAGCCAGAGGGTATATAGATCTACGTTGGGGGCTATATAGAAAACTAAGTACCTACTGGAAAACCGCTTCCTGAGTATCATTTCATACGCGCAATCTTAATCCTAATAGCTAGGTTGTGTAATTGATGACTCTACTTTAATTGGTGTAGAACTTAGCGACATGGCTAAGCGGGGTAGAGAATTGCTTTTTTCTCTTTGCGAATCACTGTCCATTTTGCGCCTTATTAATCATCTATATTTGGAAACAAAGCGCGTCTTTATATTGGGGTGGTTGCAACACGAGTCCATGGCCCCCTGTCATAAGTGGAACGCTAGCAATGGACGAATACCCTTCCCTCAAGTACCCCTCTTTCCAATGCTTATAACCTTCAAAAGGCCCAATTTCATTGAATCATCCACCCAAGATCTTTGATTATTATTGCTGCTATCTAAAGAGACATGGCTGGCTCAATTGTGGCTGTCGTTGGGGGGCTAAATATGGACATGATCTTTGAGGCGGAGCGCATGCCTGATATTGGCGAGTCTATGGATAGCTCGAGCTTGTCAAACTTCCCAGGCGGAAAAGGTGCCAATACTGCTATCGCGACGTACCGGGGAAGCCGCTCCAAGCCGACGACCGAAGTTGCAGGTGGAAGAGGTGACAAAGGCGACATTCGAGTGTTTATGAATGGTGCGGTGGGGGACGACGACTTTGGCGTCATGCTCAAGACCAGGTTGCAGCAAGACGGCGTTGAAACGTCGGGCATTCGCACCATTTCCGACACCAGGAGTGGTACGTGTGTTGTCATCGTGGAGACGGAATCAGGTGATAGCAGAAACATAGCATATCAGGGCGCGAATCTGAAGTGGACGCCTCGCGAACGCAACTCGGTGGAATGCCTGGCGGGAGGAGAGAAGCCAGATCTCGTCATTGCCCATCTCGGCGTTCGACGCGAGGAAGTCGAACGTGTGCTTGAGACGGCTAGTCGAAGTGGCGTCGATACGCTGCTGAATCCTTCTCCCGCTGTCTATCTAGTCAACTCGACATACAAGAACCTCACTCACCTCGTTCTCAACGAGACGGAGGCAGCTTTGCTTTCCGGACGCAATGTTGACGAGCTAAACAATTTGGCCGCCTGGGAGGAGGCGGTGGAGGACTTTATACAGCTGGGCGTCACCAATGTGGTGATTACCTTGGGAGCAAAGGGTGCCTATTACGCTACAAGCGATGGACAAAAAGGAGTGGTGGATGCTGAGAAAAACATTGACGTTATAGACACGACGGGAGCAGGGTACGTACATATCAAACCTCCTTCTTCATATCTGGCCATAGACACCCTCTTTGTGACACATATCTTGCCTATTTGGTGTCTCAAGTAATATGTACGAGCTCTAAGTACTGTGTTCAAACAGGGACACTTTCGTGGGCAACTATGCTACCGAGTACATCAAGCAAAAGCAGCTGGGCACGTGGGATATCAGCAGGGCTGTGACTCGTGCGTGCAAAGCGTCAGCTCGGACCATTCAGCGACTTGGTGCTCAAGAATCCATTCCGTGGGCCGACGAAATAGATGGGTAGAGGCGTTGTAATAGAATATGCCCGATCAATGATTTTATTTTTTTTTTCTTCGAACGAAGTGTCCGTCGACATCAATTTCAAGTTGCTTCTAAAGTGCTAGTAGTGAGCAGTGGCCTTCCAGAATATGTTGTTCCAAGACTGGAAGACAGATATCGGTCGCAGCATGATTTCCGAACCTGTTGATGCTTCAGTTATTCAACGAGATGCCGCAAGGGAGTCTTCTAAAGAAGGAGTGTCGTTGAAAAATGTACTGCCTGGAAAGCTTTGGTAAATGAAGCTTTCGAAGGGGATAAATAGCGTTTATTAAGGCAAGTGGACCCTGAATATTATGACTGAATAGATACCACTCGCTTAACCTACCGCTTTTAATTCATGGAATTTCATATTATTCAAAGCTTTAATATTATTAATAAAATAGCGAACAAGAAAGAAAAAAAAAAATCAGGTGAAAGATAAGAGAGTCTAACGCTGAAGAGAGAAGCATGCTAAGTGATACAGATTATCATTATCTAAAGATGATTCTACACGCTTATCCACGGTTAATAGTGTGCTTGACTCCTGCAGAGAATCCCCTTTCCACGAAATGCGGTCATACGTGTTGTATCGACTGTTTTGGAGGCCTCTGCGCTGCGGCCGGCTCAGCAGAGAAGAATTTCTTAATCACTTGCCTAGGCTTTATGGGAAAATGCCAGGTAGTGTTTACTCTTGAAGAGCTACAAGGTAATCTTTCATCCAAGGCATCTTTTCCCTCCTATATCCAACGCCACCCGCAATCCTTCCGCTACTGCCTAAAACCAGACTGTGGCATGACCTATCGCGTCACGAGCACAAACAAGTTCAACACATGCGCAAAATGCCTGACCGTGACATGCACATCTTGCCACGTTCCGCATGAGGGTAAGACGTGCGCGGAGTACAAGGACGAAGCCTCCGGGGGTTACGCAGCTGTGAAGAAGTTGCAGAAGAAGCTTGGTATCAATGATTGCCCTAAATGTACGACGCCCTTGGAAAAGACGCCCCGGGGGGGGAGGGCTGTAATCATATGACCTGCACAGTTTGTGGATCACATCTTTGCTGGGTTTGTTTGGAGGCGTTTACGGCAAGTGGACCATGCTATGATCATATGAAGGCAAAGCATGGAGGAATAGGGCTGGACTATCTAAATGACTTTCGGTAAAGTTAAGGCTCCTGCCAAATTTGTGGTATCAGCCTCGGCGCTACAGCTACTTTCGGAATTAGCTTCTTATCTCTGTTCAGGTTGACCATAATGAACGATTTTGCCAATACATCGGAAATAGGACTTGCGATGTGACAGCCCTGCTTTAAAGTTAAACGGGCATAGCTGTCATCTTGCTTTTTGATGAGTCGTGGTCCATATTTTGCTCGCGTTTCTTGGAGGTCAGATTACCAAACATTTCCAATTCCGAGATAAGATAAAAGTGATTATTTACTTTCGGATTAGCTATCAAATTTAAAGTATATGACAGGCGTCAAGGCAGTAGATCAGCTTCTCAAATGAAGTCTCTCATTGCTTTATACAGTATCATGAACATCTGGCACGATTGAGTTTACATCTCATGAGTACCTTGGTGCAGGACTTCGTAATTGCAGAAGGTTTCGTCAATTTGGCAGCCATGAAACGAAGGTAATACTTCTTAAAAGTAATTACCGGGTTTTGCTTTAGGGTTCGAGTATACTTTAATTTTGAAGGCACGTGCACCAGCTTTGCAGGCAAGTATATCTTCAATCTTCCAATTTATACAAAAATTTGCGTGATTTCTTAAACAATGCGCATTATGTTAAATAATAATCTCGAATTGCTATCGAATAACTAAAAATGCTCGTGGGCAGTTGCGCGTTGAAACAGAAAAATGGAAAAGGAAAAAAATTCATACACTCATATAACGCCTCATTGACCAATCAAACACCGATCTTATATGAACCGAACAGTTGTAACAACAACATCAATCTTTTTACAAAGCAACGGCAACGACGCCGACAAGACCAGCGGCGAAGCCAGCAAGTCCCATACCCAACCCGGCGGTAGGGGCAGCAGCAGCGCCACCAGTCGAAGTATGAGTCGAAGCAGCAGTGGCCCCGGTGTGAGTAGAAGTGAAAGTGCTGGTAGCAGTAGCCGAACCGGCAGAGTTGGTGAGCGTAGTGGCGCCGGTCACAGTAGCGGTACCGGTGACATCGGCAGCAGTGTTAGAGGCACGCGACGCCAAAGATGCGGCCGCACTACTCTCATTATCGGCAACAATGGAAGCATCAGAAGCAAACTGCGACGCGAGCGAGGCGGATGCACTATCCGTCTCAGTAGCGGCTCGGGCAGCCCATGATGTAGCTTGGAAATGGGCGTCGCTGGCAAGACTGGAAGCGTCGCTGGCCCATTTACTGTAGTCTGATGCCGCGGCGCTGGTATATGTGGCGATTGAGTGGGTGAATGAGTCCCAGCCAGAGGTGATTGAGCCGCCGATGCTGCTGAAATCAGAACCTAGTTGTCCACCGAGATTGCTGAAGGCATTGCCGAGGTCGGTGCCGACGGCGCCAAAGTCGCTGCCAATTTGATCCCAGAAGTCTCGTCGTTGGGGAACGGCAGGTGCTTGTGTGATTTCGGGGTGGGGGACGGCGTAGGCCGTGGTGAGTAGGGCTGAGGCGAGGATGAGTCTGTACTGCATGGTGTTGGTATTATTTTATTGATCCGATCTGGGTGATGACTGGATGGCTGGTAGTTATAGACACTCAGTTGTGGAGGGTGTTCTGAAGAATGTGATGTGGTATGAAACTGGATGGAGATCTTCTGTTCAAACACGAGCGAACCACCTCCTTTTATGTACCGCACGACGTGATCAGATCCAACATCGCAGGATCGGCCCCCGGCACCATTCTTTAGTACGTACCAGCATACACTGCCATACGGATACAGTGCGACACCACCAAAGCTGTACCTCGTACGGCCGATACATAACTACCCCATGAAATCAACTAGAAATCAGGTAAATCACGTCACACAAACGCATGTTTTTCAGCGGGCGGGGACTGCTCAGCCCCAAGTACCAGTAGACATGCGATTGAAAAGATGAGGAATCAGAGGCTTAAGGCCTTAACAGGGCCAATTAAGGGGCCAGATACTCCACATTTCGCTTAGATAAGGCATGCTTACTGGTGGCGGGATATGTTACAATACGAGTACGAACATGACTTTGAGCACACCGCGACAGTAACTCTCGACTTAAACGGTAGTTACATTTACGTCGTACCTAGTTTCTCAAAGACTATGTTCATGGAGTACAATTGTCAATAATCTCCGAAAGATTCCCTAATCATACTCCAGGGAAAACCACTGAAGAACCAACCCACCTAACGTTTACAGAACTGCAGAGTAATTAAACTAATGTATCCGATCGACAAGCCACGGAAGTCAATGGTCTGTTTCCAATTTCCTGCACCTATCTTAGCGCAGAACTGCGACAGTAGCGTGCAAAATAGTTCCTTGGCCAGCCATGAGGCCCCCTTTGAATTCCCAGAGATACGAATACGTATTTCGCACGACGATGTGTACGTAATTTTGATACCGGATACCGTATTATAGATTACAATTGTATCCGCTAGCCGCGCGCTGATTGGCCCAACAAGCAGTCACAGCCGCACTGGGGTAAAAATAGGACTGTGGCTGAAGCGTGGGACGGTCAGCATGATTGCCACATGCTACCGAGTACGTACATAGTACCTGCGGCCTTAAATTGAGCTGCCTGGTGTGGCGGGGTGATGAAATAGAAGCGCAAATGAGATAACGGTTTATTCTTCTGCCTGGGAAAACTTGCGCAGTCTGTTGGGGACGTGGTACTGTACGATGCATGACTCGTGATTCTCGCGATGCAGCAATCCGATGATGCTATGTATGGATGCCTATAGACAACCAGACAGATCCGATTGGTCAATTGTGACCATCTATTGAAGATTACTCAATACACGTCAATATCCAAGACTTGTCCTGTTCGTGTTCAGCCTTGCTTTTGCTTCAGAGGAGGCGAGTTGGCAGTCTACTTGACAATAATCTTACATACCATTCAGCTGATGCGTGATTGATCATATCATGAGCGGGAAAGCTGCAGATTACAGACTTGACCGCTACAGCCTTATTACCGTGGAAGTGACCTGAAACACGATTCCGAGCACTTCCGGAACAAAGCTAGAATTGTCTAGAAGCCACAAAGAATAGAGTCCCGGATTATTTGCACGACACAGTACATAGTGCAGTACGGTACTTATAGTCTTATTGTAGCGATCCCACGAGCTACGCCACAGGTACATCGACTTTCTATAATCTTTGCGGTGTGAAACACCAGCAAGGGGTATGGCCGGTGCGGGTCAGCCTCCCTGCTTGAGCTACCTCATAAATGTTAGGTCTCGTAGCCTTGGGCAGCAACACTTGAAATGCATAGACAATAAGAAATAACAGCCAAGATTTAGGAAGAAAAATGGAAGTAATGCCTCTCTCTTCTGAATTTAGTGCTTTTAAGCACAAATCGCAAATGAATGGCCCTTGTAGGACTGTTAAGGCTTTAGAATAAGAGGCAGTGACCTGACTTTAACGCCTGGGTCGCTATTAATTAGTGGTGGAGTGCCTAAGTTGTAGCAATCTACACACTAAAATTTAGCAATAAGTTAACTGAACTTAGCAAGCAATCTCTAAAACTTAGCGACTACACTCACAATCGTAGAGGATCTTGACTGTAAATTAGCACTTCTGAAAATGACGACGACCCCACCAACAACGGCCGATTAAGCCAAGAAGACAAATAGATAGATATAATGTCTTAATGTCAGTTTTCTCTGCTACTACTTAACTGCTTCCTTGAGGCCTCGCTACAGTAGCGATATTTTTACCTCTGAGATATCAACCAATTAGGATACGAGGCTCTTCGGTAGCCTTTTCTGGCGTTCAAATCGGCTGATGGGATATTTATTCTACAGTAGTTTGCTGGCGGACGGGAGTTCCCGCACCAGCCTTCCCGCATCAGCCTCATGAAGAGCAGCGGGGTTGAGCTACCCTCATCCCAGCTCCTTCTCAACCTCACCTCCTAGTGTCAATCACGAACTATTTCCCCCTCAAAAAATGGAGGGAAAACTCACTAATACCTATCAGCAAGAAAAGGTTGCGAGACACAGCAGGCGAACTTTTCCTAATATTGACTCCTTCCGTTTGTTGCGTCGCGGCAAGTCGCCCAATCCAGAGAATGAGAATCAGAAAAATGCTCAGCTCACCACTGGTGCCAATGCTGCGACCCTGGAGGCTGCTCCGGACGACAGTAAAGATGCTTGGTTGGGTGCAAAGACGGCCACAGCGAATCCGACAAAAGACAATGATATGTGGGCGATAGCCGAAGAGAAATTGCGAAAAGACCCCCGAAAACGTGAGAAGTTGGAGCAGTACGACGGTATCCTTGAAGCTCATTTCAAGACCAAACTAAAGCCTATTGGAACGCTGGAGAGACGTGAGCAATTTCTCGAATTTCTCAACTCAGAAATTGAACAGTTAAATAGTACTACCAACAACGGGACTCGGCTGGGGAGATGTAGCAACAAAGCGAAACGTTTCTTTAGAACTGCTGCCGACAGCATTATTGCCACAAAAGGCATTATCACCGCAGCGACAACACCATGTCTGCCTGCTTCAGTGGCATGCGCTGGCGTCACAGTACTCTTATCAGTAAGTCTACAGTCACGTAGGTAAGCGGATACTAAATGTCTTCCTTTAGTTCTGTGTTCAGGCTGCAGATGAGCGACAGCTGCTTTTTGATGGCTTGAACACCGTCTCTGGATCAATTTACCGCATTGCCGAATACGAAAAGCTCCTTTGCAACGACGGTACCCCGCAAACTGAAGAAGTCAAGGTCTCGATTACAACTGCTTGTTGTAATATCATTGAATTTCAAGCCCGAGCAGCCTGTTACCTACAGACCAACCCAATCGAGAGCGCAATCCGTAACATGTTCAAGTGGGATGGATGGGATGAATTGCTGTCGGCGATTAAAGAAGCCGAAGTAAGGGTCAAAGATTGCGCGGAGAGAAAGAGCATGAATGATATTTGCCAGATCTTTGTTAAGTTTGACGAGTTCAAGGGCGAGATTAGCGAGGGGTTCTCAAAACTAGCAATGACACAAGAAATTGATCGAAAACGGAGAGTCGATGCTTTTCTCCGGCTCCTCTACGACAACGCTTGTTCCTACGAGGACAGCAAAAACAGAAACCGTAAGCGAGTCAGGGGTACATGCGATTGGTTCACCAACCACGACTTATTCAGGGAATGGAATTTGCCGACAGAGAGTCGCCTTGAAACGTCACGTCTTCTCTTCGTGACGGCAGATCCAGGCTGCGGTAAATCAGTCCTGTCTAGATATCTTATTGACGAAATTCTCCCGGACGACGGAAGGACGGTGTGCTACTTTTTCTTCAAGGATGACTTTGAGAACCAAAAGAGCTCTCTTGGAGCCCTCTGTACTCTTCTCCATCAACTTTTCGACATGAACCACCACCTTGTGACACCAGATATTCTGGACAAGCATGGGGCACGTGGGGAAAAGTTCGTCGAGTCCTTTTCTGAGCTCTGGAAAACATTTATCGACGCGGCTAGCCGCCAAGAGACTGTTTGTGTTCTTGATGCTCTTGATGAATGCCAGAGTTCCGACAGGAACCAGCTCATTGATGTCATCACCAGTACTCAAGTCCCAGGTCTGAAGTTCTTGCTCACAAGCCGACCGTACGAACACATACGCCGTGAATTCTCCCAAAGACTTAAAGCTCACATGGCGTCAATTCATCTACAGGGTGACCGTGGACCCACAGCAGACGCAATCGTGCAGGAAATTAAGCTGGTTGTGGACAACCGAATTGAGGAGACCGCTGATTTCTTCCGTTTAGAGCCTGATGAGCGCCGATTAATGAGAAAACAACTGGAATCTGTTCCAAACAGGACGTACCTATGGATCACTCTCGTTTTCGATGGTTTGATGGAAAAGGAATCTAGCATCGCCAGGAAGGACATCATAAATTTGACTAAAACGCTACCACAAGGAGTCTACGACGCATACGAAAAGATCTTGAAAAAGAGTCGGGACCAGGAAATGTCCAAAAAGCTCTTGCATCTCATCTTAGGCGCAAGGAGACCGCTCTCTCTTTCTGAGGTTTCCGTGGCATTGGCGTTCAATGGACAACAGTCTTGGGATGATGTAGCTGAGGATATGATTCCAGAGGACAGAATCCAGGATACCATTAGAGATCTTTGCGGCCTCTTTGTCACTGTTGTCGACAAAAGAGTTTATCTCCTCCATCAAACGGCGCGAGAGTTCTTGGTCAGTGATTTCTCTGACAAGAAAACCACCAAGATCCGGCGTCTCAGCAGCTCAAAGAACTACGAGACAGGGGCTATCATCTTCATCGCACAAGGCTTGACTCTTCTTTTCGCCACTTTGTTACATATTATGCGACCAATATTCCACAGGCTCTGGCTCTCCTTCACTAAGTCATGGCAACATTCAATGGATCTGACTTACTCTAACTCAGTCCTTGCAGATACATGCATTTCCTGTCTGGAGCTAGGTTTTCCAAAAGAGAATGCTTCGTTGTTCGAGTACTCCGCTATTCACTGGGCAGACCACTACCATCAGTCAGCGAAAAATTACAAAGTAGCTGCAGCAGAACGGACAAGATATCTTTGCCTGCCCGAATCACGCACACAGTGGACTGAAATTCACAATAAGCACGATGATATCCCTCTAACTGGGTCCGCACTTTGTTTGGCATCTGCTCTAGGACTTGAGAGGGTGGTAAAGATGCTTCTACCTGAGCAAGACTCGATTAGCGTCGATCCTCTGAACGAAGTGGACTCCCAGGATAAGTATGGTTGGACGCCACTGTCATGGGCTGCACAGTATGGGCACGAGGCAGTGGTCAAGCTGCTGCTCGAGAAAGGTGCGGAGCTGGAGACAAAAGATAATTACCATGGTCAAACACCACTGTCACGGGCTGCAAACAGTGGGCACGAGGCGGTGGTCAAGCTGCTGCTCGAGAAAGGCGCGGAGCTGGAGACAAAGGATGATTACAGTTGGACACCACTGTCACAGGCTGCACAGCATGGGCACGAGGCAGTGGTCAAGCTGCTGCTCGAGAAAGGTGCGGAGCTGGAGACAAAGGATAAGTATGGTCGGACGCCACTGTCATGGGCTGCACAGTATGGGCACGAGGCGGTGGTCAAGCTGCTGCTCGAGAAAGGCGCGGAGCTGGAGACAAAAGACAAGCACCATGGTCAAACACCACTGTCATCGGCTGCAGAGTATGGGCACGAGGCGGTGGTCAAGCTGCTGCTTGAGAAAGGCGCGGAGCTGGAGACAAAGGATAAGTATGGTCGGACGCCACTGTCATGGGCTGCAAAGCATGGGCACGAGGCGGTCATCGAGCTGCTACAGAGACGAAAGCCTAAAGATTTATAATTACGAAATATGTTAGTTATATATTATATTATAATAACTTTAATAAAGAGGGTCCTAGGGGAGCTGATGTTTATATACTATGGAATATTGCCACAGGCTGTGTCTAACATATTCTAGAAACTTCTACCAAGGAACTTTTTGCCTTGTGATGCTGTCTACTTTCTGTTCCTGCAAGCTGGTGGCACGGCAAATGGGGTGTACTAGCAGGGAGGATAGTCGAGCAGCACTCGCCACACCTTTGTGGGTTCAAATTGCAAAGATTATGGGAAAGTACTATGTAGAAGGTACCTGTTGCGCAGCTCATGTTAATGCTTAGCTTAGTTTGGTAAGGCGGCTGGAAACCCCGCAGTGAACTGGGCGGGGAAAGTTAGTGTGCAAGTGTGAAGCTGATTTTGCAGGGCCCTGTAGTGCGGCCAGGAGAATCACTTCTCATAAACCAACCAACTCGTACACCCAACAAGCCCAGCCAAAAACAAAGTCGTCAACACCCCAGCTCCAGCCCTATCCGCAGTCGTAATTTCCCTTGTCCTCATATCACCTAATCTTCCCTGCGATACACTACCACCACCATTCGGCCCCGACCCAGCAGCAGGATTCCCTTTACTGGTCCCACCACTCGCATCCGTAACCGGCGGGGCAACCTCATGAATCAGATTACTCTGCAACACTTCCAACGCACTCATCTGCTCCCCTAGACCTCGACTACCATCCCATTTCTGATCGGTCCATTTCAGTCCACAGCTCGTCCCGTTGGGGCCCCCCGTACAGGTCTTTGCTGCCGCGAGGGCTGATGCATGTAGTCGAGGCATGATGATGTCGTAGGTGAACGGTGCCATTTGGGTGGTCGCTGCCATCCAGCGCGCAAAGTAAGCTTTGAAGGATTTTTGATCAACTTGGCAGGTTCCGACGAGTTCGCAGGCGCGTTCGTACATGACGTTTTCAGGGTCGGTGGTGAAGAAAACGTTTGTTGCGTTGAGGATTCGGAGGGTCCGGTCTCGCCAAATGTCACTGCCGTTGGTCTGGATACGTCAGTGATTGTGATGCGAGGTTTTAAAGGTCTACCAGGTTGTGGAAACTCACAAAGTTATACATATTCGCCGCACCCAGCAAGTATACTCCCGAGTTGTATGTCCATTCAATCAGATTATAGTTCTTGCAATCCGTCGTATCATCCGCGCCATCCCAGAACCGATACTCCGGGGTGAGAAATCCAACATCAGCGGTCCATTGCCACGTCTTATCCGCCCAGTCGGCATACGTCTGATTGCCCGTATACTTGGCCAACCTCGACGCAATATTGAAGAAACCACCATTCGAAATCGTGTTCTTGTAGCCAAACCCTTTGTTCCAGGTG
Organism: Talaromyces verruculosus; assembly: GCA_038993655.1. Lineage (NCBI taxonomy): Eukaryota > Fungi > Ascomycota > Eurotiomycetes > Eurotiales > Trichocomaceae > Talaromyces > Talaromyces verruculosus. Next base: position 146,653 of record JBBVQN010000062.1, read on the forward strand.
AATATCTGCCATCGAAGTCCGCCACCACACGTAGTCGGATCCCACCTCACCGCTTGCGAGTTGAAAACTGCTTGCGCCAGTGCAAGCCATTGCGGTTGATCTGGAGGCGGATTTGGGAAGTTTCGCTCTGCAGCGGACATGGCTGCCATACCCCAAAATGCCTGATCATCGTTTCCTTCCGTCATTGTTTGATTCTTGGGCATGAAATTCGCGTCCGGGCTGGCTTGCCATAGCAGGGCTTGAGTGGTCATGTTGTTCCATGTGTCGTCCCCTGTGTATGCCCAGTAGTCGACTAGAGCGCCGAACATTGCACCTGCTTCCCACCAGTAGTAGGGATCTGGTAAGTTGCCGGGGTTGTCGCCTGGTCGGTAGCCGGTGTAGTAGGTCATCATTTCGGTAGCTACAATTTTTGCGGCTGATTTAATGGAGTCTGTGCCTGTCAGTTACTTACTTCTGTACAGAAGTTGAAGGCAATTTGTGCGTACTTGAATCATCGATGTTGAGCTCAATGGCATTAATGGCCTGCGTTGCTAGTAGGATTGTGGATATGACCTGACCAGGTCTTCGTATATTGGACCACATCGCTGCGCGAAAACGAAATTCGTGAATTCGTGAGATTGTTTCAATTTCCTACTCTCCTTCCCGTTCCTTTACTGAGTGGCAAACGTTTGGAGATGGGAAAATGAGGTGCTTCTGCCGAATATCCTAAAACCGAAAGGGTTGGAATCCCTCCCTACATCGAGGATGGAAAGTGTGAGGTCATTCAATTCGTTCGTCAATGCTTGTCAAAAATTTCCCTAAAAGACGAGGGGGAAAATTCATCAATCTTGTGACGCGCGTGAAGCCGTACAAACCGTGACCGTTTGTTGCAAGTTATGGAAGATGGCCACAAAACGAGACAATACATACAAGCTTAACCAGATGGCCTCGAATGAACTGTAGTTAGTCGTCCATCTCAATTCTAAGGATCTTAGATAAACAACCCTTGAAAGGGGTCCAAGAAGGGATTGGCTCACTGGCCTAGGAAAGAATGTTCGTTATTACCTTAAATGGAAATAATGCATTCCTTGCCCTAGATGTCGGTGCTTTGACTACCCCTGTACAACAGCAACCGATCGATTATTTCGCTATAATTGATGGTGCATAGCTACTCCAAATTTCGAGCTATTAAAATGTCCAATAGATATTCCCATTTCATCGAAAAGCACCGGCGATGCTGTAGTGTTTTCAAGTGAAGGTGTGATTTCGCCAGCGACAAGGGTTAAAACCATGGAGGAGGGTCAACAACATTGAAGTCTCAGTCTAAGTACAAATCCTACCTCCATCGCACGTCAATCATAAACATTTGTACCAGATATAGAATCCATAAGCACAGTATGCACACGGAATTCAATATTCCGTTTCCCACTGCTACAATATGAGAGGTCTGCGAGAATAGAGCAATGATATGCTATGTCGAAAAATCGATGTTGACAAAAGAGAAGAATTGGGAGGGCAAGATTATATCTACACATTAATTCTCTGAAAGTAAAAGCATTCCACCGTATTCGATTCGAATTCCGAGTTCTATATCAAACTATTGGATTATTTATCACGATACATGAGTCTATTGCGACCTTTGTGTAACCTGAGCACTCTTGTTGACTCGTTGTGCACACTGATACAAAGGAGCTGCTCCCCAGTTGTAAGTTCCCAGAGCTCAACCGAGCCGAACTACACGTACTTACAGTTGCTAAAGATGTTCGCATTACTTTATTGCGATGGCGGTTGGAAAACTACTTTCAAACCTTGACCTGGTGAAAAGAGTCGACTCGTGAGAAACGCAAAATCTATATTTGTCCTTGAAACTCATACCCTGCATACTGATCAGGTATGTCCAACTAGATCGCCGTATTACCAGGCAGACCTGCAGCGCCATCATGAACACATGTCATAATATTACTATTTCATGATCGAAGGTTACAAGGGCCCTTTGGCTATTTTCATTCCGGCTTCATCAAAGACATGTCGTAGCCCGAGGTATAGGTCCTCAATCACGAATCCCGGACGTTGATGTTATCAACAGAGAAAAGCTTCACAAACCCACGTAGTCAACGAATATTATCGTGCGTGGGGGGTATAGACAAAAGCGATGTGAACGTCTACGGATTGGGAAAGTGGTGCAATGAGCTTTTCCCACTGTACGCAGCAGATGGAGAGCATGTCATCGACATGGATGGATATGACGTGGATTCATTTGGCACCAAGCCCTTTGCAGTTTACTTAACCGCATACATCAAGACTGAAGATGGAACCACAAAATACCGGGTTCTAAGGCGATTAAAAACGAAACGGAACTTATCCCGGCATGCTGGATAATGCTGTTGGTGGAAGTCTTGCATCGAGAGAACAGCCTATTGACTGTATTGTTCGGGGGGCTGCAGAGAAAGCTTCTTTGCCTCCGGAGTTTACTTGGGCTTCCATCAACGCAGTGCATTGTCTTATCGAACGACTTCTTTGGATAATGGCCAAGCGGGATGTCAACATCAATATCAATATGTTTACGAGATCGAGTTACCGTTGGATGTAATCTATACATTCAAGTCAGAAAAGAAAAACCAACATGTTTACATGACGTGTAACTTTCACATAAATATATCTTCAATCTTGATTGGAGTCTCATCTCATTAGAGGCTCTGCTTCAGTGCGTGGGGGCTGCGTGCAGGCCAATACTCAGGGCGCTACATATGTCCCGATTAGGCTTGATGTAGCGCCTGATTGTCGCTAACCCCAACGCCTTGCCCTAATGTATACACATGTATCGCGCGCACTGCCATGGAAGTTTTGGTGATGAGCTTTGTTGTCGGTGGATATGCCGATGTAAAATTCATGAGCCAGGTGTCCACCTGGAACACAAAGCTGAGCTCCTGCATACTCAACATATATATATCCTCACGATAGCCCTAGCTATTTGTTTACCTCAAAACATTCCAAGGTTGAGTTACATATGCATTAATTCAAGAATAATTGCAACAATCAGACAAATCTTTCAAAATGATTCATTCCAGAATCCCTCTTTTCACACAGCTGTCCAGCTTGCTAGCTGCTGCCCACGCCACAACACTTGTTCAATGGGGCACCTGTACAGACAACTTTGGCAGCCTATTACCTGTCGATTGCGGTACACTCCTCGTGCCTCTTGACTATACCGTGACCTCAAATGAGACCTATACATTAGACCTTTTCCGGGTTCCGGCAACAATACAGCCGGCGAAGGGAAGTATCGTGCTCAACTTTGGTGGTCCAGGAGAGGTAGGACGATCGACATTAGCTGGTTACGCAACTCTCTTGCAAGTGTGAGTTTTACATACCTATAATTATAAGAACACATGAATGATTGATTGTTTAGATTATCCGGAGGTGAATATAATCTAATTTCGTTTGATCCACGGTATGACCTTCCTTTGCTTTAATATTGGTACAGTGTGTACAGCATACTGACATGGCTAGCATTGCAGTGGCACTTCCGCCAGCAGTATGCCATTTACTTGTTACGACAGCGAATACGAACTACAAAAAATATGCAGATGCTCAGACAGCGCCCGATGCGGATGATATGGCGGCTTTGGGGCGGCTTTGGGCTCGAGGCACAATCGACGCGAATACCTGTGCTCAGAAACACAGTGTGACCGGTACTCTTATTGGTACTGCATTTACCGCAAGGGACGTGATGAGTATCGCGGAATCGGTTGGCGAGGATGGATTGCTGAGATACTGGGGTGAGTTCTCTTTCAATATATGCGGAAGGAGGGCATCTACTGACTCGATATCAAATCCATTAGGATTTTCATATGGCACTACATTGGGAGCTACGCTGGTTGCCATGTTTCCAGATAAGGTTGACAAGGTGATATTGGACGGAGTGCAGAACCCGCACCAGTATTATCATTCATACGCGTATGTGCAACTATAGCTTCTTAAATACATTGCTGACGGCTTTTTTTGAATCTAGCGATTTCGAAGAGTGGGAGTTAGCAGATCAATCATTCTCAGGAATGTTCAATAGTTGCGTTGCATCTCCGGATGTATGTTCACTCGCAAAGCATAACCCCAACGCAACAGCCGCCAATCTCGAGCAAAGCTTCTTTGACCTCGTCGATACCCTCGATCGGCGCCCCGTCGCCGTCGGAGATCTGATCGTTGACAGCAGCGTCCTGTACCAACTCGCCGCCAACAGTCTTTACGCAACCACAAGTTGGGAAAATACCACACTGATGTTAGACATGCTCATGACCGGAGCGATTGATGAAATCGCCTTTCTTGAATTTGTGGGGAGGGTTATACCCATTGACAATACCACTTTGCTTGCAATAGGTTCAGTGTATCCTCCTCTAGAGGGGATTCACTGCTCAGATCGAACTCCGGCTGCTCGCGCAGGAACCTACGATAAGTTTCTTCCAGCAGTCTATGAGCTTTCCAATACGAGCAGGATAGCAGGTCGTAGTGACATTCCTCTTTCTATGGCTTGTGCACAGTGGAAGCTAGATGCTAAGGAGCGTTACGAAGGTAACTTTCAAGTCAGCCCGAAGAATCCAGTACTTCTTATTGCGAATTCGTATGACGGACATACACCAATCCGGTCTGCATATAACGTCAGTGCTGGATTCGAGGGTAGTGTCGTTCTTGAAGTAAACGGATACGGTGTATGTTCTCCCACTCTATTACTACATCCTTGCCTGAAAATAGCGATATGAGCTAACTTGCCTATCTTAGCATACTTCCCTGGTACTGCCCTCATTATGCACTTTGCAGACCACCGCAGGTTATTGGGTAAATGGCACTGTGCCAGAGCCAGGAACCGTGTGCCAGGTTGATGCAACCCCGTTTTCCAACATTACCTGGACCACTGTACTCGAACAGATTTCCTAGACTCTGTCCAGAAAGCGCGAAATACTGTATATACAATGACAAATCGATGTGACAGTTTCCAATCCAATAATTTTGATCATAAGATTATAGCTACTACTATGAGTATCATCTATATATTAAATCTATCCTCAGTGGGGGGGTTATATCCCGTTGAAACAAAGCATGGACCTTGATTTGGAAGCTAATATGCGCCAATATGCATGAAATCATATAGCCCGTCAACCCGCTATCTCCACAAAAACCCATTTTGGCACCTCAGGAGGAGAATCCCATCCACTCAGATACTCCGTTTTGGAGATAGCACTACCTGCTGGTTTTGCATAAATAGCCGAGATATACAACACCGTTTGACCTTTCGGAATAGTATGTTCCAGGGTTGGAATAACCGTCCTGCTTTCCATCACGTTCGAGTTTGCATCAGCTTCTACAAGCGTAGCGCTTCGTTGTGAATTTTGTTCCAATGCACGGATCCCACCTGCCCCTTTGGATACTGCAAATGCGCCTTGGCTACCACTAGAATAGCCATCCTGCGTACGGGCGGCATAGTTGTTGAGGTATCGCGGGAATGTTCCCTCCGAAATTTTTGCATCATAAGGGTCTAGATGCCTTCCATCAAGGGCCCGAGTGTTAGCTATGGCGAAGGAGCCGTCTGCCGTCATGACGTCTCGACCAGCTTCAATGCGATGCATTCGAAGATGCCAATTTGGTGTATCCTCCGTCGGGGGGATTAGAATGGTCTTGACTTTCACGTCTGGGAAGGGTCTCCAGATGGAAACAAGGACAGGCAATCCTTCTCTTTCTTCTAGAGCTGAATATTCACTCAAGCGGCGGGCTTTCCAAAACTCGCCACCGTCGTCGGAGAATCCGAGCTGGGATGCTAGAGCGTATTGCCCGAGCGTAAAATGGCCTGGAGATACGGAATAGCCAAAGGCACTGCTGTACGCGAAGGCGCCATACTTTGCGTGGGTACCTTTCATTGGGTATCCACATGCCTGACCGGACGATAGAAGAAAGTAGTGACTTCCTAGCGAGCTGGATCGTGAGGGCTCATTAGCAAAATTGCTATCTGGCGTCTGGGAAGTATTCTCAAGCAACTTGTAGATACGTACCTGATGATATGTTTTGGCTGCTCGATCGCCTTCACTTTAGGCAGGGACTTTGGAAGCGGCATCTCGTCAGACGTCCAGAAGGGATGGCTTTGCGGCACAGCTAAGCAAATGAATGCAACACATGCCCAGTACTTTAAAAAATTCATTAGCCTTGCAAGCGTTCCACAATAAATAGAATGATGTGCATCTTACTGGGCTTCCGGGGCTATTGTAACTCTCGGCCATGTACATGTTGGGATAGGAGTACCCAATCGTCAGTGTACCACTGGAGGACCATATATCAGGTTGCCTCTGCCACCATCGAAAGTGGCGGAGAACAATACCCTTCACCATTCCCCACGTTAAAGGGGCAGGAAGCTCGACATTTGCGTAAGCTAGAGCACCCCAAAAGCTTACTACACCAAACCGGTAAATCAAGCTTCGACCGAAGGGGATGGCACGACCTGTGGGCGTCGTTATTAATGGCCGTTCGCATAGTTATGCAGAGTTATATTGACCGCAAGGAGCAGGTACCTTCGCCGTCAAAATAATGGACTAGATCAAGTGCTAGAAGGCGTGCGCGTTCTTTGAACTCTTTAGCTCTTTCTGGATCCTCCGCTCCTGCCAATTTGGCATAGATGAGCTGCAGAAATTGAATTGCAAAGCTAGAAGAGTAGTAGTCCATTTCTACCCCAGACTTGATTAGCATAAGGCGACGAAGCATCCAAATAGAAAAAACCTGTTACGTACGATGAATACCCTCTGGACCATCATTGGACCAGCCCCCGCCGCGATAGAAGCCTTCCAGATGCTTGATATCTTGCTGCAACCTTTCCTCTGAGTATTTGCCATTATTCAGCTTTAATCCCAGGTTGGCAAAAACCCTAAACCAGAGCCAATTTGTATTCGGCATCCTGCAACCAAAGGTGATTAGTTTCATTGAACTATGGCACGATAGCCTGGGGAAGCATACTCCTTGGTATTGATTGAGTTCCCCAGCCATTGCTCTACATTTCCCTTCTCTTTCTCCGAAAGACTTTGCCAAAATTGCGGCGCAATCGCAAATGCAACCCCTAGTGGACACATCTCGACCATTCTTTGATCATTGTCTCGCGGATTTCCCCAATATTCTGGACTTTCAGGGTCCGTCCCAGCTTTGATACCTTCAATCCATGAGTCTGTGTTCGCGTAGCTTCCTCCGCCTGCAAGAAGAAATGCTAGACCCCACAGGGGCCTACAAAGACCCTCAACTTCAGCTGCTGTTTGATCAAATCTTACTCCAGTCCCACCAGGCACGCGCACTCGGGCTTTGGCTGGTGAGAAGAAAGGTTGAAGGGGGTCGAGCAGTGTTCGCAAGAGTTGCCGTACCGACTCATGGTCTGAGAGTTGGACTTTTGCGAAGGGATGAAGATCTCCGTACCCAAGAGTGAGAGGTACTGGAGCAGTCATGGTGAGCGGGTTGCAATCTGAGCCAACTTTCTCTTTTCCGTTTCCTTCTATTTAGTCAAATACAACAGGAAAAAGTAAAAGTCAGATAAATCAAACAGATCTGCGCAAAATCTAGAACCCTTTCTTGTATAGAACGGTAGACCACACTACCCTTAAGAAGCAAGTATACACGTAGTTCCTGTTCATAGCACAGAAAGAAGGGAAAGGACACGATGTTCAAGATTAAATAATGTTACTCTCTAGAAAAGGAAGTCTGACTTTTATCTGATTTTTTAATGGATAATCTGCGGGTAATTCTCTTCGATGAGGGGTAATATCCATGGATATATCCCCGGATCCCACTGAAGAAATAGCCGTGTAGGGCTGCGGCGTTTGCTCCGAGTGAACAAACAGCCTTGTCAATGGTGGTGTGTATATGCATATCTATGTACAAGCACAAAAATAGCTTTAAAAAACCAAGAAAACATAGAAGATAGTTAACTATCAATCCCTATCCGGTCTAGGGTTATGGCTAGTTAGGGCTAATTCTGTCCCGACGGAATAATTCGATTCTGCCGTATCGGCTGTTCCCGATGATCGTGTAGGGCTTTAACCAGCTTGATTTTATCCGTTAATCAAAACAAACTTTCAATATCCGACGGCTATGGTGCCACTTCTAGCATCGTGAGAGTTGGTTTCTTTACATGGAGCGGTCTAAACCACATCTGGGGCGGTTGACGCTTAAGCAAGAATCTACATTCAGCCCATGCGCTGCACATATATCAACTATCAATATCATGTTTCCGGATTCCGTACCTACCCATTACTTGTAGCTCGCAATCTCTGTGCATGAAGTGGCTTGTTGCTGTCAGTTTGACGTCAATGATGGCTGAAAAGGGTGCAGATGATTGGACAAGATAATGTCTTCTCCCCTACCCTATATCTGTGGAGTATGTAGGTCTCATGAAGAAGTAGGTACAATTTATTATATATTAATTCACTGGGTTTGTATGGCTATATCGAAATTTTTCTTGTCTCGCGTAGCCTACGCACAATGCAACAACTTTCCCCGGTAACACATACCAACCTATTTTATACTATTGAAGCAGAAAATACGTCAATCTTGCTTCTCTTCGACTTCGATTGTTTGTTGTTTCGATCCACCGATCAGCGGTCCCCCATATTGCTTCGAATCGTCACTGGAAAGTCAACTCTGGGGTTTCCGTGGGGGCTAAACAACCCTAAGCCCCCAACATTTGGCTTCGTAGAAGATTGAATCTCCACATCATAGGTAGTGACGTAACTTGGTAGCTGAAAATCGTCGAATTTCAAGATATGGGTCAGGTACGCCATTCAACTCACTTGTTTAGTGGAATCCTCAGATATCTAGAGGAAATAAACCCGATCCTTATACATAGAACCAAAGTTGAGAGGTTCCTAATTCATACAGCAAGCTACTTAAAAGTCTTGATAGATTGCTAATTACTTCCCTATTGTATGAATGGAAATGGATCAGTTCCTCATTTCTCCAGCTACCGAGGTAGATAGCATCGAGTGGCGAGAATATCCCTCACTCATCCTTTTCCATGGCTCGGAGGATTCAACACGTAGCTGTAGGATTACTTGATTGAGATTACCTAGCCCGTCTCTCCCCCCATAAACTACTGTCCCGTAAGATTGTCCATACCAACTTCTTTTCTTGTCATGGGAATGAAGTATTGGCTCCAAGTTCCTAGAAGGACTAGACTGATCAGCCGCTGTACACTTAATAGGGTATCTAGTACACAGTAGACAGCCAATTAATATTAGTGATGATTTATGGATATGAATAATGGTGTTTGGACTTTGAACCGCGCACCCGATCCTTACTATCTGGGTATAGGGCTTAGGGGCCACTTCCCCGCAATTCCTTTATTTAGATACCTTGAAGCTTTTAACCTGATAAGCATCTGTGTACCAAGGCACTAAGTTTTAGAAATTGGGGGTTATATCAGATCCTTCTTATGCGACAGAATGACATAACAACTCAATCGCGATTCAATGAGCAGTAGGGTAAAGTTTGACCGTGGCTACTTCAGTATAACAAACAGTCGACATGGACAGTTCCATGGTTTATAATTATCCTACACAAGCATACCCTATATAGAAACATATAACTTTCGAGGTAAAAACTTTGTACTGCCAGCGGGAAGCGTCGACCTGACGGCCTCTCCACTGGACATTTGCCCCCAATAATCCTAGAATAAAGCGGCCAATCTCAAGTTTCAATAAGAGATCCTGATATGTTGGTCGTCTTGGCAAACATGAAAATCGTTCCTATAGAGGAAGGGTCCAATATGTTAAAGGAACAAAAATGTCGCATGGCCTGCTCACTTGGCCCCATATCGCTTTCTGGGGGTTTGCTAGAGTTTTGATACGTACGTAGTTGGCAAAGATGTTGTTGATCTGGTGTTGGGGAGGAGGAAGGGGTTGCTTGAAGGATGAGGGTAATGACGAAGGTTCGCTCTTCCTGAGAATAGTAACATGAAATGGCAATATAAAAGGGATCAAGTTTCTGTCGAAACAATCATCTTTTCAAATCATCATTCCACACTATCCCTAAGGCACATCCACACATCCAAACAAACCTCATCATGAAATCCATTATCGCCCTTTCGGCCATGGCCGGGCTTGTGTCCGTAGCCCTAACCGCCCCTTCTCGTCTTCACCTCCGCAGCGGCGACTCCCAAGAAGTGAACGTCATGATCCAACAAGTCAAATCAACCTCCGAAACTGACATCGCCGTTGTCAGCCAGGACACCTCCGAAATCCTCGGATACTCCTGCTCTAGCACCCTCAACTCCGGCGCCTTTGTCGACCTCCCCATCACTGCAGACATCGACGAGAACGGTGCCGGTACACTGACCGTGGGCTCCACGACATACAAAGTGCACGAAGATCGTGACACCTCTGGCGGTATTGCGTGTGCTCGAATCTTTAATGATGGCGAGAGTTTCTTGGACTGTGCTGTGTCTGTGCCATCTTCCCTAAACTTGTCGCCTATTAGTGATCAGGAGACTACTTGCTTTAACAGTGGTGTTATTCCTGGCTTGCAGAGCGCGTACAAGTCTATGCTTGCACAGCAAGGACCACCTGAGCCTGCAAACCTTACACGTAGGGATCTGTCATCGCCCCAACCAGTCTTGGATGAGCGCCAATGCGGTATGTGGTCTGCTTCCAGCCAGGTTGTTGGCGATGGCAATCCTCACCAGAACTACTACTTGAAGCAACTTTCTGTAAGTTCCTCAACATTCAATTCCTTCACCTAACAGTACCTGATCGGTATTCTTGTACAGGAAAACATCAACTGCGGCGCAGCAGACAGCTGCAGTGTCGGCCAAACCGAAAGTGTGTCCTACACCATCGGCTGGACAGCCAGCGCAACAGCAGAGGAATGGCTCACCGGCGGCTTTTCCGTGAGTGCAAGCTGGACGACTGGAAACACATACAGCTGCAACGGAGGTTCTGGTGACACCATTTGTGTTTGGTACAACACCGCTCATACTGCTTACACGTGCGAGAATGGTGAGTTTAATGCTTGCACCGGATTCAGTGGTGATGGTGATAACTTTGTCATGTACTCGCCCAACTCGAACAATGTGGGTGGTGGTTATTACTGTGTTGTTGGGACTTGCCGGAGCCAGGGAGAGGGTTATTGGAATTATGATGGCCCTGCTGGTGGACCTCAGGACTAAGCCTTCATACGTGATAGGGATGATGGGATGATGTGTTTGTTTGTTGGGAGTATGATTTTGGATATCTTTTTGCTGATTGTTGTACTTGTTCATTGTGTAAATATGTTACTAGGTATTTCCTACATGTACCTAGGTAGATGTATGAGGGACCTCAACCTTGGAAGATATGAATTAAGAACACCGCCGGATATATATATTAGGTAGCCATGACATCCATGACATCCTGTTAGGTAGCTTCCAAGATTGCCTTTCAGCTTTATCCAGTATTCAAAACGTAAAGATCATAGATAGAATCATATTCAATATTAAGATTTATTAACGATATAACTCCCTATATGCACCCCAATCGCTTCAAATCACAATAATCACGGCAACTCCTGCAGGGCATGATTTCCAGCCAACTCAGACGGCGCGGTCTGCTGATTCCGACTCGGATGATCTGAATAAGGAGCAAAATGCGTCTTTTCCGCCTGATTATTACTGTTGTTGTTGCTGATAAAGGACTGTTGTTGTGGACTCGGTTGACCTCCTGGTAATTCGCCGAAGGACCCTCCCTGTGCGGGTTTACTGGCTTTCCTGTTCCGCCACCAGAAGAATATGCCCATGCCTAGAAGAGCGAGGACACCGATAACCACACCCACGGCGATACCGGCGATTGCGCCACTGCTCAGACCAGATGAACTCGCTGCAGTCGAAGGAGTGGCTATTTGTGTTGCAGCGGATGTGATAGTTGCGGATGATGTAGAAGATGTAGATATAGACGCAGATGTTGTCGAAGTCGCGGTCGATTTTCTGGATGTAGATGATGTGGTCGCTGTAGCAGCTGCTAACGACGAAGACCAGGCCGCAGCAGCACTCTGACCCCAAGTCGTCGGGCTTTGCGACGTGTTATGGGCCACATTGAAGAAACAGCTGAGATATAGGACTGAGTCGCCATCGTCAAAGTTGAATTGGCCGTAATAGGCTTGGTCGAGGACGTTCAAGTCAACGGTAACTGTGCCGTTGGATGGGACGGAGGTGTTGTATCCTTGAGCATTCAAATGTCAATAAACGGACTTCATTCTAGTCGACGATAATCTAGGTGTAAGGAGATGGAGATTCTGGGGAACGTACCCAAAGCCCATGGCTTTCCATCAAGATAATACCATAATGACAAGTACGGATCTATTTGATGGCTGGTTGTTGTCTCGAAACTAACCTCCACTGAATCGCGATAATTGTAGTTCAACGTGACATCCTGCGAATTTGGAGGCGGATATATGAATTGGCCCGACATTGCTGTGACTTGCGTGTGTACACTCTTATGGTCAGGAGATTGATGTATTCAGTCGATGACGTTCACATCCACAGCCTTGATGCATAGAATTCCGTAACAAAAAACGCCCGGCGCAGACTTTTTCTACCCACCAAAAAGAAAATGCAAAAGAAGAATACGATACGAGAATGCACAGCGAAGCGAAGGGGAACTTAGAGAAGAGCAAAAACCGCGTAGCTCGGTCGAGCCTCGGGTTGCAGGTTCAGTGACATTTCGCGCCGTTGCGGAGACAACTTCGACGCTAGAAGGACTTAAAAGCCTGGCTGAACACGAAACAGCGGCTTCAAGTGACTTGGATTGGCTTAAAACGTGTAGTACGCACACGCTAAACGAGTATACTTTAGGGCTAGCTCTTATCGGGTAGATTATGTTCTAAATCTTCCCCTTCAACTGACCTGACAGGGTTGATCGTCAGCCCACTAAACGGCGGTAACTCAAGACCATTTGAGTCCTTAAGTTACGTACTAGTGCAGATAGTTACTGGAGATGTGGCCTTAGGGGCTTTAGTACGTACTACTACGAGGGCGCGAAGGATTTTGTCACGCGGGCTTGGAGCCACGAACAACATGGATTATGAGACCAGACTTTGTGATTTGGACCTTGATCTTGGATTGATGGTTAGTACTGATGATTCTACTCACCACACATATAGACGGCTGTAGACAACAGATTCAGCGAAGAAGGCCAGCACGTGGAAGATGGTATCAGCCGGTGTGGTGGGGGCCGTTTTGCTGAAGAAACACATCAGCATTTGTTAGGTTATGCTTTTCAAGTGAAATTCTACTGGCATTTACGCAAGAGGACTTGGCTATTGTAGGTGTGATTGTGCTATTACGACTTGCAATGTTCTCGTGACCCTCAGCTTAATCTTATAAGTGACATGTTGAACCGGAAATGAAATTTCAGGGTAAAACCTAAGACCGACCCTTGACGTTCTTAACTTCCTCCTATTCCCAATAACACCAGACCATAACTGACCTATGACCCTGCATAAACTTATCAATGTCATTCAAGGCGTGGTGTTCCATCTGAAACATTCGGCAGATACATAAAGAGTGTGGGTGACAGTGCTATATCGTCGTCCCTCACGATCTAAACATCCGCCACTTCTTTTTCGTCGCGATCAGTACTCCCTACGTACCCAATTCTCTTCTCAACTTTTGAGGATTGACAAGCGGACAGGTCCGTAAACGCGACGGTCTTTCATTAAGTTTATTAGCTGAATCGCAACAACAGGACAATTGGCTCCGGGGCGTCAGAATAATGCATAATACCAAGCCTAATTAACGCAATATGTAAGCACTAACTAGAGACGGGCGCGTACAACGACGCTGCTGAAAATTGGCAAGCGAACTGTCAAAATCTGAGCTTCTGCGCCATGCTTGATTCGATCTAGTTGGGAAATTCATCAGGGCATATGGTCACTAAGTAATGCATTCCCGAGTCACGCAACATACATTGTCAGAGATATATGAGTGGCAGATGTGCTTGACTCGATGCTCGGTCTTGGCCCAGCGAGATTATGCTCATCGTTTTCACATAAGCCCAAATCGTTGACAAACATACAGACTACAACATAATTTATAACCAGTTTTCAATCCGAGTTTGATTGTTCTCACCAGAAATATCGGTTTGGTAAAGAGTTGCTAGTGGATATACGTTAACTTACCTAGGTATGCTTGTCGTCTAACCCTAATTCTTCTAACCCTCGGTCTAGGGGTGCAGGACCACTACAACATATAGTTAATAAAGACCTTGGGCCTCTACAATAACTTGACAGAGTACTCATAACAAAGATGCGAGTAACTAAACTTGAACCTGAAGGGGGAAAGCAAGGAAGCAAAGAAGATTGTTGCTTACGAAGTACTCAGCTATGAGATACATGATTTAACTTGTCTAGGAAAGCTATGAGCGCTTATGTGAGAGAATCTATTAGACAGAACGTGACCCGTGTTCATTGGAAATAATCTCTAGACACTTGAAAGTAATAGCACAAATGAGTGTCGTGACATTCCCGTTTCTGCTTATGCAGACATCTATCTTGCGGAGGATAGACAAATTTATCGATATTTTGCTGATCACAGACGGTAGACTCATGACAACGGGTGTAGATTATCAAGGCAGCTAGTCACAACTATCAACTGATTGACGATGTCTTGTATTCTAAACGTTCTTTTACTCCATATATTGGAGTTATGAATACACCAAACCAATGATACCAACATCTCTTTTACAGAACTCTACAAAATTGCCTTTCCTCAGACCAGTGATTTATTAGCAATATTCATAGTCATACGCTTGGTGCGGGCTATATATGCATGAGGCCCGCAATCGATGTTATACAACACTAAAGTTCTATAGTAGCATAGGCTGTTTAAGTTATTCTTTCTGGATTTGACGCATTCACAACTCAGTATTTAAATTTACAGTTAAGAGGCTCGCCAGAAACATTGCCTAACGTTCACTTTGGTACGTCCCCTCTGCCGAGGCAGTATTATTGGTCAGTAAGCTTAGATCAAACAATTAAGGAAAGAAAGCTTCTGTACTGAACAAATAATAAATAGATTCTTCTTCCTCTTGTCGATTCGACGACATCAATTGGCGACTAGTCTCCATATTTCTAATCCCATGAAGTTCTGGAAGGACTGACTTGAATAATATTTCAACTCATTCATGGGTTGTCTATATTTATTTTCAATGTCTACTACCATGCCAAGGCTTAATTTTGCTTGTAAAACCCGGAGCGCATCAAAGAAAAATAGAGATATTAGGCCACATATCCCTTTTCCATCTTCTCACGAGAGATCATGACGAATGAAACGAGTATATACTTTTGCTGTAGGTTTGACCCAATCGGTCTCCGCGAAACCAATAGAAAAAGCCACGCAGATCCCGAAAACACAGTATGTGGCACACAATCTAAGTTCGGAGTACTTTAAGCATACGGATTTATACGGAAGGATACCGCAATGCTCAGAGCCCAGACCTCCTAACAATCGGTGATCCGGGACCCCCGCCAATTTACCCCATGGGCAAAAGGAACGAACGGGCTTTGCTTTCCATCTTTCGCTCGGGTCCTTTATCTCTGGGGCGCCGGATTGGTTTAGGTCGCAAAAGGCCAAGGCTCTGCAATCCGGGGATGGGGCTGCTATCCCGATCCTAATACTGCAAATCGGCTGATACAATCGGCATGTTTGTGAGAAAGGATTATATGATTCTTATATGTTAACCTAGGCTCTTGGTGCATTGGCAAGCGGTTTGCTGCGTAATTGACGAATTGTAAGTCTAATGGGTATCGTATTCTGCTGTTCGGTTGATACTATCAGCAAACTTGAGAAATGGACTGTTTGATAGCCTAGGCTTCCTACTGCGTCTATATATAGGTTCGTTTGGATGGGTTGTGTATTGCATGAACAGAGGAAGAGAGCGACAGACTGTCTATACTCAACAATTACCCTATTTTACGATGAGTCAATATCAGGATTCTGAGATGAAAGACGTCCCGACTCATAAAGAGCTCGAAGATGCAGAGTCGCTTGATGACCCATCACTGCGTCAACTTGAGCGCGAGACACGGCTCAGACTTGATATCTTGCTTATCCCCTTAACTCTGATGCTATATCTACTCGCCTGGCTTGATCGTGCCAACGTCGGGAATGCGCGTGTAGCAGGTATGGCTGCAGATCTTAAACTGTCAGATTGGGAATACAAGACTGGTAAAATAACCACTCCTCAACGGGAGCCAGAAATGAGAGCTGACTAGTGCGACAGCAATAACCGTTACATACGTACCATACATCCTCGCCGAACTCCCATCAAACCTCGTCCTCAAAAAAATCGGACCACGCTTCCTTCTCCCCACCCTTTGCGTATTATGGGGCGTCGTGACGACCCTGCAATGTAAAGTCACAAGCTTCCACGGTTTCGTGGCTTGTCGATTCTTCCTCGGTATGTTTGAAGGAGGCCTATTCCCAGGGATTGTGCTTTACCTATCTGGCTTCTATCTACGACACGAACTGCAAGTCCGGATCGCGCTATTCTTTTCAGCTGCGTCTCTGAGTGGTGCGTTTTCAGGTCTTTTGGCGGCCGCGATTGTGAAGATGGAAGGTTTGAGGGGGTTTCGGGGTTGGCAGTGGATTTTCCTGCTTGAGGGTGTCTTTACCGTTTGTTTTGGACTGGTTGCCCTCTTTTTACTGCCCAGTGAACCGGGAGATGTGATCACCTTCCAACCCCGACACGCGGAATGCTGCGTTGCGCGGCTACAACGCGACAACAACCACTCAGACAAGGAAGACGAGCACGTCACCTTGAAACAAGTTGTATCAACACTCCTCGACCTCCACGTCTGGCTCAACTGCGCCGCCCTCTTCTGTAGCGGCTGCTGTCTCTTCGGACTCGCATACTTCTCCCCTTCAATCGTTCAAGCGTTGGGCTACGGAACAATCAAAACACAACTCCTCACCGTGCCCCCCTATGCATGCGCATTCGTCGTTACGCTAGCCACCGCGTTTGTGGCTGACCACTATAAACAGCGCGGCATAAGCGCGTTATTTACAACTTCGATCGCCCTCGTTGGCGCTGTAATGGCTCTCAAGGGCCGCAGTGTCGGCCTCCGGTACACCGCATTGATCCTGCTAGTAACGGGGATATATTCCGCCGCGCCCTGTCTGATCAGCTGGGTCCCCAACAACAGCGCTGGACATGTACGACGCGCAACAGCTGTGGCTATGGGGTTCATATCAACCAGTATCGGTGGCGTGATGAGTACATGGATATACCCCGCAAAGTCAGCGCCGTACTTTGAGTTGGGTGCAAGATTCAATTTGTCATTGATTGTGATTGCGATTGTGTTAATTGCGGTGCAGATTTTGTGGCTTAGACGGTTGAATAGGATCAAAAGGGATGAGCCGGAGAGGATTTTGAGGGGCTTGGAAGGGCTGGGGTTTAAGGAGCAGTTTGCTGTGTTGGGGGATAAGCATCCGGCGTATCTTTATACGTATTGATCAGTATAGCCATATATCTACCATCTTAGGCTTTGAGGTCTATGGCATGTATCTAGGGGCAAAGACGCTTCAAGTATAGCTAGGTATAGCCAATTATCATAATGAATCAATTCTTGAAGATTGAAAATTTTACATAACCACCAAAAAATCAAATGCAAATAACTCCCATGTTTGTATAATCATCATCTCATCATCTTACGTACTCTCAGTCCCAATTCTCCTTTGGATTCTTCGTCTCCAACACTGCCACCTGCTTGGTTGCTTGCCGACCACTCAGCACATCGACCAGATCCTGCAACTCAAGCCAGAACTCATGTTTGGGACGACGTTTTTCCCAGTCTGTGTCTGTGAATTCGAGACCGCCTGGTCCACCCATGGGCGAGAACAGGACCTGAGAGCCCTTGACGCCGATGACGGAGGCGGAATATTCGTCCTTGGCGATTTCATCGGGCGATTTGCCAGCGTAGGATTCGATGTGTTGCACGCATTTGATTGCCATACGGAGAGCGCGGACACGGTCCATAGGGGATGGTTTGCCGCCTTGTTGGAAGTGACCGGGTACAGCGGCGCGGGACTCGAAGCGGCCCTTGGCTTCTTCCTTGATCATGTCGGCGATGACTTGGGTGGTGTATGTTTGAGAGGCGGTTTCGTTGCGCAAGATGATCTTACCGGCGCGATTGGCGCCTCGGTCGGACGCGAAGCTAGACCTAAGGAACTCAATGTCCCGGGCTAGCATTTTGATGTTGATTCCTTCTTCGGGAATATAGACTGCTGCTGCACCGATGGACAAACCAGCGGTGGTGGCGATGTAACCGGATTTACCACCTTGGGTTTCGACGACAAAGACTCGGCGACGAGATGAGGATGCCGATTGTCGGATAGCGTCGCAGAACACGATCAGTGTGTTGAGGCAGGTGTCGCTACCGAGAGAGTATTCCGTGCCAGGCACGTTGTTGGAAATGGTCGCTGGTAACACCACAATGGGGATTTTGAATGCAGAGTAAATCTCTCGGCCCTTCCGCAACTGACTGGCCGCGGTAAACGCCTCGAATCCACCAACAATAAACAAGCCATCAAACTTGTACTTTTCGAATGCTCGAGCGGTGGTTTCAAGATCATCGCCCGGTAGACCTCTGTTTGTGCCAATTTCCGAACCACCTTCATTAACCCAATCATCCGACTCTAGCCAGTTCACCTCCCGGACTGAGCCAACGGGCTTGTCATCATGATGGCGGCAAAGACCAGGGAAACCGTTGTGGATGGCAATGGGTTTGTGACCGCGAGTCAAGCAGTATCCAACGGCTGCTCGTGTAGCCGGGTTCATACCACCAGCTGGTGCTCCAACATGAATGATGGCAATGCGCATCTGCTTGTCTTGGGGAAGCCGCATCTTGGGGTGGTCGACGGAAGTGGTGTTGAGGTATGCATTATAGTACTCCTTGAATTCGGAGTCGCGCATAGCCATAGCTTGATCAAAGTCTTTGGCGTGAATACGAGCAGTCACATCCTTGGTTTGTTGAACTGCTTCCATGAGAGGCATTCTTTCGATTTTGTTCTCTCGAATGACTATGACTGGAGATGGAGAGTCTGGTTTGACGTCCAGCACAGCCTTGACAGCCTCCACACCTTGTAATGTAGACAACCATCTGTCGTATGCGCAGGCAGGGCCTCCACGCTGGGTGTGTCCGAGCACCGTCACTCGAGTGTCTAGTCCCAATCGGTTGCTGAGAAGATCTTTGACGTCGTTCGAGGAGATTTTGTTAAGGTGGCGATCCTGGGAACCTTCAGCGACAATAACGATTGTTCGTCGCTTGCCTCGTTCGCGGTTCTAAAAAGTTAGAGGACGTCACAATACAAAGGATAAAAGACTAACCTTGGTAATCACAGAGCACATATCGTCCTCCCAGCCATCACGCGGCGGCATCTCAGGAATGAAAAGCCAGTCTGCACCCGTACTGATGGCGGACATCAGCGCGAGCCAGCCGCAGTGTCGTCCCATCACCTCAATAACGAAACCTCGCTGATGCGACGAGGCAGTATCGAAGACATCATCAACAGCATCGCAAATACGGGTGAGCGAAGAGTAGCAACCGATTGTAGCGTCTGTACCGGACATGTCATTATCAATCGAGCCCACCAATCCCACGATATTCAATGTTGTGTAAGGGAAGACCTGTTCTTCGGTCAATTGGCCCGTTTGTACCAACTCTTTCAACAAGCTAGGCCATTCCGATCGGAAGAGGTCGGCACCAGTCAAACTACCGTCTCCTCCGCATACGACTAAAGCATCAATTCCCCTCAAGACCATATTCTTCGCAGCCTGAAGACGACCGGCGCGTTCACGGAATTTCATGCTGCGCGCCGAACCGATCAGGGTTCCTCCGCGCGACAACCAGCCACGGACATCTTCCCAGTGCATTTGTTTGATCAAGTTCCCGCCCGCAACCAACCCCTCGTAGCCTTCGTGTACGGCGAAAGCTTCACAGCCGCTGTGAATGGCCATCCGCACAACTGCGCGGACCGCGCCGTTCATACCGGGAGCATCACCACCGGAAGTGAGCACAGCGATGCGGCGTTTTTTGGATGGTATGACGGGTGGTTTGATGGAGGAAGCAGTGGTCGAACTCATCGTGGCGGGGTGGCCTCTCAGCCTGTCGATAGATAAGTTTGCTTCCTGTTATTCTGATAAATGTCGACTGGAATCAATGAAGCAGAAGTGCGAAAGAAAATGAGCTGTAGCAATTCTGGTGGTGGTTTGGTGGGGGAAAATTCCGGTGAGAGAAATTGGCGGCGGAGCTCGAGTACGTCAGAGAGACTATGACGACAGGACTGGAGCTGGGAGCTGGGAGCTATCCTGCTTTACTTGTCACGACAAGAAATCAATTAACCAGTTGAGATAGGAACAATGGTCAAGTAGAATTCAATTGAAGACGAGGACAATGCAAAAAAGAATGCGAGAGATACAATAATCAAAAGCTTGCACGCAAAGCATCAGATGCTCCCTCAATAGTGACATCCCAATCGGGACGCACTAGTCCGTCCTCGGACTAGGGCGGGACACTGGATCGACGCACGTGATAAAAGCGCATTCTCGGAGCTCATACGGTAACCAAAATACGACCAAATACCGATTGCACCAAAACGGAGTACCCTTTAGTGGGGATTCTTGGTAATGGTATGTAACGAGTGTGAACGTTCCGTATTCACGCACCTTGGTGAATCGTCAACCTTTCTTTTGACACACCAAGACGTGATCCTAATCATCCTATGCTTCAATTTCGATTCAAGAATGGTATTCGGGGACTGGGTTTGTATATGCAGGTATGCAAGTCACCAATCATGCAGACCGCGGTGATCACACTCTGGGCTTAGGGTTAGTGATAAAAGCGCATCTCGGTGAATCGGTGAACTTTTCTTTTGACAGCAAGACATGATTATTGAATGTCTGTCACTGTCCACATTCTTTTCCTGACGAGTCTCCGTCGTGGGACGTAGCAAAATCGATCTTTGACCGTTTAACCATCTTGTCTTCTGAGCTCGTTGATGACGAAGAACACGGCCCCTTACATATCAAGGATCAGCCACTTGCACGCAGAACAGCCAGCTTCGAGTTCTAGCCGAGAACCTACCTCACCTAAATTATTATGGATACGTGCCTACTCGACTATGTCTCTTATCTGATTCGTTCGTGATTCGTTCAATAAATTTGACGCCGATCCGACGCTTTATCTGGCGCATATCAAACAGAATCCTTTGGTCCATTCTCGGTGTTCAACGCAAGATCGCCTGCTAGTCCTCTCCCGTCTTCAAGAATTAATCTGGATCATATGGGATTGACACCTCTAAATCTGTCCATAAGTGAACCCGCTGGAAACAGCATACTATCTTCACCAGCCTCACCACAAGGGCCTTCGCAGGCATCCTCAAGCTTGGGCAGAGCAAGACATACTCCGTTTGCCGAAAATTCGCGCAATCTTGTCAATGAGGGTGACAGCATCCATGAATCAGTACCCAGCGAAGGCCCGGAAGTTGTTGGAGAGTCGGCGGTGGCCTCCACCAGCTGAGACAGCAAGGTACTACTTCAACGCCGTCTACAAACCGGCAAGGAGCACATACATCAGATCCCGTAGGAGGCATTCAAGGAGCACTGGGGTATAGAAATTCTGATTTTCGATCTCCAGGCCCTACCCCCGGTATTTTGTCCTTTAGTCCACCCGGTCCTGCACATAGTTCTTTGCCACCTAATGAACGAGATGAAGTGTCTATGTATCTTTTGCGCACAATTAACGCTATCCACGGGTATTTACGGCAGAGACGGCTTCAACCAAGTCATTGATGGATTCTTACTGATCCATAAATCTTTCGTTCGTGCCCGCAGCGGCCGTAGTAACGAACATGATTGCCCTCCGGATGCACTCTTCATCACGAAGGTAGTTAAAGATGTTGGTTTGAGCTCGATGTTCGTCTTCTCATCTATTGTGGCTTTTAATGGTGTTTGAGATTCGAGTAAGGAATTAAGGGGACACATCCGCGAACAACATCCACCTATATTGGGCCGGAATATGAATCTTCATCGGATATCCCCCGGGGTATGCCCTAAGATAACGCGGGGTATATTCCATATTTCGGATGACAGCTTAGCGTATGAAACTATTACATAGATCTAAAATGGGAATCCGGAGTTTCATAGGAACGATATTATGTGAACTGGCTAATGATACGTACATCGTTAACTCGATCGGATGTACCTGGATAGATATACTAGGGTTATAATAGCAAATAGGCTCAACTAACTAAACCAGTACCCCTGCAAAGACTCTTTTTTCCTCTTCCTGGCACCCTGATGCCGATTCTCCTCCCACACTTTTCCGCCCTCACCAAACTGATTCGATAAATGTCCCAGAAAGAAATCTAGATTCTTGTTTGCTCGCGGGAAACTATTCTTGAAAAACTCGTATAGTTCGTCGACAGTCGCCTTTTGAGAGGCAAAGGTGACCTTCTCGCCAAACAGAGAGAGGTATTTCTTCATGTGGGCCAAGTCTGCTGCGACGTCGGGCTCCCAGCCTCTCTCAATGTGGCCAGGAATTAGTGTGAGAGGGTTAAGGTGTTCAATGAGTTGTATTGTTTTCTGCCATGCTTTTAGGAGGGCGGGAGATTCGACTTCTTCGACCCTGTGCAATATATCAGCATCCATGTTCTTAAAGCAGCAAAATGGGTGAAAGGACGTACCAGACATGTGTACTACGCGCATAAACGGTATCGCCACAAATCAGCGTTCGCTCCTTGGGTAGCCAGAAAATAGTATGATCAACCGAATCCCCCTGCACAGGACCCAACAAAAGTACCGGCGACTCTGGGTTTCCATCGAGGACAAAAAACGTATACTCAAACGGGTCTGGTTTCTGTGGCTTTTCGGGGATATTCTCCCTACCAAATATGGATGGCCAATAGACTACCTTGTCATCGTACTCCTTATTTATGCCAGCTAGGACATAAGGGGCAGCGAAGAAGCGGGCGTCGGGAAATGCTTCGAGGATAGGGTTTGCGGAGAAGAAGTGATCCTGGTGGTGATGGGTGACGAAGACGGCTTTAAGAGTTTGATTTCCTGTCTGGAGTTTTTGTTTGATCCAGGTTACCGTGTCGTTGGCGTCGGGGATGAGGAAGGGAGGGTCGAAGAGGATGGCTTCTTTGGAGCCGATGATGAGGGATGTCACGCTTGACAAGCCTTTTTCGCTTGAGATGTGAAAGTAAGTTTCCAGTGGCATTTTTAATAAGACAAATAATTGAATATCAGTAGATCAGTACGAGGCTCATAAGCTTTATGAATTTTAGTTTCAAGGTCCAGTCCAGTCAGTTATATAGCTAACCATCGGAAGTCCTCCCCGGTGATGAACCCTAACTTTAAGAATCTAAACGATCCCAAAATGCGGGGTTTGCATATAGACTGTTACGTTTCCCAGACGATAATCAGTGGATCATCCACCTAGGTACGTAGAGCTCTATATAAGTTCTCGGAAAGCTCCCGGATACGGACCTGGAGTCGCAGTACGTTCCCGATGGAAGGTTTCAAATTTTGGAGGGGGTTTTCCGAAGGAGGGGGTTTGCATGGCATTACATCGGAGTATTCGGATTATAAAAATCGATGCATTTGACTGATTGACCATATTTTGGAAATAGTTTCTGGGAAAGTCCATATAGAATCATTGCAACCTCGCGGATGTTGTTATAGTCAACACAAAGTTCCGGCTTCAGAAGTTGAGTTCTGTAGTAGAAGAAATCGAAGCAACAGCAACAAAACAAGGCACCAATGTCTCAATTCTATCCAGCTTTCTCCCGCGAGTCACTGCAGGACAAAGTCATAGTCTTGACAGGTATAAAACAAAAATCTTTAAAGCATTACATGTAGTAGACAGCTAACTGGTGATAGGGGGCGCCAAAGGGATAGGTCAAAGCCTAGTCGAGTTATTCGTTCAACATGGCGCATATGTTTGCTTCGGTGACATTGATGAGAAATCTGGTCGTGCTGTTCAGGATGCCGTTAATGAAGCCCAAGATTTGCCCAGGGCTCGATTCGTGGCCGTTGATGTCACAAACTATCAGTCTGTATTAGCACTATTCAAGACAGCATTGTCCTGGCATGGACGAATTGACCATGTAATCGCAAATGCTGGAGTTACTGAGTGCGGAAACTGGTTTGATCCGGCGTTGACGGTTGAAAGTGTTGAGGAGGTATGAAACATCCCCGGAGTGCTATCAATATAGCAGAGATGCTAAATCGGGTTTAGATGCCTTCTTCCACAGTCCTCGACGTGAATCTCCTCGGATGCCTCTATTGTGCCCGCATAGCAACCGTCTATCTCCGCCAAAACCGATCCGAAAATGAAGACCGCTCCCTAACCCTCGTCTCGTCCGTAGCTGGCTTCAAAGAATCTCCAGGCCTATTCGTCTACCAAGCCAGCAAGCACGGCGTTCTGGGGTTGATGCGCTCTTTACGCAAATATATCAGTCTACCAACAACGCACAACATCCGTGTCAATGCCATCTGTCCCTGGATGACCGAGACGGGTATGGTGGCAGGCATCGAGGAGGCATGGCACAAAGCGAATCTACCGACTAATCGGCCTTTGGATGTGGCTAAAGTCATTGCTGGGGTTGTCTCGTCTCCAGAGTTGAATGGGACATCGATGTATGTCGAGGGTGGACGAGCATGGGAGATTGAGCGGAATTTGGACAGATTGGAGCCTCAGTGGTTGGGTGAGGAGCCTTCGAGGTCGCTTGAAAAGGGGCAGGCTGTTTTGGGGGATGGGATGGATTGGGCACAGTGATTACCTATTTAAGCACTTGTGCAATGATATGTCGAAGTGCATAATCTTCGTATCTTCGGGTGTAAACGATTATGTATTTATCGTCATGAGAAACATTGTAACATTTCATTTCAATCTTTCTGGGGGTACATATCGAAGTGCGGTCTTCATGATGAACCGTTTTTGCATGTTGTCATTATGGGCAGTGTGTAAACCAGTTTCTAAAATAATTCCATCCATGGTCCAGCCTGACTTGGTCAACGCAACCTAGCTTGCTTTAGACACACGCAGCCACCATCACACATACACCATCAATATATTCCGAGAGCGTGTGATCTCCAAGAAGAGGGTGGTATGTGTTTATGGCACGATTTGTCCTTTGACCATCCCTCAAGGACCCGGACACCTTCTTACAATCTGCTGCGGTAGTTACGCAAGCTTCTAGACAAGGCATACACCAGTATCCCTGCTATAGCATCATATCCTGTCGCGGTCTGTCCTTGTCAGAGTGACAGTAAATGGTGAAAAGGTAATATACACAGCACCGCTGCTCTCATTCTTCGCGGAGTGGAGGAAGACACAGCGTTATAAAACAGCCGTGAAGAGGTATGAGGGGTCAATTATATCATTGGTACTATGTATATTGCTAATTTGTTGATGCATAGGCTATGCTAGATCATGATTGAGCTTTTTTCATGTACACTATACGGAACAGGCAGCCATCTTTGAATGCAACACAGGGCGAAAGGAAAATTACACAAACGTGGCATTCTCAATATACCGCTTCTGCGCAAATCCCACCTGCAAGGTACCCAGATCAAAAGCAGTCAGATAAGGCAACATAAACGTCGCACCCAAGCAGGCATTAGGTTGGACAATTCCGCCAATCGTGGATGCCGGAATGACCTGGATGTTGCCCACACAGGTAGTACTGTTGATAGCCTCGAGGTTGAGCAGACTACCCGGAACGGTGAACGGTCTGCCGCTAATGGTTACAGTGAAATCGGGCAGCTTGGAATCGCACGGGATTAAGAATGCGGCGAATTCGGTGCTGTTAACTGAGCCGGGCACCTGATCGTAGTACGCGCCGACGATGTCGGGTTGGAAGAGAAGATTGGTGGTGCCGGTGTCAACGATGGTCTGGAACTCGCCTTCAACGGCCTTTTCGGAACCAACCTGGTATGCATCGATAGTAATCGACCACCAGCCCTGCTGACTGTCATCAGTGTCAACATCAGCCCAAGTAACAGGACCCTCAATCAAGCTCTTATTGAGGTATCCAAAATCCAAATGCGAGTCTGCCTTGAGGTACAAGTCAGCGACAAAAAGGGGCTGCTCGAGCTCATTCTTTATGCTGTCAAAGAATGTCTTTTGCTTGACAGGCTTGACGGTGTTGTTTTTGCTGAGAGCCATGCCCACGATGCCCGTGGCGCCGAGAGTGGCGAATCCAGCGGTGTAGTTGACGATGGACTCGACGGCTTGTGAATAGGCAGTCACGCCGCCGATGGTCACGACGTCCTGGAACACGTCGCCGCTGCACTCGATGTCGCCTTCGGTTTCGGTGTCGCCATTTCCGTAGATGATGTCGAAGGAGTAGCCATCGAGATATTTGGCGGTGTAACTCTTGTCTGGGTCGTAGAGGGTGATATTTGCTGGGAGGAGTGATGGGTCGGATTGGGTGCTGTACACAATCCTAGTATATTGTTAGGAGGGATGCGCATTTATAGTGTCAAGAGCGACGTACAGATCCCACGAGCCGGAGTCAAGAATCAAACCCAATTCCTGGGGGGGAGTGCCAATAGAGACGGGAGAAATCCACTCGCCATTAGCAGCATCATAGGTGCCCCCAACGGAGCCTGAAGATTAATCAGTCATTATCTAAATTTTGGTGGTAGCTCGTCTTACCGGTCTCCCAACCTCGAGGCAACAGACTCTCAGGGACAACACCGCCATACTTGGCCAGCGAGCGTGCATGCTTGCTCAATCCGGCGGCATTCGGATTTCGAATGGTTTTCAGTGAGGTGGTCAGACCGGATTTCTGAGAGAGGGCATTTGCAGCCGCGAGAGATCCGGCGAAAGCCAGACTCAGTACAGAAAAGGAGACCATCTTGCCCTTGAAGTTGTATGAAATTATTTACAACGTGAACGAAAAGGAGAAGGGAACTCAAGGGCGGGGTAGTGTTAAATACATGTCCACTCCGGCCATAAACATGTTAAACAATGGCATAATACGAACCAACATATTAATTAACGGGATGATAATGGGCTATTGCGCAGCTTACGCAGGGGTAAGCCATCTAATAAATAGTACCTGAGTAACCCTCCAGTAGAGTTCAACCGTTAAAGCATCCGGAATAATAAATTGTTCCAGAACATGGAAACGCGGACCTGCAGGGATGGATAGTTGATTAAATCTCATTCACCTAAGCAAGCCCACCTGCCCATTGCAGTAAAGGCCCGGATAGGCCTGGATTTGCGTTGCATTCGGACAGGGGTGGATTTCCGTAGTCTACCTATAGTATGCAGTTGTCCGAGATTGCGATTTGGACCGGAAGCCACGGGAAAGCTTGAATGGTGTGATCGGCAAGGGATAAATCTTGTCTGTTCTTGTTCTTTGTTCTTTATTTCTAAAGCTGTTTACTTTGTTTTGTGTCTCAAGCTTTGGTCTTCCAACATCTACGATAATATAGGTGTACGTACTACCAGGATTACTCGTATTGAGATATTAATATGAAACCACTAGTTAATATGCTTGATTCTCTTTTGCTACTTGGTATCTATATCGCATAAGTATCTAGATAAAGATGTGCAATTCTTGATTTCGCATTTTGCACCGTGGATATATGACATTGAATGTAACTCTATAACGAGGTTTTTAACTGTCTCTAAAATCAATCAAAGTGCGTATGTACCTAGCCTGTGTGCTCTTTATCGTGCTTCTCATTTACGTAGCTCCACTATCGACAAGCAATTGTAGCACGGATGAAGGGATGGTATCATTCTCAGCCAAAGCCAACGGAGTATGCCCCTGCGCGGTCATAGCATTCAGATCAGCGCCCCCACGGATCAGACAGCGCACGATATCCTCCGGAGTGCATCTTTCCGCATCGTCATTCACACATCTAGCGGAAAGCCGCCGCGGAACGGGCTCTATTTTACACAGCAGTTTCCTCTTGGGAGGTTGCGGGCGGCATCCTATTACTGTCTCAACTGCTCCAATCTGCACCTGTCTACAACGAAGGATGGCTGTATGGAGAAGTGTCTTTCCGTTCTCATTTTTCATATTTATGTCCACGCCGGTGTCAATGAAGAGCTGGAGGATATCTCTCCGTCGAAGCCTCACCACGGACCCTAGCGTGTCGAAATCCGGCACATAACCGTGTTCGAGCAACAGACACACCACGTCAATGGTGCACCTTCCAATCGTATGACCAAAGAATTTCGAGGAGGAAATTTCTAAGCCGCGGTCGAGTAATAGACGCAGGGTATCGATTGTGCCATGTTGGATCGCTTGGTCCAAAAGGCAGCCATTGTCGCCTTGAAGGTGGTCAGCGTGACCATTCGCTAAACAGATATCTGCGCCATTATCCAGTAGGAACGGTAGTATATCTGTTGAGAGCTTACAAGAACATACAGCTCTGTTTAACGGATATACCCCCTCGTGAGGTATATTGAAATCCGCTCCGAACTCGGCCAACAGCTTGAGGATAGATATTTGTCCCTTGCATATAGCCCAGTCGACCAGTCCGCCCTGATCCATATTAGAGTCTTGGAAGGGCGAGGAATGCTCTAATAGAAGCCGAACTGTGCTCTCATGGCCCGATATTATGGCATCCACTGCCGCCGGCTGGAGGATACGCTGGCCACCATTCAGGAATCCGTGAACACTTGCCCCATGGCGTAGTAGCAACGACACCAGAGCGTCATTTCCCATATTCGCTGCAATATTTAGGGGCGTCTGCGCACCATGGCACGGCCAGAAAGGGTTGTCTGGTGCAATGGTCAACCATGCCTGCACTTCGTCTCGCTGCTGCGGTCGGAAGGGCACGTTTGTTCGCGTTGTTGTTGTTGCAACGTCCACCAGAGGTTTTTTTACCTTGTACCACAGCTGCAAGTCCGCGTTGTCTCCTCGACGGGAGAAATTTACCTCCATCAAAGCGTTTACATTCGCCCCGTAGTGGAGGAATTGTTGGACGCCTGCCACGTTACCCGCGACGGTGCATCTGAAGAGCCCTTCTTCACGGGTTTCGCCTTGTAGATGGCGCTGGTAGAGGAGCGGGTGGAGAAGGTTGTAGAGGAAACGATGGACTTGTAGTAAACGGGCGAGGTTGCTCTCGGATAGGTAAAGTGTAATGAGCAGGATTATTTCGGGAGGAAGCTGTAACAACGACATTTGGTTGATAGGTATACAATCAAATAGAAGCTACATGAATATGTAGAGATGTTTGAAAAGCACAAACTATTGAGTTGGCGGGGTTGGAGCTGCATATGTATAGATCTTAATCTTGATGAGATGGAGTGTTGGCGTTGGGCTGGTGGCTACATTCCAAAAACGGTCTGGTGATATAGTACGAGGTAATTCAAAGCTTCACCTACTTTGATTGTGGATGAATACGAAGAAGAAATAATGTATAGAGATGATACATGTATATACATAGTAAAGGAATAAATTAACTCGAAATCAATGCTGACTCATAACGCAGTCTCACATTACCAACGCTACAAGATAAGCCGATTGGATGACCTTCAAGCCTCAGGATGATGACTTGAATTTCCACATAGGTAAAATTGGAGCATCATCAGTAACGGGTACCATTCCATTACAATTGTTTAATTGCAAGTTTTACAGGATATCTCTCCTCATGAGGACATTTGCAAATATATGTATCAATGCTAAACATTTGATACTGCGATGTACAGATTAACCCTGCCCATATCGAATTGATCCATCAATGTAGGTAGCCAACGAGCGGCTGACTACGTATGTAGCGATCAATCCAGATAAATCCAAGACTTTTTCAACAATTCAAAGGTCTCACTCTGTGGCGGTCTACTCTCGAACTACGTATCAGACCAGCAAGCACAGTTGTGACTGTTGCGCTCCCTCCCCAAAACGGATTAGGGTTAGGGCTTAAGGCTCAATTTTCTGCCATTTCCTCGGCGCCCAGAAATACTTCCGATATCTTCACCGCCTACGTAAATATCCATCAGGCCGAGGGTATTTCATGACTACATAAACATCACTCTATTCCAAATATCTCGCCTTTTCTTTTCTCTTTTTTCCCTTCAATTCTTTTAACAGATCTCTCATATGCGATTTAGTTGGCTGAGAAAAATGTCAAAATTATCACCCGCCCTCAAGGCCCTAATCAATGCGCCCAATGCGCGTCCCAGCACAATCCCAGCGCCGACGCAGATAGCATCTATATATGCGAGTATAGCGAAGGAAGCGGAGCCTAAGAATGTGGGATTGAAGGCTTGGTTTAGCGCTGCTGTGCGTATTTTCCCTTATTTTTTTCCCTTGGTGTGAAACTCTGGCGAATTGACATTTGATTGCAGACAGCAGCAACAATGACAATGAACTCACCCGAATCACTGGTTCAATTACACAAACTAGTCTCCGAATCCAAATCCAAGGAGGAGAGTGTGTATCTCGCAGAATTGATTCGGGAGATTGGATTGAAATGTATTGGATTTAACGGTGTACGACCCCTCCGCCTCCTTCCCACAACATCAAACATACATTTCTTTCGGGGTTACTGATATAACAAGATCCCACGAACAATAAACTGCCTCGGCGAATTCCGCGCCGGTCTACCAACTGATATCAAAGACGCTCTCGCCACGCAGCCACGGCGCGGCTTAACGCCAGAAGTCATCCCCGACATTCTAAACAGAGGGCAATCGTTATGGAAATCGATTTATTACCCCTTTGAGACGAAACTGCAACAGAAATTAGCGCTGTCACATCCTGATCTTCCAGTACATATTATTGAGAGTGAATATGGGAATTTATTCGCTGATCCGGCTGCGCCAACGGAAGGGGTTGTTCCAGCTACGGTGGGGAGAGTTCTAACGTCTATTGTGGCGATATCATGTCTGAGGGCCCAGACGGGTGTTGGACCGCAGGTTATTTCGCATGTATTTGGGCTACGCAAGGCGTTTGAGGATGGGACTGCGGAATCAGACGCCGAAATTCAGGGTGGAGAGTGGTTGGCGTCTGATGAAGGGAGTATTTGGTTAATTGGGGTTGTGGATCGGATTGTGGAAAGTATTGGCGGTGCGCAGGGGGGGACGAGTTTTGCGCCGGGGTTAAGGGGGAAATTGTAATCTCTTATCCAAGGAGGAACTGTATATATACCTAGGTGAAATGTATATAATTCATAATGAATATATATCAATTTTGGTGTATTATCGTTGGTAGAAATAAGATGGTTGTATAAACAGTAGATATCATGTATGACAATTTGGATGCATTATAATCATGAGACCGCGAGAGTATGTATCCATCAAACAACGAACGCTAAGAAAGTAACAATTTTTATCCGCAAACAAGACAAGAACAAAAAATAAAAAAGAAATTACTCATAAACAGCAGGTATATAAGGACTCTCCCCCGCCAACGTCGTCGCCTGACTCATAATTGATTCCGGTCGTTGATTGATCGGAATAATCACAATTCTGCATCGTTGGCTAGCCTCGTACCTCTTCTTTGCGCGCTCGGATTTATCGTCTGGTATAGATGCGGATGAAGATACGGAGCCTTGTCGCGATGAGACGGGAGACTTTTGGAATATGGATGATGACTTCTTCTTCCCAGCACCGGTAGTAGTTGTTAGAGTACTACTGGCCACGTCAATCCCGTCCTGCACGGCAGACATGTCGTACGGCATATCAATGCGAATCAGGATTCCGCGCGGTTTGAAGAATGTCTCGTTCCAGTGGTTGATATTTAGTGATAGAGCTGTTTCTCCTTCTCCATCCCCCGTCTCCTCTTCCTGTTGCATGTCTTCCGCAGCTTGCTGAGAATAGCCCATGGCCTTGGCCAAATTCTTACTCTCCTGTACCGCTCGTTTCCTTTTCGCGACTATCATCGCCGGAATCGCGCCGAAAAAGCCAACCATCATTCCACCAACAGCCATAACACCTAATCCCGCCCCAATGACGGTCGACCATTGCGCCGACGACAATTTCGCGCTTTCTGTGATTTCATGCGTGAACGTCTCCCAGTCATCTTTTGTGATGTTGTAGTTACTCCCCAGAATAGAAGGATATTCGAATCCGGATGTGAGTCGAGAGGTTTTCGACGGGATTTGCAGTCCGCGAAAGAGGGATTGTTCAGGTGCGAAACCGGGTTGTGTGCCGTCTTTGGAAGGGAAGAGGAGAGCGGCGTGTTCGGAGTAGAGGGAGGTTGAGTCGAGGTCTGTTTCTGTGTTGGAGGTTACGGCTGTGGTGGTGCGATGCATTGGATGGAAGGTTGTGGATTCCATTGTTGTTGAAGTAGAGATTGTGTGTTGATGTAGTTGTATAAGCATGTAACTTTGAGCGTTTGAGAGTGCGGTGTGTACTGAGAATTGGATTGTTGCGAGTATAAATATCCTTTGAGCTATCCGTATACAATCAGTCCCCCTTAGAGCTTGTTCCTTGATATGCAATAAACCGAGATGAAATTTCCCAAACAAAGAGGAAACAGCCTCACTTTATACTCCCACGACAAGCCTCATCATCGCAGCTATTACAAATCCGCTTGAAGCATTATAACCACAAATACCTTGTTGCCTGAAAAAAACCATCATAATCAGCCATAGCCTTCTGATCTGTTTACTCCGTTATTACCAAATGCGGAAGCCGACCGGACCTCAGCCTGACACCAATGGAACTCCGAGGGATGAAAGTATACACCACCAACCAATCACATTGCATCACTTTAATGCTTAGCAGGCAGCTTAAATCAATAAATTAACGACAGGAAAAAAAATCTTCGCTGGAGTCATACTCGACATGCATTGACCAATCGAGCCGCATGCATCAAAGGGAAGAATTGGCTTTGAGGCTGCGACTAGTAAAACTGCACACAGACACAGGGAGTGGATTATAGTTTAATTTCGCTGCATGATTCTACTACTTCTAGGCGGCAGAATCTGAGTCATATCAAGCTTAGCGACGTCAGTACGAGATGCAGCAAAGTCAAAGAAATGTAAGAATACGACGATGTGGTGAGTTGAGGAAAGTCATACAATTTTCAATAGATCTAATTGGGTGAGACGGGGTAAGGTTTGGTATGCCTGAGGCTGTACAAATGTATACGAGTGAGTCATAGGGCTAGAGTTTGATTTTGCCTTTTGATGAAACGGCATGAGCTTAACTGTATATAGACCCCGGACTGATTTGGAGTGGTGAATGTATCTCTTTTTGTAGTTAGGGTTCAGTGGATTCTGACGGTGATGTGGAGTTCAAGCACAATTCTCTTGTTATGGTAAAAGTATGGAGTTCGGAGTTCGTATAGTCTAACCCTGACACGGCTCGTCATAAGACGATGAGTCAATACTTTGCGTACAAGACGACCATGGCATTCAGATGCCAAAATCTTTGTCCGATGCAAGTGGCGATGGTAAAAAGTAGAAAGAAAGAGCAAACTGTAGCCCGGAGTTCAATCAGGCATCAACTAACTCCGAGGGCTCGACACCTAACAAACCGGGCGCCCAGGCATCCATCGGCGTTAAACTTCTTTTGAGCCAAGCTCCCCGTCTTATCTCTCCCCGCCAAACATACCACCACCACACCCCGACATCCTCTAGTCTAGTTATACCTGCAACATCATGACTACCAGGTATCGCGTCGAGTGTTAGTGCATCACCCCATTGGCTCCTTAAATTGATGCCTATTTTTCCTTGTCTTGCTGACTCTGACTTGGATTAGATGCTCTCAAGGTTCGTTCATCATTAAATGATTCATTGTTTACTCTCGGTCCAGACCCCGCACTGGCCCTACCAGACAAATGTCACTGAATCGCTGATATTGACATGCATGCTAACTTTCAAATCTAGACCCATCGTCGGGACCAACTGGTAAATTTCGTCATTCTTGATATCACTGGATGATTACTAAAGTCGACTTTTCGTCTCTGTAGATCGAGTGGATAAAGGTATGTCGTCCTATCCGACTGGAATATATCTCGCTGCCTGAGATTTTTGGTGATAGCATCATGCACGAGTAGAATTTTTCTGCCTGGTTATTGTACTAATGGGCTGTTCCAGGGCTTGTTGGCTGTCCCGTTTGTGCTGCATTCCCAACCCACCGTTGTCTTTCATGAGGAGAGCGTCAAATTAGCTGCCGTGGCCACGGCCACGCAGAAACGCTATGCGGAGATTATGCGTGATGTCGAGCTATTAATCAACGACCACAGTACGCCTATCGCCTCAACCTTGAAATCTACCTGCTAATCAAGTCGGCAGTACACCACGAAAACGCCAACCTCCCTGGCAAATCCAAACTAAAACTGCTCGTGCCCGCAGTCGGCCAGTTTTTCACCCCTCTTTTACTAGAAGATGCATTCATCTATCAAGACCAGCGACGACACATCAGCCGCCGCCGCTTCGTCGCGCCGTCGTTCAATGACGTGCGTCTAACCCTCAACACGGCGCAATTGATGGGTCTAGTACGCAGTAGCGCAATTAGATTGCTAACGTTTGATGGTGACGTTACTTTGTATGAAGATGGTTGCTGCCTGGCGGACGATAATCCCGTTTTGCCTCGACTTTTGCGGCTACTGGGCCAGGGGAAGAAGATTGGGATCGTGACGGCGGCGGGGTATACGGAGCCGTCGCATTATTATTTGAGGCTGAAGGGGCTGTTGGACGCCGTCAGAGTTGATAAGTCGTTGACAGCAGAGCAGAAAAGCGGACTGATAGTAATGGGCGGTGAATCAAATTTTTTGTTTCGGTATGATGAGTCGGCG
Source organism: Talaromyces verruculosus (assembly GCA_038993655.1). Lineage (NCBI taxonomy): Eukaryota > Fungi > Ascomycota > Eurotiomycetes > Eurotiales > Trichocomaceae > Talaromyces > Talaromyces verruculosus. Next base: position 181,391 of record JBBVQN010000062.1, read on the forward strand.
CCGCATTTGTTGAGTTTTGTGCCGAGATCGGAGTGGATGCTGGATGAGATGCATACGTGGGATGATAAGGATGTCGATGAGTTGCTTGATGTCGCTGAAGCGTCGCTGCGGGAGTGTGTCAGCAATCTCAGTCTACCTGCACTAGTCCTGAGAAAGGAGCGCGCTGTGGGTATATACCCTGCAAAGGGACACAAGATGCATCGTGAACAGTTGGAAGAGACTGTTTTGGTTGTGCAGAATATGGTCGAGAGAAGTGACGTGGGCAAGAAGTTGCCTTTTTGTGCATTCAACGGTATTCCCCTTTCTTCCGTCCACTTCGTATACTTAGGGACTAACGACGGCTTAGGTGGAAACGACGTCTTCATCGACATCGGCGACAAATCATGGGGTGTAAGAGCCTGTCAGCGCTACTTTGGCGGTATCGATCGGTCCATGACGCTGCACGTAGGAGATCAGTTTTTGTCGGCTGGGGCTAATGATTTCAAGGTATCGTATCCCACCTAATTTCTAGGAGGAGTCGGGGCTGAGTGAGTAAACAGGCGAGAACGGCATGTACAACCGCTTGGATTGCGAACCCTGCTGAAACTGTGCAGTTGTTGGATGAGATGTTCGAGTTGGAGGGTGAGTATTTGAAGGAGAAGAAGTAGATGGGGCGACGCTGTACGTATCTATTGCCGGAGTTGGGAGGTATATACTTGCATGACAGGAAATATTCAATGAATAATATGCACTTTTGACATTACTTGCTACCTATCTACGAAGCCACGAGTTCATTCTTTATTCAACCCTCCAGCAATTTGCAAATATCACTTGCGTCCAAAATCCAGTTCCCCAAGTTGTGACGGTGTTTCGATGCGCTTCTCCAAATTTTCAGGACTTTTCAGTTCTTTTCTTGGGTATGAAAGAGTTTAGAACCATATCTCCTCTCTTCGTCGACAAAAAATTCAAGGTCTCCAAAAACCGGATCCTAGTCGCGTTTATATCTGAACTCCGCCATGGTCATATCGTTTGCCGCTCGGGCATACATGCCAAGGAAGCCTTCAGCCTGGCAGATAAATGCCTCCCGCCCACTCATGCGTTCGGTCAGTGGGCGAGGTTGGTTCCTGCACAAGTTCCGCTCTGGTTGATTCAAGTTGGCCCCTGAGTTCGTTGGTGAGTGCTTCTAATGCCCCCTCAGGGAATAGTTTCCTCTTTCCAGCCGAGTTTGTTCCCTTGGCCGCATGGGCAGCGTATAGTCCTTCGTCATCCATGAAGTATGCTCCCTCATCCTCGTCCTCGGAATATTTGAGCTTACGCCACCATTTGATGAAAGCTAATAATCCCGACCTTGATCCAAATTCTACCACTAGAAAAATGAGTTTTGAGTTCCGTATCACTGGTGTTGGATCCGTGCCTGGGAACATACCGTTGGCCGCTTGAGGATTTTCTTCATGGGCGGAATCATGCTCGCTACTCTCGTCCACTGCTTCGCGAGAAGGACTTGCGGTGCCGCTAGCCGAGGTTGTGTCTATGTCTTGCTGGGCACATGGTTCCTCCCTACCTTGTTCTGCTGTCTGATCAGCGGCAGTCGTTCCAGTCGTTGATGTGATAGAGTAGCTCTGGAGAGATTCAAGTACTGCCACCAGTAGGTGTTAAGTCGAAATAGAGGTCCATAGATACTCCATCTTCGAACAGAATGGCAGACGGTGTTGAGATGCTTGGATATGGATATTGTTAAAAGAAACGCGTTGGTGATGGGTGGGAGGATAGGAGCAGAACATGAAGGACGCGTGACGGGAACAACATAATAAACACAGAAGGTGGAGAGACACAGAAGGTGGAGAGAAGAAAGAGAATCCAAAAGTGGCCAGTGGTCGTCATGTGAACATATCCACAATGGCACTGTATATCTCTGTATTGTGGTGTGTGTAGTTGTTGTGCTAGCCCTAATAGGCACCGCCATCTATAACCCATACGGGGACTCCCGTCAGGTTCAGTTGTGAGCCAGGATGTCAACCCTTGCTGCCGAGGAGACAACTTCTCATCACCCAAATGGGCTTTCGGCTTTTGGTATCAGTCTCCTATGACGACGACAAATCCAGCAGCCGCCTGGACCTGTGACCAGCACCGAAAACGACCAGTTGACTCCATTGACAATGACACTTGGCTTGAATATAGCGTAACATGATCTGTCTTCGCCTAGGTTGTAATAGAGCAAGGAAAGATCAAGATCAAATATATAGTATAAAAAAGTAATAAGATATAAGCTGAAGAGCAAAAAAAATTAAACTACTGCGGGAGCAAGGCCGTATTTATGTCTGCGTAGGGCACTCCCAGGCCTGATTCACGGAGCAGGCCTTCAAAACAATCAATGATCCCAAAGCAATACAAAGCAATAAAAGAATCAACAAAGCAGACACAACGTGAGGCTATTCCCATGTTGTAAGAGTCATATCACAGAGGCTCCCGGCAGATTCTTTGGTGTTGTCAATCCTCACCACCTAGGCCTGTTCCAGAGCGCTCACACCTGGGATTGGACCTACCCGAATCGATTTACCAGGACGCCACATTCCCAGAAACTGTTGGCAGCCAGGATCCCGAGGATACTGCCATGGTACTTACCTCACAATTGAAGGACGCAATTCTGGAAAGTGCGAGGAAGGCTGAGGAACGAGAACAACCTGACTACGAGAGCGAGAGCGAAGAAAGCGAGGACAAGATGGAAATTGACGAGATGGATGCCGTCTGATATCAGCAATGGTAGTCTGGAGAGGAGGACGGTTTCGGACGATCCAGCAATGTGTCTGGACTTTCTGCATGCTACTTGAAATACTTGGGATGTACCTACGGACTATGTGGACTCTGGTATAGCTTGTTATGCTACTACCATGATCATTTACCTATCCACTTCATCTTTAGAAACACAGTTGATCCAGTTGTAGACAGATAGTGAAGCAACTCAAGAGAGTTTGTAGAGATGACACCAGTTTCTGCAATGCGAAATAGTCGGTCTAAACACCATGCCTTCCCCAGCAGTTGTCACTCGGCATTTTGCTCTGTTATCATGCACCGAAACGCGTCATTTGTCCCTTCCAGCAGGTGATTATGTGAATCAAGAAGACTGTCGTCGAAATTTCGAGCAAGAAGCACAACGAGGGTGTTCAACGTAACGATTTTCCAAGTTCATTCGCGATTCCATGATCCTCTTCATACTTATGCAAAATAAGAGGGTTGCCTGACCGAATTCTGGAGAAGCGGCCCATTTTCTGAGCTGCTCTTCATCGACTTCGTCTTCGTCTTCGTCTTCCTCCTCCTCCTCCTCCTCCTCCTCCTCCTCCTCCTCCTCCTCCCTCGGTGTTTCGGATGTGGATTTGATCTTCTTGGGGGCTACTTGACGAGACGGTTCCACTTCTTCGAGATCAGATGCAGTTCGTTTGGGGCCAAATGACAGTTTCAGCTCAGGCACTAGAATACAGTTCTTGTCAGTTTGTATTAGCACCTTGAAATAGTTAAAAATGAACATACATTCGGCTTGTTTGGAGTTTCCGGGGGCCCCTGGCTGATGATCATCACCGTTGTTCAGTGCTTCACGAGATGGGCTTGCAGCTGTGCTCTCTATGGCTGGCTGTGGCATATGTTTCTGGCTGACTTGAGAGTCGGGCAAGTAAACGTTGGAATCTCCCACTACCTCGTAGATGGGCTTTGTAGACGAAAATCCCGCCTGATCTGGATGGTCTCCTGGTACGGGCTGACTACTGCCAATCGAAGTTGCTATTATTTATGTTAGCTCGTTTCGAGAGGTAGAGAGTGTGATTGGATTCGTACCTTTGGGGTGCTCCTGCGCACTTTCAGCGCTGTCTGTCGCGGGAATGATTGACACATCCCAGAGTTGATCCATCCTGAAGAGGCGTGACTGTCGAAACTAAGTTGATATGTAAGGGGAATGAGGTATCTGATGCTATGACAGTGCTGAGAGGGCTGGTATTGGATTATGGAAGGAGGCTGATGGAGGGGTGAGTAGTAGAAAAAGATGAAGAGTGGGAAAAGAGATGGCGGGCGGAACTGATGGAGGCAATCCAAAAGGGGAAAACCAGGGAGGCGGTCCGTTTGCAATCACACTCTCCGCCATCTGTTTACGGGCGGGCTTGAAAGTCATAAAAGCTTGCGAATGAATTTTAATTTCTAAAGATTACTAGCCGTGGTCCTTTTCACTGCCCCCCAAAATTCCTACGGACGCAAAAATACACGCGAGAACTGTTTTTGGGGATCGAATGAACAATGGTGACGAGATCACAAAAACCCAACGCCAAAACAACAGACTGGATATAGCACGACGCGATATCTCCTGATGATCCCGAGTCCTCATTGTAACAGCCACTCCTTAGGCAACTCGCTTACCCTTGGAATTTTCCATCCAGGGCATGGAAAAAGATATCCCTTTCCTGGCCGTAAGAGTTTTTGGCGTAAATGCATAGCGCTCGAGGGGTTATGCCCATTGCAAAAGTAATCATAGCATCCATTTGTGTATTCAAATACTCGTCTCGAGAGTCGTACTGATCTTTCCACGCAATGTCGTATGCATATCTCAGGTACTTTTCCCATGTGTCTCCAAGCTCGGTGAAAGGTCGAGCCGTTCTTTTGAGTCTCCTTTTGACATGCTTGATTTCGGAGTCCCATTTCCTTCCAGCATATGTATAAGCATTTTCGAACTTGATCTGGGGAAGATATTTAGCTTGTAATGGTTGGTCTGGGTCATATGGTATTTCCGGTTTGTCTTGCATACTTCGCTGGTGAGGTGAGTCTAGAAAACAAGTCAGTCAGCCGGAGTGTACGATTTTATATATCTCTGTCGAATTCAAATCATGGACGTACCGCTGACTCGCTTGTCGCTTGCTTGCATCTCGGGCCGAGAACCACTGAGATTGGTCTCCGTTGTTGCATTTTGTGTTGCGGACGCCATGTCCCGTGTTTCGGTTTGCTGTGTACCGGTGCCACTCACTGCTGACTCTATTGCATTCGCAGAAAAACTGCCCATACCAGTTCGGAGCTGGACAATGTCCTTCGAAGCAGTTGACTGAGCCGTGTGACTCGGGACATCCTCAGACTCGGACTCAGAGGGGCCGACCTCCATCTCTTCGTGATCAGAAGACTCTGATGATGAACTAATCGCAGAGGAAACGCTCGTACCAGTTGGGTCCTGGACAATGTCCATCGACGAAGTCGACTCAGCCGTCTGACTCAGACCATCCTCAAACTCGGACTCAGAGGAGCCGACGTCCATGTCTTCGTAATCGGATGGTTCTGCGGATGAACTAATCGCAGAAGACGAAACACCCATACCAGTTGGGTGCTGGACAATGTCCATCAAAGCAGTTGACTGAGCTGTCTCACTCAGGTCATCCTCAGACTCAGACTCAGAGGAGCTGACATCCATCTCTGCTTGATCGGATGAACCATCCGACAGATCTATGGTACCTAGTTCTATTGGCTCGTTGTTGACAGCCCCTGGTTTTGTCCATCATGTCAGCTATACGGCTACGAGGAATAGAGAAAGTTTAGTGTCTGCTGTACCTCGTGCGCGTTTCTGGGGACACTGAACATACACGTCCAAAGGAATGTATGGCATATCCCACAGATAATCCATCTCAAACGAGTGACTCGTAACGTTTCAGTGGCGGAGTGTGAGAATGTGAATCATTTCTCGAAGGAGAATGGCAAAATCAGATACGCCGAGCACTCGAAGACGAGGTTAAAAGAACGGTGAGTGAAGACGGGGTGATGGTGTGGGTGAGAAGACGGAGGAGGAGAAGGTGAGGGGCAGAGAAGAAAAAGAAGAGAGACAAACAACAGTTCTCAAAAAGGAAATGCAAAAAGCAGATTCGTTTGCAATCACGCGCTCGGCCTGATACATTTACGCCCAGTAGGCTTAGATTTATGGAGGGGTCTTACTGACGAACGACTCGAGATCTTGTGTATGATTTTACGAGGCTATGGTTGATATTGTGATATTACAGTTGAAAATGAACATGGTTGATCAAATACATGATGTGAGTAGAGCCATAACCACCAAAATCCAGAACATAACCATTTCCTAAACGTCCAAAGATATCATATCTTCTGGAGCCCTCCACTACCTCACGTCTCCTCAGAGCTCATCAGCCAACTGATTCAGCCTGGCCGCCATCTTCTTCATTAAATCCTTTTCCACGGATGCCAGCAGCCACTGATTCTCTGTCTTGGGGGTAGCATCTTTTCTCTTTCTACCACGATGCCACAGCTTCTTCACAATTTGGTCGAACATGTCAATGGCTTCACAGTAGGCGCGAATGTTTTCCTCTGTCTTTTCGCGCTGAGAAGTTTTGTCTTCGGTGCTCACGATTTTAGTGGTGCCATTGGCATTTTCAGTGGTGTTTTCCGTTGCCTCATCGGCGGGCAAGCGTGGTTTGGGAGGAGCTTGAGCTGAAGTGCTGGATAGTTTGGGGGGACGGCGGCATTGGATGAGACGGCAGCAGTGGCTGGAACGACGGTGCTGGTTGAAGCAATAGAGTTCGTTGGAGCAATAGAGTTGGTAGAGGCGAGAGAGGTGGTTGGAGCAAGAGAGTTGGGTGTAAGAGTAGCAGTATTGCCTTGAGAGAAAAAACTGCCTGGAGCGTTACTGGAGAATAAACTGAAGCCACTTATCTTCGGCATTTTCGAGGGTGTCGAAGAAGGATCTGGAGCTGCCATCGCGGAAAGAGGGCGCTTCTGAACGGGCTGAAAGCCTGAATTTCCAAGATCTCATGAAGATGGTCAGTTTTAACGTGTCAGAGATAAGGGTTATTGAGCATACTGTTGGCAAAAGAAGGATCAGCCATCTCGTTGTACGGTTGATTGTTGTCGTAATAATAATAGGGTTCACGGTATCTCTTCTTACCTCTATAAGGAACGACGAGATGGTAGGCTTTGAGTACAAAGTGCAGAGGAAGCTGCAGTCATTCGATGATGAATTACTTGATTGGAACATGGATTTCGAGGTAAAGAGGAGAGGGGGTGGAAAGAAAGAAGGAGCGAGGAGGTCATAATATTTTTGTCTATATCCTCATTTTTAGTCACATGACCCACCTACTCTTTTTACATCGGAAGAGTCTGTCTGAATTTCATGGAAGGGTTGTTTTAGTCCGATCATAGTTCGGATTTCATCTGTAACTGTAGGTGGTTGCCGTTGATATCATAACGCGCCTTGTGCAAAGGTGCATGAGCATCAGTACATGAGTAGAAGCTAATGAAACTAGAAAATAGATGTAGCAAGAAGACATGATAAAAACCCCTCCATCAGTATTTCAAATTTGCAACAAGCTTGTATGGCTGGAGTCGAAAGTTGATGGAGAAACACATTTAATCATAGTATGTGGTATCAAGACTCTCTTTCATTGTCTTGACTAGATTTTTGTGCATTTGATACAAGATCTTGTGATCATCTTCCGCTCCGAGAACTTGCTCGTGTACGTCGTAAAGTTTCGAGAGGACCGATTCGAACATTGGGACTACCTCAGCAATGGTTTGCATGACTTTGGCAACTGTTGCGCGCTTTGCTTCACTGCACTCTTTTTCCACTTTGGCGCGTATAGCATTCTCGTCCAAAGCGATGATTTCAGGGGACATTTCAGGTTGGATGGTGGGAAAGGTTGTAGTAGACTGTCTCTTCTCCTCCTGCTTTGATCTCCTCGCTGGTGGTTCGCTAGAGGCTACACTCGACGATTCAGATGCGGCGGGTTTAACGGCAGACTTGCCCAGGCGCGGACGTCTAGGTGTTTCGGAGGCTACTGCTTGATCAGATTGTGTTTTCTTATTAGAGATAAGTGGTTTCAGTGCACCTTTGAACCTGGGCATCGTGATCGGCCAAGTTTTGTGTGAGTTCGGTTGCAAGATGTAGGTAGGGAGAGTGCTCCTCAAATGCTAGGAGACTAGGTGTTTGAACAGAAACAAGGAGGGGAGAAACGAGACGACATCGAAATTCCCAAATAATATTATTGTGGGCAGTCACATGATATACTTGCGCCCGACACAGAAGGTTGGCTACAAACACTTCCAACTTAGGCAATGGTAGTTGTTGGAACCCAATATCCGTAAAGCGCGTACGCCACGCAGCGCTTTGTGGAGTGGCTTTCCACGCACCGGGAATACCCTCTATTTTTATGTACGGAGGCATCCGTTGCAGCCATTTGGCATATAAATATGGCCTCCGTTGCCTGTTAGCTAGATTTGCAAAACAGACCTGTATTCAACTTCGCACATTAGTATTAGTATTCAGTATTTATTGGCCAGGACTACCACCTGCCCAGAATAGCGGTGCGTAGAGAGCTGGATGGATACCGACAGTAGTTGTTTGTCATTTATTTATCATTAGCTATCGTATCCATTATCACATGATATGTCCATTCAAACCCAATGAGGCAAGGACAAATATCTCTCTAAATAGATGAGATATCTTCGACGACTTCTGCCAGTGTCTTGGAAGGCTTACTCGCATCCTCGCGACGCCAGACGTGCACGATACTGCCGCCTGTCAACCTCTGAGGCGGAGGAGTATATTTCAATCCGCCAGACCCAGTCACGAACTCTGATTGAGGGAACTCTGCATCGTCGTAGTCAACGGCGTTGTCGTCTTTGGTCGTGGTGGTGCCATGTTGACCGCGAGATTTCAGGCATAGACTCAGACTGTCCCGACTCAGATCGATAGCGAGTTGTCTCAGTGGTTTGCCATCTTGCGTGATGCCTGAAAGTTCACCGTGATGCGGGAATGGCGCTTCCCAGACCAACATATTCTTGCTTAGCGAGGAGTCCTGATCTTTGGCTGCCGCCGCCGCTTTGGTCGCATTCTGAGAAGATATTGATGAAATGTACGTAATCAGGTCAAGTGTAAACAGTCGCAAGAGCAACAACTCGACTTCATGCTTAAGACCAATACGTGACGGTGGTTGAGTGTATGGGTAGTTCGGCAGACGGATAGTCAATTCATAATCCGTCCCCAACGCCATTTGGCGAGAGGATGTATCTGGCATAGTGGTGTGGATTCGAATGTTGTATGTGCTGGTAGGGTTGGCCATTGAGCCGGTGAAGCGTGATTCGAGTGGCTCCATGAATTGGCTGAGCAGTGTTTCGACTGCAGTTGAGGAGAAATCTTTGCTAGGGTGATTGAATTGTAGAGACGAGAATCTTGACGTCGTGTATTTTGAAGGGAGACCGGCGGAGTTGAGAACTTGGTAGACATCTTGTATAAAAGATTCTAGAGAGCGTACGTGCGCGTCGTGTTGCATGTATGAGAGAATAGGACGGAGGAGCTGATATTGTGGAGTTGGTCGTTTCTGGTTCGTGAGTGGAGGTGGGAATTGACTTCGACGTTGAAGGTTTTGTCGATGTGCATATGAAAGTAGAATACGGAGAGCGTGCGCAATTGCTTCAGCTTCTGTGTTATTGATACCAGTGTTTCCCGCAGAGTCTGCTTCGTTCTCTGGTTTGACATCATCAACATCCACCAGGTCCAGCAAAATCTGCTCGCCTGCCTCGTATTCAAACTCAATCAGATCTTTGTGGGCGGTTACGCCTGAGCTAACCAATACTCGCGCTTCTCGAGTGAGTTCATGGAATAGCTCTTCTTCAAATAGCGTATCTCTCGACTGTAGGATAGTCTTCTCGACGGAATCATCGGCAACGGCGGCGGCACAGAATTGTGACAGGCTCGAACTGCCTGTAACCTTCCCTTGCTTCTTCACTCGTACGCGCACTGCTCTCGCTCTTGAGGGTACCAGTCCTTTGTCCAAGAACAGGGTTCCATCATCGGCACGGCGCAGCGAAGCCAAACCGCGATCGCGAAAGGTCGGCGCAGCTATACGTCCTGTAAGCTCATATCCTCCACAAGATGGAACAGTCAATACTAACCCTCCATGAATCCATACTGCACACCAAGCATCTGCCTTTCCCTCGGCAACCTGCACACCTTCCACCCTCTTTCTTTAATCGACAAGACCTGATCCCAGTATTTCGTTTCCGCCGCAACTTCACGTTCCAACCGCGACGCAGCTTTCAACAGTCTATTCGCAGACGCATTAAAGCTTTCCATCTTCCATCCACGAGCAACATTCTGCGAATCGCGTATCGCTGACTGCGATTTCTGCGGAGCTCTGACGACATCGACGTTCAACGAGCCCATGGGGACATTTTGTTTGAGGTACGGCGAAATAATCGTTTCTGCGTGGCGCGGGGTATGTTTCGATAGTAGGAGGGATATGAAGTCCAGCGCGAACTGAGTTTCCATATGAGCTTGACTAGACACATTCAAGTTAATCTCAGTGTTAAATCAGATCGAGAGGTGAAACTCACGCCGCAAATTGAATAATCTCCGCCCGTTTCTTGTACAGCATCTCCTGACGCTCAGTCGCATCGACTTCGTTCACATTTTCCTCCTTTTTTTCTTCTTCCTCCTGCTCCTCCTTACTCTTTTCTTTCTGCGCTTTTATCTCTTCCTGGAGACTTTGTTCGGTGATGTTGCGAAAGGAGCCACGCTGGGCGTTGATTTGAGCTATGCGGATGGGCAGGTTGTCTTTTTTGCTGCCCTTGGCTTTTTGGGGCCGGAGAGGCAGCATGAGCGAGGCCCCCTGCTCCATGTTGTCGTCGCCTCACGTTCTGCAGTTGGAAAGAGGGAGAAGTTAGTGTTGTTGATTCATTTCTTCGGAGATGCTTGTCGTTCCGCATTTGAGGTTGCTAGCACTGATACGGTTAGCGTCTATCCCTATCAGGACTAGCTCCATATAGTAGCTTTGTTGACGTCGTTGCATCTTCTTTCTTTCTCTGTTTTTACCAACACAACTTCTACTCTTGATATAAGATTGGCATCCGAATAGATCGATCGAAATTGAACTCTTGTGATTGCATATATTTAATTCGTGGACAATAGCCACATACTACTTGAACTGCACCCTACAAATGTTTGTTAGGCAGTGTCGACTTGGAGAAAGACGTATAAACCAGCTGTATTCTCCAGATGTCGCAATACCTGAGTTGCTCCGTTAACCAAAATCACTTACACCGCTGTTAACACTTAACAGGCCAATTTATTTGCTCAGGCCAACTCTTAATTGGAAACGTCGGTCTACCTTCCTCTTCTAGATGATATTGCTTGAACAACATATTTCTCCGCAAATTCCCCGCATATCACGAAAAGCCACTGCACCCCCACGGGTATGACGATCCTTACCACAAGGTCAATAGTTCGTCCTGACCCAGCAAGAAATTACGAATACGGCAGAGAATTCGCTCAGTTTCGTCTAATTAATTATCTAGCCTGGCTCTCATGTCGGCATTTGAAGCACATCAAAGTCCCGGCCGGGCCGGCCATGTGCCGTGGCATGTTAGAACGGAGATATTATGGAGGCGGCATCACTGATCTGCGTGAAGAATTGCCTGATCTATTATATGTTTATTCAACAGGCGCATTTTCAATTTGTCGAAATTTCCCCGCCTCTTGGATTTCCCCGGTGAGGTCATTGTCGTTTCTGCACTATATGTTGCGGGCATTGAGATATAAGATGGAATATTTCGGCAAGGGGTGATGCGATGCGTCTGTGCTACAATCAATTTCTAGAAATCTGTCAACCGTTTTGTTCAACATGAAGTCCCTCTCTCTACTAGCAGCGGCCGTCGCTGTAGTACAAGCTCAAGAGGTATACATCACAACGACTGGCTACACAGCGCGGCCACAATGTACTGAAGCTCCGGCTACACCAACCTACCGCTTCCAGTCGTTCTCATATGCATCGCTCAACGACACTGTTAGGTAAGTCGTTCGTTCCATCGCGTGGCCTCTCACTAACGCACACAGATATGCCATCTCAGTCCCTTCTCCTACGACTACCCACACCTACGGTCCAGCATACTCCGAGGCAGTAGCAAAACTATCAACGACTCTCTCAACTACAACATGGGGTAGCTGGCTACCCGGCCAAACCGTCATCTCTGCAACCGATACAGCCGACAAGTACGGTCAAGCCGCGTGGTCATCGCAATGGCTACATGCAAGTTTGGCAAATTATACCGATATTGGACTGTACACTACGACCGTTAGTCCTACGCCACTGCCTACTAGTGAACTTGTCCTTCCACCACGGGACTATTTTGGTCCAACCGATTGCTATAGCTTTCCTGAAGGATTCACGTTTGGTGTTGCCGGATCTGCTGCTCAGATCGAAGGTGCCATTGGGCTTGAAGGTCGTGCGCCGAGTATACTCGAAAAGATGCTGCCAGATACAAAGCCGCAGGATTACGTGACTAATGAGAACTACTACCTGTATAAGCAGGACATTCAGCGCTTGGCATCGATTGGTGTCAAGTATTACAGTTTCTCAATCTCGTGGGGTCGTATTCTGCCGTTTACAGTACCCGGAAGTCCCGTCAATGAACAGGGTATCAAGCATTACAACGATCTGATCGACTATATCCTAGAGGTGGGCATGGTACCAATTGTGACGATGCTTCATTTTGATACTCCACTGTATTTTGTCAATGCGTCTGCGGGCTATGAAGCGCCGGATATTGGATACCAGAATGGGGGGTACTGGAATGAAGAATTTGTCCAATCCTTTGTGAACTACGGCAAGATTCTGTTTACGCATTTTGCGGACCGTGTTCCGTTCTGGGTCACGATTAATGAGCCTCTGCTGTATGCGTTTAATTTTACGGGACTGGACAATGTTGTGCATGCTCATGCGGAGTTGTATCATTTTTATCATGATACATTGAATGGAACTGGCAAAGTGGGATTGAAGTTGAATGATAACTTTGGCGTGCCTAAGAACCCCGAGAATCAGACCGAAATTGATGCCGCCAACCGTTTCAATGACATGCAACTCGGCGTCTTTGCGTATCCCATCTGTCTCGGCCAGCAATATCCAGAATCCATTCTCGACACTCTCCCTGGTGCCAAACCACTCAGCAAAAAGGACTTGAAATATATCAGCCATACAACCGATTTCATCGGCATCGATGCCTACACGGCCACCGTCATCTCCGTCCCCGCCGAAGGTATCGAAACATGCACCAAACAGAACATGACCACCAATTCGTTGTATCCATACTGCGTCACCCAAGAAACCGTAAACGCATATGGCTGGGACATCGGCTACCGCTCCCAATCCTACGTCTACATTACACCCACCTACCTCCGGACATATCTTTCTTATCTCTGGAACACCTACAAAACCCCGCTCATCCTCAGCGAATTCGGGTTTCCCGTGTACGCGGAATCCACTCGCGATCTAGTCGATCAACTGTACGACTCCCCCCGAAGTCAGTATTATCTGTCGTTTATGTCTGAGGTACTCAAATCGATATGGGAGGATGGGGTAAATGTCATTGGGGCGATTGCGTGGAGTTTTATGGATAATTGGGAGTTTGGGGATTATGCGCAGCAGTTTGGGATGCAGGTGGTCAATCGGACGACGCAGGAGAGGTGGTTCAAGAAGAGTTTCTTTGATATTGTGGATTTTGTGGGAGCGAGGAATGGGTTGGGTCATTGAGTTGATCAAATTGTATATAAATTAGGGCACATGGGATCACATGATAGCTCATCTTGTTACATATAATATTTGGGCCACTAAACATTATACCAAACAACGAGCGACATATCTTCTTTGTTACCAGAGAAAGTCAATTACACCAGTCATTATATAGTTTTATTATTTCAGTATCTGGAAGCCCTGGTGTCGCCGTGGATTATGGAATGGATACTTTCTTAGTGGAGGTTCTCCGAGATTCTTGACGATGACGTCGTTTGTTCCTGGCTTCCTTGTTTTGCAGGCTGCATCTTGAAGCCTTGACGAGAACAAGACACAAGCAACTCATATACGTACGTTGATACATACATGCCACATGGTCACTACATTCCTTTCTACTGAATAAATTGACTACAGACTACCGTTTCGACAATCAATCACAGCAGACTCTGGCAGCACGAGCTGTGGTTACGTACATACCGCGGCTAAGCGGCTGCCAATCACGGGGCGCAGAGCGGCCATCTGTTAGTCCTGTAGGTTCCTGGCTTTCCGTGGTCACCTACCTTTAACCATCACCAACGTTCCTCTGATCTGTCTAACTATGTACTAACTAACTAACGTCTAATGCCACAGTCTATAAACAACGTTATCAGCGATCCACTCTCCCCACCAGCCAGCCAACCATCGACCTTCTAAACAACGAGTCTAGACGCCCACCAAGTGGGTGGCCGACAGCGGGGACCACCATGACTTCGGCAGACGACGATACCACAGCCCTTGTGCCTGTGGCCACTGTAATATCCATGCCCACGCCGTTAGACGCTGCATCCGCCCTTCTCACGCCGCTGCTAAATGAGGAGGAGCAACAGACACCACTGTCAGTGCTCGTGTCAGCTGCCACCCCCTCCTCCTCACCACTCTCCTCATATATTGCTCCGACATCGTCTGCATCGACAATGGCGATGCGAACACTCCCCGCTGTTCCTCCGCCCGTCGAGACTGCGATGCCAGGTGCTTTGGGTCAATTGTTAGTTTTCTTTCTGCATACCATCCCCAGTATATTGTTCTGGGTGATCGGGTTTGCGACGATAACGATTCCGACGTGGTTGTTTACGTTGTTTTCGATGAGTTTGACGTTTACAATGAATTTTACTACCATGTATGTCCCCCCTCCATTCCAAGAGGATTGCGAGAAAGAGACTAATGTCTGTAGAATGATCATTTTCTGTGCGTTCATGTCCACCGTGATATGGTTCATTCGCTACCGCTACCTCACCACGTACAGCCGTCTCCCGCCCGAACCGCAGCGCAAGGAACCGCAGATCGACCTATTCCCCGATACGCAGGAAGGAGACTCGAAACCCGGGCTAGCGAATTATCTAGACGAATTTCTGAGTGCAATCAAAGTGTTCGGATACTTGGAGAGACCGGTGTTTCATGAATTGACGCGGACGATGCAGACCAGAAAATTGATGGCGGGGGAGACGTTGTTGTTGGAAGAAGAAAAGGGGTTTTGTTTGGTGGTTGATGGATTGGTTCAGATTTTTGTTAAGTCGATTCGGGGAAATGAGTCGGGGCCGCATGCGAGTACGCCTGCGACGGAGGATACGGATGATGAGGATCTCCATCGGACGGATGGAAATCAGGGATATCAGTTGTTGACTGAAGTTAAAAACGGGGCATCCATGTCGTCGCTGTTTTCGATCTTGACGTTGTTTACAGAGGATGTTCACCTGCGTCAGGGAAGTGATGATAGTACGAGGAATGTTTCGGGAAAGT
Organism: Talaromyces verruculosus; assembly: GCA_038993655.1. Lineage (NCBI taxonomy): Eukaryota > Fungi > Ascomycota > Eurotiomycetes > Eurotiales > Trichocomaceae > Talaromyces > Talaromyces verruculosus. The sequence continues at coordinate 196,675 of JBBVQN010000062.1, forward strand.
CGCTTCTTCCGTCTTCTATGCCGGGAAGTCCTGGAAGTTTTGCGCCTGGTCCTCAGCTCGGATCTCCGCCTACGCCGCATGCAGCGGAAGGTCTTGGGGTTGCGCCTTTGCCTACGGTGCCACCACTGGATTTGGAGGAATCTGCTGAACAGGCGAAGACTGGGACGAGTACTGCTGAGCAGTCACCGAAAGTTCCACCTCCGTCTCACCCGCACAGCCGTCGCCAGGCTAATAAGACGAAATCAGTGCATCCTGACATTGTAGCGCGAGCAATGGTCGATACTACTATTGCGATCATCCCAGCAAGCGCATTCCGTCGTTTGACGAGAATGTATCCCCGAGCCACAGCGCATATCGTTCAGGTCATTCTCACGCGTTTGCAAAGAGTCACGTTTTCAACTGCGCATTCGTATTTGGGCTTGGATACAGAGGTGCTTAGCATTGACCGACAACTTAATAAATTCACCGCCCATGATTTGCCGAATGATCTACGAGGGAGTGCATTGGAGAGATTGAAAGATAAATTCAGACAGGAACGAGAACGACTTGGACCGAACGACGACTCGAAAGGAATTGCTTTGCATAATCCCCAGTCGCACCGAAGACGTCGATCAAGCAGTTCATTGAGAAAAGATGCCGCTTTACAAACCAAAATAGCTGCGTCGAGACGACACTTGTCCATGTCGAATGAGAATTTTCTATCGTCTAACGTGACTCCCGCAAGCAGTGGTGTGAATCCTGGTGATTTGTTGTCGACCATTCAACTCAATCGATACGGAAATCGCTCTGATATTGGTCATAAACCCCCCTCTCAAGGCCAAGTTACGCCGTTTGCCGAGGTTACCAGTCCTTTGGCTCAAGCTGAACATTCGCCGTTTAGAGGCGGTACGATGCATATGGCTACTTCACCGTTTGCGCGGAGAGAGTCTATTGATGAGGATGCTATTTTCCGAGAGTCGGTTGTTGAGTGTATGATGAAGGGCATTGGTCTGACGTCGAGTACGCGTGATGCTCTTCAAAAGGCATACTCGGGCGAACAGTCACCTAAGCTCGTTTCGTACGACTCGCGCAGACAGAAAGCCGTGTTTAACAATGCATTTGGGTTCATGGATCCGTTCGATGATGCTGATTCTGAATCCATGATGTCCATGTCTGTGACGAGTGCTGGTGGAACTTCACCTGTTCACAACCTTCGGGAAGAACTACGCAGTGAGATTGAGATTGTCTCGTTTCCGCAAGGATCTGTCTTGGTAGAACAGGGCGAACGGAATCCAGGTTTGTACTACGTGATTGACGGCTTTTTAGATGTCGGTGTCCCCATCAATGACCGTGGAGATGATCTCGTCGGTGCATCAAACGATCCCGATGAGAGTTTCCCAACATTGAAACGTACAACAACCAGCTCTTCACGCGTACCCCATGTAGACCCCAAACGTCGCAAGTATCGTCGACGATCATTGTATCTGATCAAGCCGGGTGGTATGCAGGGATATGTCGGATCTGTCGCGTCATATCGATCATTTACAGACGTTGTGGCCAAGACGGATGTATACGTTGGCTTTCTGCCACGAGCGACTCTTGAGCGAATTGCGGAGCGGTATCCAATTGTTTTGTTGACGTTGGCGAAGCGATTGACCAGTGTATTGCCGCGGTTGATTCTGCATATTGATTTTGCTTTGGAGTGGGTACAGGTGACCGCTGGCCAGGTTATTCATCATCAAGGCGACGACAGTGATGCTATCTACATCGTCCTCAACGGTCGATTACGGTCTGTCCTTGAGGGCAAGGGCGGAAAGATTAGAGTGTTGGGAGAATATGGCCAGGGCGAAAGTGTTGGTGAACTCGAGGTTATGACTGAATCTACCCGACCGGCGACGCTACATGCGATTCGCGATACAGAACTGGCAAAATTTCCGCGATCACTCTTCAACAGTCTTGCCCAGGAACATCCCGGTATTACGATTCAAATTTCGAAGTTGATTGCACAACGGATGAGGGATTTGGTCTACAATCCATTATTGACTGAACCGTCATATGTCCCCCGTGATATGAATACAGCTACATCGACAGTGAATATGCGTACTGTGGCTATTCTTCCGGTCACGGTTGGCGTTCCAGTGGTTGAATTCGGCAATCGCTTGATGAATGCATTCACACAGATCGGAGTAATGAACGGCGTGACCTCGCTCAATCAAGCAGCCATTTTGAATCACCTGGGTCGACATGCATTCAGCAAAATGGGTAAACTCAAACTGGCCCAATATCTGGCTGATCTCGAAGAAAAGTACGGCATGGTATTATACATTGCGGACACCAATGTCAATTCACCTTGGACACAGACCTGTATCACACAAGCGGATTGTATTCTGTTGGTTGGCCTCGCGGAAGGCTCGCCTGCTATCGGCGAATATGAACGATTTCTGCTTGGAATGAAGACAACGGCCCGTAAAGAGCTAGTCTTGCTACATGCCGAACGATACTGCCCACCGGGCTTGACACGACGCTGGTTAAAGAATCGAATGTGGATCAATGGCGGCCATCACCACGTCCAAATGTCGTATCGTCTGACAAGTGAACCCGCACACCCGCGCGCCAAACGGTTCGGAACAGCCCTGAAACAACGCGTGCAAGTCATCCAAGCTGAAATACAGAAATATACTTCTCGTCGCATCCACCAGACTCCGCTGTATTCGCAGCAAACTCCCTTCAAAGGCGACTTTCATCGATTAGCCCGTCGACTATGTGGAAAATCAGTCGGTCTCGTCCTCGGCGGCGGCGGTGCACGCGGCATTGCACATGTTGGCGTCATCAAAGCAATTGAAGAAGCCGGTATTCCCATCGACATTGTCGGCGGTACATCCATCGGCTCATTCATCGGCGCGCTCTATGCCCGCGACGCAGACGTCGTGCCCATGTACGGCCGCGCCAAGAAATTTGCTGGCCGAATGGGCAGTATCTGGCGTTTTGCGCTGGACGTGACCTACCCAGCCGTCTCATACACGACCGGCCACGAATTCAATCGGGGAATCTTCAAGACCTTTGGTGACAGCCAGATAGAAGATTTCTGGCTTGAGTTCTATTGCAATACCACGAACATCAGTAAATCGCGCAACGAGTTCCATTCCTCAGGCTACGTGTGGCGGTACGTGCGTGCCTCCATGTCACTTGCCGGCCTACTCCCGCCTCTTTGCGACGAAGGCAGTCTGCTACTCGACGGCGGCTACGTCGACAACCTGACAGTCGCACACATGAAATCCCTCGGCGCCGATATCATCCTAGCCGTCGACGTAGGCAGTCTCGACGACAACACCCCCCAAGACTACGGCGATACCTTATCTGGGTTTTGGACATTCGCAAACCGCTGGAACCCCTTCTCATCAACGCCCAACCCCATCACACTCAGCGAAATCCAGGCCCGTCTGGCATACGTCTCGTCCGTCGACAGCCTAGAGCGCGCAAAAATAATGCCGGGATGTCTGTATATGAGACCCCCCATCGATCCCTACGGAACATTGGAGTTTGGTAAATTCGATGAGATTTATGAGGTGGGTTATACCTATGGAAAACAGTTTTTGGATAAGTTGAGGGCTGAGGGGACGTTGCCGGTTGTGGAGGAGTCGACGGAGGAGAAGAAGTTGAGGAGAACTATGGCGCCGAGGAGGGCTAGTATTTAATCGATCGCAGGTCGATATATCATATCCACGGGATATTTTTGAGGTGTTTGGGTTTTGGGGGATGAATTTGTGGCATATTTATTTGGATTTGATGCACAGCATAGCATGCATAGCATAGCGATACACGGGGTATGCATACACGGCGTTCATATTTCTTTCGGGGCTTTTGGGATATGTACGTATTTAAATACCTAGCATAATAGAATCAGAATAAACTAGTTACATCATCACCTCTGTGGTTCATAGAGCTGGGCTGAGCTGGGTCATAGGCCATGAGGAAGTCGTATCCTCCTCGTCACATATACATGTCCCAACCTCCTCTCCCCTGTCCCTACTTCTCCCTCTTGAGGAGAGAGTGGCGTGTATCGACGGTAGTATAACCAACATGCATCAATCCCATTTCTTGATATATGTCCCGGGTTTGTATCCTTCTGCTGTTGACGCTGCCGCTTTTCCTCCGCGGATGGAAATGGGAGTTGTATTGCTGGCGACGAGGAAGCATTTGGTGTAGAGTCAGAAGAAGAAATCCAGAAATCGCAGATTCGGTCCTTCTCTTCTGGGAGGGTGCCTTTTGCGGTGAGGATGGTATCTACCACACTCCTCCGCAACGCTTCCCCCTGTGCATAGACCGGTTGGTTCTGTGTCGGTTCTGAAAGAGGAAAGGGAGGAGAAGCAGCAGGAGGAGGATAGGAGCCCTCTTCTAACCCCACGATTATAGTGAGGAGTTGTGCTGCAGGGTGGGAGAGGAATAGTCCTTGGACTCCTGGTACTCCTCCAGTAGCATTGCCACCCGCACCAACGGTGGTTGACATATCACCTCCCGAAAGGAGTCGCAGTGCTTTCCGTCTCAAATCTGGTTCGCGGCATTTTAAGGCTATTATGAACAGGGGTAGGAAGGTTGAGAGTTCGAATGAGAATGGCTGCCTTTTCACCCGCGTATTCGTTTCTGTTGTTGTTGGTGAAGTGGGAGGGGAGGTGAGGGTATCCGCATACTCCAATATCTTCCTGAATGACTCTATTTGTGAGTCGTAGGCTGATTCAGAGGCGGAAAGACAGGTTTGTGTTTCGAGGAGGATGGCCGTGTAGTTCATCAAGAGTACTAAGATGGCGGGACGTTCTGTTTGTGGTGTTTGGCTGCAAGGGGAGGATGTGAAGGCATGATGCCAGTGGTGCACTCGCTGCTCCAGTTCGGCTTGTCGGGTAGTTAATGCGTGCGAAGATGGTATGGATGTGCTGCCCGTCTGCGCGCGGTATGATTTTATGGCGAGGAGGAGCTGTTTCATTTCCGAGATTAATTCGAATAATGCATTTCTGGCTTGGTCGATAGACTCAAATCTTTCACTCAGCGAGGGCTGATCGACTTCCGCATCTTCCATGGAGAGACCACTGAAAATAAGGACCTGCGTGCGAAGACGTCGAAACATAGCTCTCACAGCACTCTTCAGCCCCGACTGCGCGGCGCAATCGCCGGCCATGAGTTTCATGCCTTGTCTATACAATCCTAACACAGCCCTGTAATTCCCCTGCAAAAATTCAATGGCAATATAAATTATCGTCCCGACCAGGACAACACTCAAATCCGCACCACCACCGCGACTGATTCGTTGACGCAGTCCAGCCAAGGAGCGGGAATACCAGCTCAATGCATCGCGGTGATATTCCTCTCTCACCGTCGCAGGTGAATTAAGTAATGCTGTTGGACTAGCTGGTTCAGTGATGGGGGGACGCTCGAATAAAGCGCTTAGGGAGATCAGACCGTCCCATATTGCAGGTTCGGTGCGGCAGAGTTGCAAAACATATACACCCCAAAACGAATGGTCTAATGTGCCAGAAAGGGAAGGGGCGGCGTGATGGAAGTAATACTCAAAACAGCGCCTTTCGCGGGACGTTGGGTTTGGTGATGGGTTTACTGGTTGGTTTATGGGGTTGATGGGTAAGGGTTGATGGCGGAAAATGGATGTGTAGGTGCATTTTCGGCCTGTGCTGGTGCACTTTTTGCAGTAGGGATGTTCTTCGGTGCAGCGAATGCGACGGATTCTTGATCATAGTGAGCAATGTAGTCGTTTATGATGGAGACTAGATTAGGGCTATCAGTAGACTGACTTGCATGTGTCACATCCTGTTCTTGACTTGAGCCTGCTGATTCGACTGGTCATTATTAAACCTCTCAATCATGTCAGCATAAAGTTTTGTAATTGGTGCATATTTCGATAACAACCTTGAAATTCGATGATGAGGGTGAATGAACCAAAGGAGCTGAAGATGAGGTTATAGAGGATGTGGCCCGTGCTTCCCCAGGTCGATGGCGCTAGTCCGTAGAAGGTAAAGCTTCAACAAGCTCTTATGACGCGTTGTCCAACTTGGCTGCCTTCTCTTTACCTCCTACTTATACAGCGAACACATATCATTTGAAGCTTGTCTCATACAATGCGACAACATCCACACACTCGCTAAAATGGTCTCACTCTGGCCCTGGAAGGTACATCCACGCCAATTCTCCCACCATCCTCATTTACAAGACTAACAAACAACAGGGCGAAGACACCTCCCCCGCTTCCTTCGAGAAAACACTCTCAACCCTGTCCACGAGAGCGACACAGACAAACACCCAGCTCGACAAGCTGCGCCAACAAGCGCGTCGCTTCAAGGCGTTATGGACGCTGTACTCGGTGTTTATCTATCTGCTGTATTCAACTATTGATGTGCTAGTGTTGGGATGGCAGAATTGGGGGCCTTGGGAATGGGGTGCTGTGTTCGGCGGACCTTTTGTGTTTGTCTCCTTCCCTCTACGAGGGTATATTTGCGAGGTGCTGATAAAGGGCAGGATTTACACCGTCCGAACCGTCGCAAGCCGCATGTTCGATTATCGCATAAACCGGTCTCAGAATTATCTAGACAGTCTCAACAAACAACGAGACGAGACGATTGAAAAGTTAAAGGTTGCCACCAAATACAACACAACGCAGCAGTTGCTGGAAAAGTATGGCGCACAATCGCCAAAGCCGAAGTCAACGAACAAGAATGGCGGTGTCAAAAAGAAAGACAGCAATGAACAACAGCAACAACGGAAAACGGCCGGCAACGTTCCCGAAAGAACGGGTATTCCACCTCCACCAACGGCGAATATAAGACGATATCCTCAGAATGATATTGCGCCATCACCGTCATACAATCAACCACGACCCTCTCCTCGAAACGAAAAACCATTACCGCCCCCTCCATCTACAGTCGCGACTTATACAGATCAACCGGGCTTTGCGCCCAACGCATTCCCGCCTTCGGCACAACCGCAATACGCTGCTGGCGGAACACCGAAATGGTACGACCGTCTCATGGATGTGTTGTTAGGCGAAGATGAGACTTCTCCCAAAAATAGATTAGTTTTGATATGTCAGCACTGTCGACTCGTAAATGGCCAGGCTCCGCCCGGAATCAAGAGTTTGGGTGAGTTAGGCAGATGGAGGTGTGGAAATTGTGGCGCGTGGAATGGCGAGGAAACGGAGGCCAGGAAGGTCATTGCTGATATTCAGCGGGAGGTTACAGAAGGTCACGAGGCTGCTCATAAGACAGACGAGGAAAAGTCTGAGTCTGAGGATGATGATAATGGTGAATTGATCAAGAAGGAGGAAGAGGAAGATGACGAGGACCAACAGTCCGAGAAGGAGGAAGAAACACAAACAATCCCCGAGAAGACAGGCACGACACAGTCTGAATCACAGCCACAGAGCGGAGTAGAGACGAGGTCTCGGAGCAAGAAAGGGAAGAATTAAGCCTGTCGTGTTCGAGGAGTTTCTTTGGTAGCTAGTTCATTCTTAAGCGTTGAGCGTTGTTATCAGTATATAGTATTTGAGATATTTTTACTTCATTCCTACTTACTTCCCCGGTCTGTGTATGGCTTTGTGACAAGTGTATTCAGGTCTTACCAATCGAAGCAGCAACAAGGAACTTCTCCCTCTGTCGAAGGTGCACACGTGGGATCCTATATGTAAGAGTTCTTACAGGCTGTGTATTAACAAATCAATCCGCAACATAGAAGGGCTGGTTACTTCAATATCTCTCAGTAGCTATTGTAACGGGCTATATGAAACATATTTTTGATATAACTTTGTAGACGAGAATATCAAGGCTAGAGGACAAATATCCCTGGACTGCGAGAAATATCCAGAGAATACATTGACCCAAACCAATGGCCTTCGATCTAGAGAAGAACCTTGGAACTTCCTTTTGGACTATCATTAGAATCATACCAATCATTTGGGCTGCTGCATTATCCTCCTGTTGAAAGGGGTTAAGAAATAACCTAGCAGTGATCTATTGTAAGCAAGGCACGTGAAGCATTTACAACTTGTAATATGAAATAATACCAATAGTTCAATTCTATCTCATGCAGACATTATTGCAGACAACAAATGGTGCGGTTATCACACCACTGCTAGGTACCTACTTCGATGGCGGAAGCTGTGCGGATGCTTGCGGTTTTGAGCGGATACAGCGCATGTATTAAAACCCTAAGCCGTTGGTCAGTTATCAAGCATTGCATTGCCTCCTCTAAATGTTATCCTTTTCTAAGGTTTCACGAAAAGTTTATCTCTCAGAATGTTGTCAATTCTTCGCTATCGACAGCTTGGGCACGAGCTGGAGAAGAGTATCCAGTTGTATCCTCCGGAGCGAAACGATGCCAGCGATTCACCTCCGCAACCGCATATTGATAACGGACCGTTGCGAGACGCTGGAAGAACATTTAAAAATTCAGAGAATGGCGACTCAAATACGGCCTCACTAGTCACTCTGCAAAACGGGCTGAGAGCCCACATCCCTGGGGTTAAAGTGGTCTGCGTTGACTCTCTCACTGGAAATGAGAAATCAGAAATCTTTTTAGTTGGATTCGACAACGAAAAAGATCAATTGAATCCCAAAAATTGGTCGCTAGCGCACAAATGGAGGACACTGGCAATCGTCGGCATGACGGGTTTTCTTGTCGGCTGGGCTTCATCAATAGACTCCATGGTGATAAAACAAGCTCAGGAAGAATTCCATGTCAGCGATGTGACGGAGTCACTGGCTACCGCTCTCTATCTGATCGCCTTTGCATTTGGATCTCTAGTTGCAGCGCCGTTCTCCGAAACTGTTGGCCGCAATCCAGTCTACTTGATGACTCTTTCGTTGTTCATGATATTCATCATGGCAAGTGGACTAGCCCCGAATATCGGAGCCCAATTCGTCTTTCGTTTTCTCGCTGGACTTTTCGGATGTACACCGCTTACAACATTCGGTGGTAGCATGGCCGACATATTTGATTTGCTCGACAGGACATATGCGTTTCCAGTTTGTTGCTCGTTGTCTTTTCTCGGCCCATTTCTGGCACCGATGGTTGGCGCCTTTATTGGCCAGAGTTCTTTGGTGAGTTGGCGCTGGTCAGAATGGACTACTCTCATACTTGCCGGTGTTATCACCGTCTCGATCTTCTTATTTGTCCCCGAAACCTATGCACCGATTCTTCTCAAATGGAAGGCAGGTCATCTCCGCTCCATTACTGGAGATACTCGATTTCTAGCAGCAATCGAGTTTGAGCAAGCTTCCATCTCAGTCCGATTAATGCGAAGCTGCTCTCGTCCCTTTAAATTGTTCTTTGGCGAACTCATGGTTGCACTTTTTACAATGTACCTCGTTGTGGTATACATTGTGCTCTTCGGCTTTCTGACCGGATACGACTTTATCTACGGCCAAACGTATAGATTTCCTCAGGGTTCTGTCGGCCTTGCGTTCATTGGGATGAATATAGGCTTTCTGATTGCATTCGCCATCATTCCTCATGTATACTACAAATACAAGCAATCTCTTGAAGCAGCAGCCAAGACCGAAAAGCGCCATCCGGAACCGGAGGAAAGGCTTTGGTATGCCATGTATGGTGCTCCGTGGCTTCCCATTTCACTTTTCTGGATGGGCTGGACGAGTTATTTGTCAATTCCGTATTGGTCAAGCCTCGCGTCTTCGGTGGCATTTGGGTTTGCTGTGCAGGGGATTTTTATTTCAAGCTACCAGTATCTGATTGATACATACGAGCAATACGCTGCAAGTGCTTTAGTGAGTGCGACATTCTTTCGATACATTGCGGCGGGAGTCATGGTGGTGGTCTCGCTGCCGATGTACAAAAATCTCGGCGTTCATTGGTCATTGACGCTCCTTGGTTGTGTGTCACTTGTGATGACACCTGTTCCATATATATTTTATAAGTATGGGCGTGCTTTCCGAGAGCGCAGCAAGACTGCTGTACATGATTGAGGAGATGGATCTATGACTTGCAACGGGGCTGCTTGAAGGCAGGGGACTAGGATACTCGAGGGAGCCACACGGCACTGGTAGAGAGGGTGCCTCAGTAATTAGGTAGAATAGCTTAGATATAGACATAGTAAACCGGATAGATTAGATAGAAATAGACATTGATATACTTCCATGCAAAGAATACATCCATTTCCATCTCCACAAGTTCAGAGCTGTGTAATAAAGCCGAATATGATAGGTCATCTTCCAGCCTGGTCATTGAATAGGATTCCATGCATAAGCCTCGTTATAATCCTACAAATTAAGAAAAACCATGTATACTCGTGTTGTGATAACAGGGGGACGGCAGCCACTACAACATTGAAAGGTTCTGCATGCGTCTGCATGCGTGGCGCTGTTATTCGGCCGAGTTCCGCCCATGTAGATTATTGCAGAGATTAGTGTTCGACATAAGTAGTATCGAATGGCTTATTCCCTCGCCGTGGAGTGAATCAAGCCTGCATAGGGCACAAACAGGTCAGTCCGTGAACTGAACGGCACGGAGCGGCAGAGAGCGGATGTTGGGAAAGGCCACATAGTGCCGCTCTGTTAGGGCTGTTCCGCTTTCTCTCCGCGGCCTGACTACGGAGTCATACCCCATACATTTCGAAGAATGTGAAAATGCGGGATGCATGAACGTTCGACAGCAGTATGGAGATAACCTGATTTGGTCCTCCGGCCACTGCGGAGATTCTGGAGAAAGCTGAATCCGGGGAGAGTAGTACCGAGGGAGGGTATAGAGTAATATAAAGGAGCGGATATTGCACTCCAGCAGTCATCATGGGATAAAAACAATATCGTCAAGAACCTGTTTTCCTTCGCACCGTCTCCTCAAAACTTCCTAGGTACAATGTCATCTTCGAAATTTACCCCAAATGGTTGGATCGACCATATCGTATCCTCTTCGGCGGGGGATCGCAAAACATACCCACACGATCATCTTCACTTTGATCCTAAGTTAAAACCCAAGCCTCACAAGGTTGCCGGCACTTCTCCTGACTGGAAGACTCTTTTCCTGGATGTCAATATTATTGACTCCACTGGAAGAGAGCCGTACAGGGGCGACGTCTTGGTCCTGGGAGAACGTATTGCAGCCGTGGGGACAGTACCCAACGTCGAAAACTTGAAGGAGGAGGCTGGAGTACGCGTCATCCACGGTGGAGGCCGTACTCTTATGTCCGGTCTCGGAGACGCGCATGCTCACCTGACTTGGAATGACAATGCTCTAGAATTGTTGGGAGAAGTCGGCGTGGAAGAGCATACACTCATTACCGCAAGATCAGCGCTTAGTTACATCGATTCAGGGTATACCATGTGTTATGGTGCAGCATCTGCAAAGAATAGACTTGATTGTGTCATTCGAGATGAAATCAACTCTGGACGACTACCCGGGCCGAGATTGCTGGCAAACGCCATGGAAATTGCAAAACGGGGTGCCGAATTAGCATCTGGTATCACAGCTTTTGCAGATGGACCGTTGGAAATGCGTGAGATGATTCGACACCACGCAAAGCTAGGCGTTGATCAAATCAAGCTAAGCATGTCCGGTGAAGCCATAATGGAGTCACGATCTGCTGAGGAGAGCTTTTTTGAGGACGAAGAGACGGCGGCTTGTGTTAACGAAGCACATCGTCTCGGGCTGCGCGTTTGCTCTCACGCTCGTGCCCGGGACGCTGTTTTACAATGTGTAAGGTATGGTGTAGACGTTATCTACCATGCTTCCTATATCGATGATGAAGGAATGGACATGTTGGAGAAAGCGAAACATAAGCATGTTGTTGCTCCTGCTATCAATTGGCTGTACACTACCGTCCACGAGGCTGAGCCTTTCGGATACACATTACAGCAGGCAGAGAAGGTGGGATACAAAAAGGAGCTTGAAGTCGCTATTAGGGCCCTCCGAGAGATGCGTAGGCGAGGTATCACTATTCTTCCGGGCGGTGACTATGGCTTTGCTTGGTGTCCACACGGGACATATGCTCGGGATCTTGAGCACTTTGTGAAGTTGCTCGGATTTAATCCGATGGAGTCAATTATTGCAGCAACCGCAGGTGTTGCAAAGCTTTTCATGCAGGAACATGAGCTGGGCAAGATCTTGCCTGATTACTACGCGGACTGCATTCTGGTAGATGGTAATCCGATACGGGACATTTCCATCCTTCAGGATCATTCAAAGCTCAATGTAATCATGATAAACGGTCGAATCCATAAGATTTCACCTCTTGATTCTTTTCCACAAATATTGAGCGCTCAAACTCCTTCAACGTTCAGACAAAAGAATCATTTCAACTACATTTCTTATATAGACGAGTTTGGAAAATCACGGATCGGTCATCTCGATTTCAACACCAATGAAATCTCTCCGTTGACAATGTCTTCAGGCTATCCACTTCGGAATCTGTACGAAGTGATCGAACTAGGAGAGGAAGATGTCGTCCGTGGCGAAGGTCCTGCAGCTAGTCTGAGTTCGGTCAAGGTGCTACCTCCTCTTCCGGACCGTGACGTCTTGTGTATCGGCGTCAACTATCGGAAGCATGCCACTGAATACCGGGACAGTGGATATAGTAGAAACAATGATGAAAGTGAAGGTATATTAACCCACTCATTACTTCATTTCATGCTATAGTATGACTGGATATTAACATTTTATAGTCCCGTTACCGGTGGTTTTCTCCAAACGAAGTACGAGTATTATCGCCGCTAATGAGGAAATCTTTCCGCATCCAAACTTTACACAAACCATTGACTATGAAGGGGAAGTAGGAGTTGTCATTGGCAAGTCAGGATTTAATATTCCAGCGGATAGAGCAATGGAGCATGTTTGGGGATATACCATTATCAGCGGTCAGTCGGCTTGATTACTTGAAGGAATGATTCGTACTGACTAGTTTGATTATTAGATGTGACTGCCAGAGAGAGGCAGCGAGACCACCATCAATTCATTATTGGAAAGTCTGCTGACACTTTTTGTTCCATGGTTAGTCGTACTTGTACGTCAACTCTTTGATTTTCACTAACGTTAGAGCCTAAAGGGCCCAGTGGCAGTCCCAGCGGCTGCTTTACCTCCTACGCTCCACATTCAGACCTTTGTCAACGGCGAAAAGCGTCAAGATGGAACTACCGCCGATTTGATCGCAAGCATTCCCCAGCTATTTGAAGTTCTGTCGAGCGGAATGACACTTCAACCTGGCGATGTTATTGCAACGGGAACTCCGCACGGTGTTGGGGTAGGATTTCATCCACCCACGTTCCTCCAGCCTGGCGACGTTGGTAAGATCTCATACCTCTACAAGCTTTAAAATCTTCGTTAATGTTTTTCTAGTGGAGGTTGCCGTTGCGGGACTCAGCAAGCTCTCTAATCAGATTGCACTACCATCATCTGAAAATCCACAACCAAACAAGACTCTCGAGAAGACCAATATCCCGATACATAACTTGGATCGGACGTGGGGAGGCATCTCTTTAACCCAAATTGACCTAAACAACTTCGTCAATGTCCGCGAACTTGGGATAATAAACACCAAGAAAGATCCAATTGTGTTTATTCACGGTCTCGGAGCAAGTCTCGAATACTACCGACCCTTAATCCAAGCTGCAGGATTGGAAGAAAGCGGGCACCGTATCATATTGTATGACCTTGAAGGGCATGGCCTGACTCCAACTCGTGCATCACATACCGCAACTTTGAAAACGTACGCAACGGATCTAGAATTGCTCCTATCAGTGAAAGACGTTAATTCGGCAACACTTGTTGGCTGGTCACTTGGCGGGCTTATTGCGATGTATTTTGCCCAAACACACCCTTCAATGATATCTAAACTCGTGCTATTGGGACCAGGTGGATCTCCACTACCGGAGCAAGCAGTGAAGATGTTCAAACAACGCGCTGCTCTCGTCCGAGAACAAGGCATGGAAGCCTCCGGTGTAGCTCAATCGGTGGCTACGGGAGCTACATCAGCATTGACCAAAGCGACTCGACCTCTAACAATTTCCGCAGTACGACAGTTCCTTGTGTCTACACATCCAGAAGGTTATGCGAAAGGGTGCATGGCGCTTTCCAAGTCGCCAGAGACAATAATCTCTGTCGAGGTACTACGAATGCCGACATTGATAGTGGTAGGGCGCGACGATTCCATTTCACCACTGGCGGTAGGGGAGAACTATCTACGTCGTCTGCCCAATGGAATACTGGAGGTTCTGGATGGCGTGGGACATTGGCACGTCCTTGAGGATCTAGAGGTAACTGCAAAGGTGATTAAGACGTTCCTTGAACAAAGTGACGATAGCGTGTCTTAGACAACCGTGTACCTAGGTAGTTACGGCTTTAATTCTTTGAATACCTGATATCGATTTCATCCATGGATCTATTACCTGGGTAGGTTTGACCTGGCTATTACATAGCTTGGGATCTGAAGTAGGATATATCCCCGCTGTAATCGGCTTTCCAGCGCGAGAAGTGAATAAAGATGAATAATGCATATAGTTCATAGAATCGAAGTGAACTGATGTTGATTGCCGCAGGACCAACAGGTACGGTACAATAATGCATGTTCGCCTCAAGAAAGGCACGTCGTCAATGGTAGGGTTATGCAACTACGGCTAAGCGCGAAGAAACCTTATGTCTAAATTCGGTAAGCTCGTGCGGAGGGAGCGGAAAGAGCGGAAGCGGCAAAAATTGGATACATGAACACGCAACTGCCCCGGACTACATTAAAACATACAACATACAGTCAAGAGCTATCATGGATCGCGACAGTCCATCTGAACAAGCCCGCCGGCATCGAATCAGGCTTGCCTGCACGCCATGCAAGATCCGGAAACGAAAATGCAACGGAGAGAACCCATGTGCTTCCTGTGCTCGTTACGATTATGAGTGCTATTATGACCGACGAGCTCGCACAAGAAAAGCCGTGACAGCATTTCAAGAGCGACAGCGTCTACACGGAAATGTTCAAGGCACCTCGCCTGAGGAACCAGCCACGAACAGCAATGTAGTCGGCGTTGAAAATCATAGCGAGGCGGTTGCTGCGGCTACTACCAGTGATCAGAACATGGAAGCAAACGCAGGAGTGGTCTTCCCGCGTACTCTCAGTTTGAAACTGGACTCTGGAAATAACACACAAAATGGAGATTGCCCTGGCTGGAATTTGGGTATCCGCCATAATCCGCGCCGATCCGAAAAAAGTGTGACATGGATTTTGGCGCATGCTGCGTGGAAGGTCTTATACAACGCATATGCACAACACGTCCACACAATCTACGGCTTTCTAGACTTAGAATCACTGTACGCAACTGCGCAGCGACGATGGGAAGATCCACACGCCACCAATGAGTACGACAGCGTCATCTGCGGTGTTGCAGCATTGGGTTCCCTGTTTTCACCTCAAGCTAACTGGGAACAGGAGCGGCATCTTGTCGAATGTGCCAAGGAGATACTTGAAACATCTGGCACTATCGCTAACCCCTCTCTCCAAGACGCTGCCGGTTGGATCTTGCGTACGCTATATCTGAGGTGTAGTACTTCTCCGCACGCGGCATGGATGGCTAGCTGCATTTCACTTCATATTATGGAGGCAATGGGTTTACACCGGGAATCGGCTACTGGTACAGTTTCATTGGCTTACGCTGACACGGCTACTTCATTGCCAGTTGGCGTAGGACATGAGCGGGACGTGGAGACAAAGAGACGGATTTTCTGGATTGCGAGGCTCTTGAATACATGGATTTCATTCGAATATGGAAGATCACGGATCATCCTTCACGGAGAATCATGTCCTCAACTCAAATTTGAGGATGGTTATAATGATCATACTTCTGCTCTGATATCACTATTTCAACTTTCCGAAGGCCTCGACCCAAACAAAGATATACCAGCCACAGCTCTGGAAGACAGTCTGAAACGATTAGAAAACCGTGACTTTGGGGTTGACGCATTGACTCTTTCGCAAACTGTTCTAGCCTTTACCATCTATCGGCGACTTCAACTTCTCGGTTCAAGCGTCAACAAGACCGTAATTGAACATGTAATCAGTCTTGGACGGCGTGGTCTGGAGGCTGCCAGCCGATGCGTTGACGCAAATCATCCCTGGTGGCACGTCAACAACGTCCCTTTTCAGTTCACATGTATCCTACTAGCAATCGATACGCCCAATTCACTGGTTCACGTACGCGATGCGCTTACACTTCTAAAAAAGATTGCGTGTCATTTCAAAACCGCGAAATCTCATCAAGCATTCGAGACCATTGATATGTTAGTCCGTGTATCGTTGAGTAGGAAGGAGCAGGGCGTCAGTGTATTGAAGGAGAGTATACTCGCGGGTGAAAGTTCTCACCCCGAGATACAACAGCAGCAGCAATTTCTTGCACAGGACAGTACAGCTCATAGCGGCGATGGATCTTTACTGCTGCACTATGACAACCCATATGGTCTTGCTAACTTACCTGATATGGCTAACTCTACGGATTGGGAGACATTCATGGGAGATCTAGACTTTTCAGCGGCATTTTTCTAAGCACTCTATGACATGTTATGATTCGAAATCGTGAATATTTCAATGTTTACCTACTCCTATGAGCCTGAGATATTTGTTGGGAATTATATATCACATATCCGGCTCAATCACGTTGAGTAGAAAGCCTTGCACATTCAACATGCTCTGTCTTGGGCTTCTCGTATGGATTTTCCACTTCTTTCGTCCTTCCAATCTTCAACGTGGGCAACCATTTGTTTGCAGCATTGGACCGTGTGCCATGGATTCTATGATACTGCCCTTTTGAAAGCAGTCAATGAACAATATTCACTTCCTTTCGAGATTCTCACTTACAAGAATAATCTTTGCCCTCGAAGTTTTTGAGAGCCGTTTCCCCTCCAGGATGTTGACTGGCAAACGTAGAGCAATCATAAACCATATCATCGATTACAACCCCTGGACATAAACACGGTCAACCCTTTCCCAGGCTCCTTGTTTGGGTTTGTACATAGGTCAGGCTTATCTCTGCCATTCCGCAACTTTATATCCTCCGGGGATATGAAAGGGACGTTTTTATCCTCTTTGTCTCGGCCAGATCTGCGAAACATGTGATTCAACATGATGAAGATAGTTTTTGTTTGTATCGGAATATGAAATAACTGGGCAGGTGAATCTTTTGTAGGTAATACTATCTATCGTCGGTGGGAGTTATTGCCGAGGCGAAAGGAATGTGCGGATGTGGGCGGATCTGTGCGGCTACGGCCAGGGTCATCAAATTACGCCTGAGAGTCAAGCCGTTCATCAAAGGGAGTATTGATAGAGTATATATCGCAGATATCTCAGGTGCTCCATCCGTAAGTAAATCAAACTTCCTTCTTCCCGGGCAAATATATCCCCAAGAGCCTGATTTCTAGCGCTAGGGTTCGTTTGTTCATATTGAAGATCGATGGTTATCAGAGAGCCGCAATACGATGGTCAAAATAGAGCACTTCTCAACATTTCCGAAATGGTCCCCGAATTACTGCCGAGTTCCGAAATAAATCGGGTTCATCCCAAGAGGTACAAATTGCAACCTGGATGGCTGGTGTCGCAAAAGCGGCTGGATTTGTAGCTGGAAGAAGTGCGATCAGGGCCTTTTCGATTGGTGAACGCTTTATTCAGCAAGGGTTTACATATAATTTCGATAATAGGCACAGCTCGTGGCTTTGAAAGTCTATCATACAATGGGTTTTATCTTGGTGAAGAAACATTCCTGTGATGGCCTAGATGACTAAGAATTCAAGCAAGGCCAACCTCAATGTCCAATTGCTCATTATATGTCATCTAGAAGAAGATATGTCCGAAAGACTGACCGATAAGAGTCTACTCTACAAATGTCATACCTCTGAAGTTGGTCGGGGCTTGCATGTGAACTCCGGCTGGTTTTCTTACCAGTACTACCGTTGAGAATTCCCCATATCAGAATTGGCCGTAATACAGACGTCCCGTAAAGTGGAATCTGGGCCGACTTCCCATGAAGCTGAAGCTCTCCCATACTTTGAATTATGTCATAGCATGAGTTGCTAGCCTCCTGACAAGTCCCGTGCTCCAGGGGCATGTGAAGTATCTTTCTGCTTGAAGAAGCTCGTAAAACAGCCAAGTGAAACTTTACAGTATGATATAACAGCTTGAGTGTTGCACACTGTATATACAGTTGGTCATCACCTACCCATGAAGCAGGTGAATCCGATCCGGCAACATGAATCTCAGATGAAGCTTCTCTTTGCCATCGTTCGAGACAAATTTCTGCATGGTCGAGGGACTGACAATCCGGGACCTGCCCAATTTGGAGCCAAGGTCTTTGAAATATGCCGGGATGTCTCTCTGAAATATAAACCGATATGGAGGGCAGTTTTCCCATGATCACCGCTAGTTTTGCCTTGTCAATCCACATAATGGCGATTTTGCGCTGTCTGCTCACATTGCTAATTTTGACGAAAGGAGGATTTTCTTTTCTTATATCGTAGTGTTCGGGGTCCAGACAGAAGTCATCGATTGTTATCATTGACACGTCGTAATCGTTTTCGTGTATCATCCAGGGAATCCCCTGGTCGAGAATCAAACTACGCTCTCGGATGAAGAGACTCCACCACAAACGTTTCCGTAGATGGTAAAGGTTTGGTGCTTTGATACGGAGGTTTGCAGGTTCTCGATGAAGTCCGATCCTGTACGCCATAGAGACTGCATGTCCCACAAAATACGCCTGACCTTTAGGCTCATCAATCCTTTGTGGGAAACAGGCCATGAGTATCAAGCACGGAAGAATGGTGAATGGTTTAGTCTCCCAACCAAGATCATAGAGAGCTCGAATCCTCGCCATCATCTCTTGGGCCTCGATAAATTCGTAACATGGGCTCTCATGGGCGTTGAGGAACAGTCGACCAACAAGCATAATACATTGGTAAAGTAACAAGCTAATCTTTCCATCACAACGGGCTCGGATGGATTGTTCCATTTGGTTCTGATCCAGGACTGGAATAAATGGATGTGCATACTTCCAATATGCCGTCCATAATTCTTGCTGAATCTTATGGTTTGGCAATAATAGGGCTTCTTTTTCTCGTAGATAATGTAGCTCCTCCGTGGTTATATGCAATGGGACGGGTTCAATGAAATCGGGAAGTTGGCTGTATTCGGTGCCTCTGAATCGAGTAGGTATCGTGAGTATATAGCTTTTACATTCATTATCCTTGAAGAAATCAAAACCCACCTATACTGGTTCTCGTCATACTGAATGCTTGCAGAGTACGGTGTGGAAGGCAATTCTTCCCGAGCATTGTAACAATAGCCATGATTGTATTCTCTCGCATCTAGAAATTCTGTGCAAGAGATTTTCCCTGCCTGCTGACCACACATTATTGATTACCAGCACTTAAGGTCTCCGATT
The DNA here is from genome assembly GCA_038993655.1 of Talaromyces verruculosus. Classification (NCBI taxonomy): domain Eukaryota; kingdom Fungi; phylum Ascomycota; class Eurotiomycetes; order Eurotiales; family Trichocomaceae; genus Talaromyces; species Talaromyces verruculosus. The sequence continues at coordinate 216,066 of JBBVQN010000062.1, forward strand.
AATGTTCATGACCAGGTATAGAGGTGTTTTCAGCACGCAATGACGATTCATATTGGTGGGATATGGATTCACGATTTAAGTATGCCTTCGCTTCCGAAAGCTCCTAGGGGCAAAAGCAACAATGATGTTTCTTTCTGTCGGGAAAATTAGTCCTCTTCTCCGCGCTCTTTGAAGAATCACGTTTCCCATACCGGAGGAACGGCATGTGCGGCTGCTGCGGGTGTTCAATATTGGTGGAATAGGTACACGATTACAACAGGTATACACGCCAGGGCAACGACTGCATTTTCTCTATCTATTATATGGTACTTTCCAAACCCTGAATTGTGTACAATCAAATGCATTACTTGCCAGCAGGTTTGCACGCTCTTACAAGAGGTGGGATTCAAAGATTGGGGAAGAAAAAAAATGCTATTGATCTGGCCCTGCCCTTCTGAATCTTGGGCATTTGTAGCAAGGTTGCGGTTTTAATTACATAAAGTTGAGGATGTTGTGGTCAAGGAGTTTGCAGACAGGTAAACGAAGCTAGAACCTGATACAAGACCAAAGCATTGCAGAGCAGGTGGTACAATCCTTATCCAGAGAGAAGCTGGAACGGTGAGGAATATTGTAAGTAACCTATACTTCATTCTCCATTCTTTTCCGCGCCTTTTGATTCCGTCCTTGAACAACCTCGCTCAAATCTCCAACTGGCAACACAAGTGGGAAATCAATCGACTCCAACATTTGGGCTACGAAGATGTACCATACTGGGAAGCAGAGTATGAAATTGCATGCACCAGCGGCCTTTCAGTATGAGAAATTAGTATTTTGCTTACAGTATCAGAATGTCACATACCATTTCGATCCTAGCTGCCAACAAATTATTCCCTAGCGCAGCATAGAAATGAACAGCCGCATATAGATTATATGCCGCGACCAGGAATAATAGGGCCAGGAACAGGCACACGTTTGTTCGAATCGAACAGATGAGATAGATGAAGGTAACCACACCCAGAATCACATAGTATAGACCTTTCTGAGAGTTATAATTTATTTTCAATATGGTGATAGATCGTAGGTTGCGTACCTGCGGTTGCATGATACCCGGTCGTCTCTAGGCCCTCAAGGCTGTTGCCGGTAGAGGAATAGCTGGCACCCACTGCAAAGAATGGCATCAAAGACGCTCCTTGAGCCAGCCAGAAAGCTCCTGTTACATATATACAAATTAATTTCTCATATTCTGTGAAATACATAATAAGGATGGAATCTTACCATATGTGAAAAAGACAGCACAGGAAAAGGTATTTCCAAGGATCCATTCCCCGATTGCGCCCATGACTTGGATCATTCCACCAAAGAAGATAAAAACCGGGCTAGATGTTTTACATCGTTATTTTGAATGCTCAACTTCCTTTGTAAGGTTTAATGTCTTACAGAATGGCTCCACCATCTCCACCAGCGCCCCTCCAACCCATGTGAAGCATTGCATTGGGCGTGGCAGCCACTAAAAACCCCATCAGTGAAATGGGGGTTGGGTTACCGAAAGTGCGCCTTAGATTCCCCGCAATGGGCATCTTCGGGGTCAAGTAGAGCTTCTCAAAGGTATCCCGTGGAATGGGGAGTAAGACGCTCTCTGCAGTACGGACCGGAGAAAGAATCTCCGTGTCACCTTGGACATGTTGAGATTCAGTTTTGCTATCCATGTTGTAAAATTTAATATTTGAAGATGTATAAAAAGAAGAATTGTGTTTTGTGCAATGCCCTTTTTCTTCTATCTACTTGCTTGGACGCAGGAGACGAGAGATCTTTTATACCCGAAGAAAATGCGGGGGAGCATTGTTCCGGCTACTCCATGAACCCCGTACCGCAATAATGTACGATAAAGATTCAGCAAAACATTTCCGCGGAGGCCGTTGCTGTTGCTTCGAGTGGCCTTAGCAAACGCCATGCAAGCCCAAACCCCAGGCATTCATCCAACGCCATGCTGTTCTATACTACTTTAAACGATCAAGATTGTGATAAGCCACCCGTATCTAACCAATCGGAAGACATGTATTTATCTGTCGTCTGATATGGCCAACTAAATTGGTTTCAATCTAGGAACATTGTCCTCGAGTACGTAATCCTTCAAAGCTTCCCGCAATACCCGTTACGCCCAGATAAACGGGTTGGTATGATACCGGAAGGACGATAGCTGCGTTCACGTGAAATTTTTTCGAAAAGAAGCAGTAGCTCTAGATGCACATTCATTAGATGCTGTAGAAAGTTAAGACTATACGCTGACATATGAAAATAATTCCATCTGTTACCTATGTAGAAGTGTACTATCCTATTCTCGAAACACAATAAGAGCACGACATGTGTAATGTCCTTGCATGTATGATTCTATATTCTGTCCAGTCAGGCACTCAATCAACTGCCTAACCCAATCTATTCCAGTTCCATGTTTCTATGCGGTGCAAGAGTTTAGTCATCGACGCAATCGCCATGATAGAACTCAAGTCAAATTGCGTCCCTTCGCAGCCACGGGAATTTTTTCCAGAAGTTAGAGTAGCAGAAACTACAACTCTTATTCGTTGCCGCTACCACTGCAGCAGGCCGAGTGCCATCTTTCCCAGGCCTGAGGAGTGATTCCTCGAAGGCTCCTAGAGGATTTCCACTAAAACTCATGGTAATCTAGAGTTCTGAAATCGCTAAAGCTGCGAGGTGAACGCTTGTCGGTATATGGTCTTGAAAAGGAGTGCATAACATCGCGATCGAGCAATTCCATGCGAGCGACCAACAAATGAACTCCTCCCACAACCGTTTTTGTTGTTTCAAAGATAGGGGATTGCGGGATGTGCGGCAAGTGCGGTTAACAGAATCCGTACATTCCCCAGCCTGCGGCTCAATAACTAGTCAAACTTTATTCTGATTAAAGTTTGATAGTGAGGCCGGCCAAGCGCCAATAGACTAACCGTTTAGAGTAGTGACACGTGTGATAGGATTTCCAAAAACTGTGGCCTCTCTATATAGTCTACGCGACATGTGTAATTGACTCTCAGAATAGTGCTTCTCAAAGCTTTCTTTTGTGGGAGCGGATATTGAGAAGTGCGAACGAAAGTTTGTCCTAACCGCAATGGCCTGAATATCAGAATAATGAGACTTGAAATTTTTGTGTACTATATTTCGGCCTATACGGCTAAGTTAAACTGGGGTTTTGTATCGTTGAAAACATGTTTGTTTTAGGAAAGTATTTTATGTGATCTGTCTCATCTATACAGCCTAATCCATCAAAACTTATCGACTTGGCTAGTAAGAATCAGGTGAACCACTGGCAGGTTCATAAATGTGGCTGGCTACTGGTCTCCACAAATCCTCCTGCTCCAAAGACCTCCATTTTAATCCTGGATGGCCCTACACCTCGGCTGAGTAGCGAAACTTTGACCGTCTGGAGAAATGGAGATGGTCCGCATATGTAGTACTCCGTATGCTGGTGGTTCAAGAAAAGATCTTGTTCCGGATCAAGGTGTTGGAGGTCAAGGCGACCTACATGGTGATATTCCTTGCCAAGTTGGTCACTGGCTACAGGTGACTCGACGAAGTAAGTCACTCGTAGTAGTGGGCCAGACTTGGTAACCTCCGTAATCTCTTTGAAGAAGGCCCTTGACGCTGTGGTTCTGGTGGCGTAGACAAGATGAACGGGACGCTTCTGCGCGGATGAAGTTGAAGCAAGAAACTTGAGCATAGATAGCAATGGGGTTATGCCAACGCCGCCGGCAATGAGAACAATCGGGGAACTATTATTGGCGCTGCTCAAGTAGAAGTCTCCTCTAGGATGTGAGACTTGCACAATCTGACCGGGAGCCTCAAGGCCATGGAGAATATTGGATAGTAGGCCAGGCGGGGATCGCTGCCCCTCTTCACGCTTCACACTAATGCGATAATATGAAGATAAGGGGATTTCGCTCATTGAGTATTGCCGTGCCTGTGAGTATCCGAATTGGGGTACAAGTGCACGCACAGAGACGTATTGGCCTGGGATAAATGATGGAAGGGGCTTCTCATCGACAGGGGAAAGATAAAACGACGATATTTCGTCGGATTCACGTGAAATGGTGACGACGCAAAAGTCTCTCCAGTCTTTCCATTCAGTATGCTGGTCATACAACGAGCTCTCTTTCTGAATCATGAGTCCAGCGAGTTGACCATAGGCAGCGGTCCAAGCATCCTGTACGTCAGATGTGAAGTTGTCTCCCAAAACTTCTTGCATCGCTTCAATTAGATATTTGCCGACTATGTCGTATTGATCTGGTGTGATATGAAGGGACGCATGTTTCTGGCAAACCAACTCCAACATAGGCCCCAACACTTCCAGGTTGTGGATATTCGCTGCGTAAGCATAGAGGGCTTGCGCAAGAACTTTCGCTTGGTGTCCGGTATGCTGGTTTGTCATGTTGAATACGCTTTTCAGCTCTGGGTGGGCGGCAAGCATGTTCCTATAGAACACTTTTGTAATCCGCTGTCCATATTGCTCCAGGACAGGAACGGTTTTAGTGATAACAGATATTTGCTCCGGCGTCATGTTTACAGTTTGTACAAAGAAGCAGTACGAAATCAGTACCTGAGTAAAAATAATTTCTCCTTAGGTTGTTAAACAAACGGGCGAAGAGAATTGATAACTCAAAAAGAAAACAGCTTCAAGGAAATCGTGTAACTCGAAAAAGACGATCTCTTCATTTCCATCAATGATTTCTAGCTCGCGCGAGGAAGTGGAGAAAATGAAACTCACTGTTTCCGCAATACCCGCCTGACATTTTACGATACTTAACAACTTGTAGTTGCTTCTCCGCGGAGTCAGCTATATGAAGCTCATGCATGTTACATGCCTATGTAACTGAAGCTCCTTTGAGCACGTCGCGGAAACCACCAAGCACATGTACCTTAGATTTGTTCGTCGTTGATGTGCCTACCACTCAGCCGTAATGACGGAACTACTCATATGCTCAAAAGGCCATATTGTGTATACTGTTGAGATGCTCAAAGACGTGAAACGCGTATAATAGTCTATTTCTTATTTGAGTAGTGGAACGATTCCCTTTTATTTGTAACTAATCGAAAAGTGTTATATCAAACAGCTAGCAGTATACTGTATATCAAAAAGCACGAGGTCCGATTCCACGAGATTATCAATTGATATGTCTATGTATCTAGGTGGAATAAGTCAATGTAGGTGTTATATCGTTCTACAGTTTGGATTGATGCTGTCTACCTAAAATTTTGTCGGCACCCTCACGCAAAGACTTGACAATGTCACCCGCAGGAATTATTTCTCTGATGAGCCCGACTCCAGTCCCAGCATACGTGGTAAGTCTCCCGTTAGGTCCATATCCCTCATCGCCCCGACTCAGCTCTTCGCGATATAGTTCACGATTTTTAACTTCACTGAGACCGCCAATATGTTCAATGAAGGTCTTATTGATAAGACCGCGGCCATCGTAACCCTCCGGCCAGCCATGAATGTCGCGTACTTTGTCGTAAATCGTTGTTCGAACTGTGCTAACGCCTCCGTCCGAGGCATCAACTATTGCTTTCTGGTAACCCCGGGCGATCATAGATTCTGGACTAGCAAGGAAACGTGTTCCAAGGACGCACCCTTGGGCACCAAGAGCTATAGACGCAGCGACAGCTCGAGAGTCGATAATTCCGCCAGCAGCTATGACATGAGGTCGTTTTTTCGGGAAGGGACGAATCTCCCGAAGCTTATCCTTGATTTCTGGAACAAGGGAGACAATACTGGCTCCTCGGGCTACTGCATGCCCACCAGCATCAGTTCCCTGGACGACCATGACATCCGGTTCAATGGCATTGACCACCTCAACCGCATCCGACACAGAGCCGATTTGGACCCATATCTTAGTCCTAGAAGCGGTAGCCTCTTTGATTTTGGTGACCCAAGGTATAAGATCTGTGAAGCCTGTCGGGGGAGCAAACAGCCAAACAGCAGCAGGGCAGTATCTAGCAAAAGATGGGAGGGCCTTTTCCAATGAGGCACTCCAAGTGATGAACCCTACGCCAACCGGCAGAAATTTTGGAGTTCCTTTCTCAACCTGAGTCGGGGTAATTGCTGAGCCTTCCTGGAGCAAGTCATCGGCTTCCTCCAGCAGATCCTCAAGATGGTCGCTGTGATATCCTGCCGCGATGAACCCTAGGCCTCCGGCTTTGGAGACAGCTACGGCCAGTTTGGGCATCGCGACTTTCGCCATGGGCGCCGAAGCTATGAGCGGGGAAGCTGCCCAAGGGTAGTCGTCACATATGTTGTCCGACAAGTTCCTGGGAAAATGCATATTGAGTGCGATGCGGAGCAAAATATGGAAAAGGAAGAGTTGGGTATGTAAATCTCCGTAGGAAAAGGCTCAAAGAATGTTATGAAAAAGAATGATTTGTCCATTTATATGGCTCAACTAGCCAACTTGATAAAATTAGGGGGAGATTCTTCTTCCTGCATATTATCGTTACTAGACGGGTATCAATCTCGGGTATGAAGCGAACCCCTCAAATCCCCCAAATCTTGATAGCAGCGCTGTAAGAATCTGGGGTTAGCTTGTTCCTCTTTCCGCAATACCCGAGCCTCTCCAGAACATACCTCGGCATACCCTGACCAGGCAGGAGTTTACTCCATGGCAGATAGTCTGCATTTTCAGCTTTGAAAAGGTGCTATTCATATTATTATCCGCAATATCCGTTCGACTATAGACTCTCGGATAACTTAGGATGGCTGACTGATATATAATAGCTTCTTTAACAATAAATAGCACTCAAGTTACCACGCCTAAATTGTATTGTTGAATAACCATCTTTGTTGGCGTACGGCAATACTTCACAAGGATTCCTACATCACGTTGCTTCAGAAAAATGGCTAGTACCACTGCGGGAACTGCATCAACTTGCTCACGCATGACACATGATCCCATTGCCGCTCCTATCGACACTCCCAACTTCATTGATAATGAATTCGTGACCTCCAAAGCTACCGAGTGGATTCCAGTTCATGATCCCGCGACAAACAATCTTGTCACGAGGGTCCCCCAGTCTACTCCCGAGGAACTTTCAGCAGCAGTTGCCTCTGCCCAAAAAGCGTTCCCAGCCTGGAAGTCGACTAGTATCATCGCGCGACAGCAAATCCTATTCCGATTTACGCATCTCATCAGAGACAATTGGGATCGCTTAGCTGCAGCTATTACTTTGGAACAAGGGAAAACGTTCAAAGATGCCCGTGGGGATGTCCTGCGTGGATTGCAAGTGGCCGAAACCGCATGCGGTATTACTACTCAGCTCACAGGAGAGGTTCTCGAAGTGGCGCGAGACATGGAAACGAGAAGCTACCGGGAACCTCTTGGAGTCGTTGCCGCCATCTGCCCATTTAATTTCCCTGCGATGATTCCTCTCTGGTGCATTCCGATTGCAGTCGTGACCGGAAATACTATGGTTTTAAAACCTTCAGAAAGAGTTCCCGGCGCTTCTTTGATTCTTGCTGAACTTGCTAGAGAAGCAGGATTTCCGAAGGGAGTCTTAAACCTCGTCCATGGCTCTAAGGATACGGTCAACTTTATCCTTGATGAACCCGCAATTCGTGCAATCAGCTTCGTTGGCAGTAATCGTGCTGGTGAGTATATTTACTCTAGGGGTTCAACCAATGGAAAGCGGGTCCAGGCAAATCTTGGTGCGAAGAATCACGCCGTCCTACTTCCGGATGCAGATAAAGATGCTGCTCTGAATGCCCTCGCGGGTGCTGCCTTTGGAGCAGCGGGACAGCGTTGTATGGCTTTGAGTGTACTTGTCACCGTTGGTGAGAGTTCTCAATTTATTCCGGAACTGGTTGAGAAGGCTAGAGGACTGGTTGTGTCCGCCGGGTTTGAGAAAACAGCGGATGTAGGTCCTGTGATCAGCCGCGAAAGTCAGGCAAGGATTGAGTCTCTCATCGGAAGTGCTGAACGTGATGGAGCCACAATCTTGCTGGACGGAAGAGGATATAAGCCAGTGAACTATCCAAATGGGAACTTCGTACGTCGAAACACGAATAAGAATTTGCCTCCCCTTCTAGCTGCTAATTACTCTCTAGGTGGGCCCCACTGTTATCACAAATGTGAAAACAACTATGGAGTGTTACAAAGAAGAAATATTCGGCCCCGTTTTAGTTTGCATTTCCGTACAGACTCTAGAAGAAGCTGTACAACTCCTTAACTCAAATGAGTACGGTAACGGAGCATCGATCTTCACAAAGTCAGGCTCATCAGCTGCATACTTTCAGAAGAACGTCGAGGCAGGACAAGTTGGCATTAACGTCGCCATCCCAGTCCCGCTTCCCATGTTCTCATTTACTGGGAATAAGAAGAGTATCGCTGGCGGTGGAGCAAACACGTTCTATGGAAAGCCGGGGCTGGCATTTTACACCCAGCAGAAGACTGTCACGAGCCTTTGGCGTCGGGAAAATGTTGACTCTGGAAAGCAGGTTGTGATGCCGTCTCATCTATAGAGTGTATATTCTAGGATGAAATCCATATCTAGCAAAGTGAATAGGTGGATCAGAATCACGAATCCCGAGAGAGTGGCCAGTTGAGATTTCCAGGCATGGTCCTATGTACCTAGCAGTTTATGTGCCACCACTGAATAGATGATGACGAGATCACCTGCTTCTATTCCATCAACAATAGTGAATGGTCACGGCTGCTCAATTCGACAATTTGCCCTATATGTTGCTCGATAATCATAGTTTCCCCCCGTAATCTCTCCGCATATGTATGAAATTCTGGGGTTATGCTTGCTTGATACGGATGTTGCGGAAAGGGCGGATTGGCATGGAAGGGTTACGTAAATGGCCCTAATTGAACGACCACCCGACCATGCAGAATGTTGATCTCCACTTGGGCATTCAATCAATATCTACGAATAGTGGAATGGTGATTTATGATGCCATAGAAGATGTGGCTGCATTGGCGACAGTCGATGTCGAATTTTCGGAGGTAATGAAAACACATTTGAATATCTAGTTCTTAAAGAATGCCACATGTGCAGACCCTTGAAAGTGCAGGACCAATGGGAGCTCCTTCATCGTTTAGTAATGGAGTGGTTACATACCTTTGCAGACAGCCAAACCATCACCTAGGTCTTACAATAGTCGTCTCATCACTGTAAATCTAGTGCTATAATAAACTCATAGACTCATGACAGATAGATTATGTCCTTGATAGGATCATAGCATATTGTCTTATTATGATACTTACAGTGCCCTTACAGGGCTTAATTTATTGCGCACTTTCCTAATTAGGCATTATATTAACACGCCAACATGTCAACTAGTTGGCTGGTGACTTGCTCAAGCCTTAAGGCCTTCTATACTAGTAGCCCATTCAAATATATATATCCGTGATTACACCTCAATCTACGCACAACTCTGGACAACGCACCAATCTCACGTATAAGGCCTTATTCTGGTATCTAATTTGGTGAGCGAATCTTTATTTTATTATTATGCGCTTATATGCAAATATTAGCCTACGTACGAGGCCTGATGTTGAATTTGTTGTTGTGGGCGCACGAGGCCTCATCTTGGTGTTGCTCCAATCCCCCAATCTAGTTGACACGCGCTCATATACGAATCTAGGCTTACAATCCTCTGCGCGAGGCCTCCTTGATGTCAAATTCGGTGAGCGAATCCCCCCAACCTTGTTAACACGCGCGCACATACGAATCTAGGCTTACAATCCTATATTGAGCTTCCGAACGAGCCCCCGAGCTAACATACGATATTGGTGTTGGACGTGGGTGTTGTATAGGTACATTTAGGAGTGTTGACGTGTCTCAAGACTATGATTGTTGTCTGTAATAATACATATTAATACAATGTGTATTTGAAAATCTCAGTCATCTCACCGTAATAAATCTCTTACTGTCATGTCACCGTGATCTTGTCGGAGCACCACTTCGGTAAGAGTCAAGTATGCATTACCGGGGTGGTCATGTCACGGCGCATGTAATATCACGGTGCTGTCGCCCGGGCCTTACAGAGATCCATATATTGCCGCTACTGCCGCAACCATCCGAATATATCTGGGATAATGTGCAATGGCTTTCAAAAAATGCAGCTTCTACTGTGATAGGCACGGATTTTTTCGGCGAGTTGCTTTCGGTTGAGCCACGAATCGATGCAAGTCATTACGCTCGCCAACCGTCCAGCACGGATAAATGAGAAATAGGCCCTATTGAAGTTTGTCTCGGAGTCGGGGTCCAAACGCCCGGAATAAAAATGGGATAGGAACCAACGTGGTAGCCAAACAACCGAGCAGAGTGCTTGCCCATTGCACTCCCATCTTCTCAAACATTTGTCGGGCGAAGAGAGGAAAGCTCGCTGCAAAAGCCGACCGGAGGATAATGTTGGCTGCTACGGCAGAGGCGGCGCTGTATTTATTGTAAGTGAGTTATTCATGTAACAATGGAGACAAGCGTAGTGATGCTTACACAGGCAAATATGCATCCACAAGATAGTTAAAACACGGAAGGAAAATGCAGAGTACACCAAAGCCAATAAAGATTCCGGCAGCCGCTGGCGCAGCCCAGTGGATTTGGGAAGTAAAGCCAGTCCAGCCAAACCTAGATTATTGTTAGGTACGTACTTCAGTAGCACTGCACTGGCACAAAATCTGCCTACCAGAAAAGTCCAACAGCGAATACCGGGGCTCCTATCGTGGGGGGACCCAGACGCCATTCAGGAACAGGGATGTTTCCATTATTTGCCAGCTTCTTGGTGTACTTCCCATGTTGCAAGAGAATAAAGCCAAGTGCCAAAACGATGCCGATGATAAGCCCGATAAACATCAAACCAGCAACACCCGGGGACATGCCGTGTATGGACTCGAAAACGTACGGATAGGCCTCGAGCAAGGCATACACCAAGCCATAGATGAAGGACATATACAGGGATATTAGAAGGAGCACGGGCTCTGTAGCAAGTAGTCTCAGGGGCCGCATTACATACTTTTCAGCCAGGTAGGCAATCTCAAGCTCAACCTCTTCTTGCTTGGCATGAATTCCCCAGTTTTTCGATTCTTTCCGAATGAGCGCAGCTTTTGCGATGAGGATACAAGGGGGGTATGACTCCTTCAAGAAGAGGAGAGTAAGTACGCCGCTAGCTAAGGCGAGAAAGGCCGGGATATATAATGTCCATCTCCAACCAAGATAGCTCGACGCCGTATAGCCACCGGCGATAGGCGCAACGAACGGTCCCCCAAATACTGTCAAAGCATATACAGCCATGGCGACACCGCGATATGTATTGTCGTAAAGATCGGAGAGAACGCCGGGAACCACGGTCAGTTGACTAGCACCACAAACTCCGGCAAAGAACCGACAAATAATAAGAGTTTGAACATCTTTCGCAACCGCACATGCAATGGTGAATATCCCTTCCCCAAAGATTGCAATCACCAACGGCCATTTTCTGCCTAAAACTTCAGACATTGGTGCCCAAATCATTGGCCCTGTCGCAAAGCCGAGAACGAAGAGCGTCGTACCAAGAGTGACCACTTCTCTTCCCACGCCAAAATACTCGCTCACCTTGTCAACCCCGGGCGAGAACATGGCACTATTCAACGCGGCGATGAATGTACCCGAGCAAGCTAGTACAGAGGATACGAACCTAGACAGTCAATGTTAGCGCGCACAAATCCACTCCTCATGTCATGGCCGTAATTGCGTTAGCCGGAGATCACAGAATTAAAACACACCTTGTTCTCCATGGCCAATTCTGAGGATGTAGAGGATCGTCGACTCCTTCAAAGTCGACGAGGTAACGCTCTCGGTCTGGAAGAGCTGGGGGAAACGGTCTTCCAGCACCAATTGCCCATTTTCCATTCGCATCAGGATCGCATTCGCACGACATTATCATAGCTTTCTTTGTAGCTCGTCGTCTTGAGAATCGCGATAAGAATTTCTATTTAAATTCTTAATGTGCATCTTATTTTAGTTTTATTAGGTCACGCAAGCGGGTGTTGCGGGAACTGCGGCCGGAGCGCTGCTGTACAGCAACTTCGCCTTGATAAAAACTAATTCCACCCGGCTCTGAGGGCCGATAACCGCGTAGTCGTTGGCCAGACTTTTGGTGCTCGGGAGGCTCTCCTAACGGTCTCACAGTCCTCACATCCACCGGTTGGTTAGCCCCATTGGAAGCCCTGTGTGAGTCAGAGAACAATATTGAGAAGGGTATCTTGAAAGGCCAAACATCGGACTTCAATCTACGACATTTGACTTTAGCAGGGAGGGACTTCACGGCTAGACTGTTATATCTCGGTTGATTTGCGCCGTGTATCGCATTACCTACCTGTCCCGCGCGTATTTTTGAGATGGGGGCACGGGAATCGGCGCACTCTTCTTTGAGTGGTGAATGCTACAGATTAGGACTTGAGTTCGTGCCCGTATTCGATATTGATCGTGTTGATGTGTTGAAAGCTATGAGATCAGCCATCTATTGCGCTTAGCGATTTGGTTGGATGAATGCTCCGAATGCTCTCGGTGGGGGGAAAATAAGTCCTAAGTCTGTAGCTATGTATGATAATATCAAAGGAAATATGGTAGATTGACTCAATAAACTTTACATATGTAATATTAGATGTGTACTCTATGTCTCAATGTATCAAGGCCGTACGTGCCTTTGAAGGGTAAAGTGAAACAAAAGATTCAGAGAAGTGCTCAGAGTACATGTTAAAGTAGATAATACGTACTTTCAATTCCACGTGTTCCTGTTTTCCAAGCTTGGAAAAACACCTGCAGACAGTTTTCTACATTCAGACAAGGGTTAGTGCCATAACAATGCTCAGTATTGCCCTCCTTGAACCGGTTGTCAACTTGTCAGTGCGGGAAATGGAAGGGATATATGATCCCGCCGTTGACTTCCCTAAATCCTTGATAGTAAGGTTTGTCGATCAAAGATTGGACACTGAACATCCCCTCTTTTGAAGAAATACTCCTTTGCAGGGATGACAAATTGCCAAATTTGACAGTGGTAGGAGAAGCCAAAAGTCATGTGCCCCTTCAGTACGGGGTGCATATTGATCGTCGTGGGACAAAAAGAAACGCCAAAAAAAAAGGAAAATAACCTCCGAATCTACTGTTCAGAGTTGTCGGTAGGGTCGGAGTTAGAGCATGTATTGAACTTTAAACAATTAGAAATCAAAAATCTATTATCCGGCTCAATAATTGAGGAGTTTCTTGAAGCACCTCATGCCATCCGTCCATTGCGAACATGTAACCAAAAGCCTTGCATTCATGATCAGCAAGGTTAACCGGCACGGTCGGCCAGGGCCCAGGAGTCCAGGGCATCAATTTTCGAATTAAGCTTCAATCAAATTCCACTAAGAGGCCAGGAATGTGTCAAGGCTATACTCACATTCTTCACGTCTACTCCGACTTTTCCGTAACTGCGCTACCAACCGTACAACGTAGTCCGTCGGGTTGACGTGGACGCACATCTGCATCTCCGGCGACGGTCATCTGACACATCATGCATGACTCTCGACTCATCGTGCGACGGAATCGGGCGGAAAGATGCTCTGATTCTTAAAAGAAGACTTAAGTTGATGCTTAATTGCTGAAGAATGTGAAGATTGTGTGTATGTCGTGTCTCAGCCAATCAGAGCGAGCCCCAGCGTCTTTTGGCAGAATCTGAGACTCTGAGTGGTTGATGATCGACCGCCAGTCCTGAAAGGGACTAGTGCGAGCACGGAACTCGGCAGTTTCGTAGCAGATTATCCAAAACGGAATGGTGCAGTTATGGAATGGGGTTTGACGTCATTCGCTGTTCTCTTCTCGTTCCTTCTGTCTGTCGACATGACCGTGGCATGCATCATTTTTGATGCTGCTAATGTCTTAATATCAGGATTATGTACGTCTTCAGACAGTTGGGTAGAGTTACTCACTCCGTTGCTACTATGATTTACGTGCGGATTGTGTGCATGTACGACAATCTTCAGCACGATCCGTCTAGTTCAGCCAGTTCCCTCATCTACTCGACGAAGTGACTAAAAACTCAGGCCTCGAAAAAAAACCTTATCAAAACAAAGCCAAAAAAAGTTTGAGCATCAGGTGATACGATATCGAAGCTCTCGGCAACGGTATCCGAATGATCCTGAGCAAGTGGGCTGACCCGTATACCCATCCATCCACTCATTCCAAGAGTGTCCCCATTATTCATACCATCTTATAGAAACCATCGTCCAATCACAATCCCCGCGCACAGAGAAAACAATTTCTCTGATATTCCATTCTTCTACGTACCATATCCTGATATCCGCTCAGTGCCGCGTTGTGCTGCTATTGGCTCGTACTGGTATATGCGTCAGGTTCTCATCACCACACCTTGCCCAATTGCCACATCCCCAGACGAAATGTCAGCATGATGATCGCATGTGTGTATCGCTACGAATATTGTTGGTTGTCTACTACAGTATCTCTAGTGGAAATGGAGAAATAGGACATGCACCTTGCGTGACTCATCCGAATTTGGGCTATACCTTGCATATGCCAATAATGCCATACATGGTCACTGCGTCGATGCTTGGCCAGAACTGTAAGTCTACCTAATTCTTGGATAGCTAGAGTCGGAGACTACTTACTAATTGATTAGTCGTTAGGTCAAGATTAACAACCGATATTATAGCTACGAGCAAGGGTCTAATCCAGCACGCACGTTAGCTCATTTCCGCTTCTGTCTTCGTCACTTCGGAACGTGCATATTTTCCCTATTTTGTCGTTTTGTCGCTGATTGCATGATTCTTTCGCCATCGCATCATGACGCAGGTCTACTTTGGTTCTGTACCAACCCAACCTAGAAGCTTTGACCCAAAGGTCGATCTAGAACTCAGTATGCCGTCACGGGTCGACTGCATGTTCCAATGTCCAATGTCCAATGTACGGGATAAACCTTGCCATTAGCTAGTCAACTTTTAGTCCTTTAGTCCTGTACTGTTTAATTATTGATTCGATCCACGGATCGTCGCGGAGGGCGACCAGAAAATAAGTTTTGTGAGGAGTAGAGATTTGCCTAATCCAGACATGCTCGTGGTCCGGTGATGTTGGTATGAGGTTGTTGTGCCGCCTGCTGCAGTCTTTTACGGACTGTAAGTATAAAGGTGTTGATCGTTCCCAGAAGTCTACCCGAATTCTTCTTCTCTCATCAACCAAGTAACAGCCAGGCAACGCGAGTAATACTCCAGCACAGCAATAGTGAACAACCAGCCTCACACCTACAACAACCATAATCCTCTAATTAATAATCAACACCACCAACACATCAACAAAATGGCCATCCTACAATCAACCATTTCCCGGCCCCTCCTCCTGGCCACCCGAACCATGCAATGGGTCAGCTCCGTCATCGCCATGGGTTTCTACGCCTACTTTGTGCACCGCGAGCACCATGGCACACACCCGATCTTCAACCTCGTCATTTCCGTCCTTTCGGTCGTCTTCTTCATCCCTGCTTTCCTCTCGCCGTTCAAGTCGACTATGCTCAGCAAGTGGGTTGCTTTGATTGACATGGTTTTCTCCTACCTGTACGTTTCCCCCTCACTCTCTTGCCATAGTGTGGTAAGTGTGGCACTAACAGTGGGTAGGTGGTTGACGGCATTCATCTTCGCTGCCCAGAGCTACAACTACGGCGACGTCTTCTTCAACGCCCCATTTGGTGTCAAGGTATCCGTCAAGCATGCTGCTGAGGCGTTTACCTTCCTCGCTTTGTAGGCCATCCAACCCCTCCCAATCTTCTCTTTATGTGGACGATGCGCTGATTGAAATAGCTTCTTCACTGTGGTCGGCCTCGTCACCGAAACCCTGACTCGCTGGGTCGATACCGAGAATGAGCCTGTGGTTCGCGAGAAGCATACTCCTGCCGATTCTCGTGCTCCTCTCGATGCGCCTGCCAACACCACTGGAACTGCTGCAGTGTAATTGACCTAGGTCCTATGAATAATGGAAAAGGGAAAGACGATGAGAATTGCCTCAACGCTGTCCCGTCGGCTACGATATTCCCCTGAATCGATACGATAATTTGATGAACGTTGGCATATCATGAGATACGAAGACTTGATATGAAAAAGAACAACGTATGTACATTCTGATACCTATATCTCGTTTTATGTGTTGTTGTTGGTTAGCGTTGCGGATGTCTTCTCCCCTTCTCATTCTGGATGGTCTTGCTTTCTGGATAGACTGGGCTGGAGTATGTCCTGGCTGCTTGTTTGTTTGTTTTTGTATGTCTTATGTCGATACCGGACGTTACTAATACCTAATATTGTACTGTGGATAACTTCAATTGATCTTCTTCACTCTCATTAACTTTAAATTGTCAAAGTAAATAAAAAGTAGAAGTATATCATGTTCGTCCCCGAGATATGGATCTATCCAAACAATGGTGTATCCTGATTGGCTGCCTTGATAGTCTTGGCAACCCCGGGTACATGCGCCAAGCGTACGCCTGGCTCCTCCCTCCGGGAAACTGACAGCTTACCTCCATCTTCGTACAAACATCTGACCTTTTCGTTTCTTCTTGGTTTTCTATTCTTCTCGTTTGTTTTCTTGGATATTTACATTAATGATTCTATCTGACCCCGACACTTCCGTCTAATTCATTCCTTTCCGCCATCACTATTCCCCCCATTGCGGGATCGGAGCAACAATAATCAAACCACCATGTTCCAGGTACTTCCCATTCCATCCCATCCCATCCCATCTCACTCCTCTTACCAACCATCTGACTTTTTTTCCAGCGCATCCGCGGCGCCATAGACGCCCGCATCGCCGAAGAACAAGCCCGCCAGCGCGAAGCCGCCAGCACCGCCGCACGTCCAGCCCGTCGGCCATCAACCCGGACCAACCCCCGGCAACGAAGTAACAGTAACCTCCCACAAACACGCGGCCCAGATCCGAAGGAATTCGAGTTTTCGATTGGCGATGACGATTCTACTGGAACGCCGGCGTCGGGGTTGAGTCGTGCGGGCACGCCGAGGTTAGAGGCTGGGTCTACAGCTGCGGATAGTGCACAGAGTGAAGGAGCAGAGCAGACGGAGGCAGGGGAGAAGAACAAGGAGACAGTAGAGGAGGGGGGTAAGGATAATACGGAGAAGCCGCCTGAGTTACCGATTGAGGTGCGGTCGAAATTGCGACGGTTGGATAAGATTGAGGCTAGATACCATGGTACGGCAATGCCTGCTATCGCTCACTAATTACATGCTGACATAGGTATAGAACTGCACAAAGCGTACAAAGCGGCACATGCGCGAGTCCTATTGATCGAATCGTTCGAATCCGCCCTCAGAGAAAACACTCCCCTGACATCGATCAGCGATCCGAAAGCGTTGACGGAATACCTGAATCAGATGTCGTTGAAAAATGACATGTTGATGGACGAATTGAAAAGGGTGACTTCTGACCGAGACGATTACAAGAAGAAATTTACCGAGGCGGAGAAGGCTACCAAAGAGGCGTTGGATGAGGTTGCCACTCTCAAAGAGCAGAAAGACACTGAAGATGTCGTGGAAGAGAAAGAAGAGAAGAAGACAGCTGAGACGGCAAAGTCGGCTGCACCAGAATCGGAAGACTTTTTCTCGTTTGATAATGAGATTCCGCGGCTGGAGTCAGAGGTTCAGGAGAAGCAGGAAGAGATTGACAAGCTTTCGACCGAGGTGGATAAGCTCAAGCGCGATTTGACTGTGGCGCGGGACTCGACGGAGAGTATGGTCGTTACGCTGGAATCGACAACGAGAGAGCTTGAAGGGTTACGGGATGCAAAGGATAAGCATGAATCTCAGATTGAGGCGGTGAAATCGGCGAAACAGAAGGAGATTGACGAAATCAAGTCCAAACTCGAGACTGCGGAATCTGTTGTCGAAAGGGCCACTACCGAGTTGTCAGACGTCAAGCTTCAACTTACCGAAAAGTCTGAAGAGATTGACCGTTTGAAGACGGAAGCAGCGAATGCGACTTCTCAAATGGATACTTCAGAGCTGGAGGAAAAGATCTCTCTGATCGAAAAAGATAAGGCAGACAAGGAGAAGCGACTGGGAGTTATCGAAGGATTGGTCGACAAGTTGAAATCTCAGGTCAAAGAAGGCGAGGAAACTGTATCTACTCTTCGAACGGAGCTTGCTCAAAAAGGTTCTGAGTTAGAAGGATTAGAGAAAATTGTCAAGTTTGTCGATGATGGTCTTGCTTTCTCGCCTAAGTGGAAGACGACGCGCGAGTCTGTTGTAGCTGGGAAGACGGCCAGCTTTGATGACGTGCGTGAGATATTGCAAGGTGAGAAGAAGACTACTGAAGTAGCTCCAACACCCGCACCAGCCCCGACTCAGGAGACCCAAGCAAGTGCCGGCGGCAAGAAGAAGAAAAATAAGAAGAAGAAGGGTGGCAAACAGACAGAGGAAGCTCCCGCTAAGGAGACCCCCGAGGAACCGGCAACGGAGGCGCCCTCGACTGAAACTGCAGATGTGGCTGCATTGGAAAAGAGGATCGAGGAACTGACTGAACAACTCACTGAAAAAGAAGCCGCAATCGATCGTTTGCATGCCAAGCTAAAGGGTGAAGACGATCTCAAAGAAGAAATTGAGTCGTTACGAGATGAACTGCTCCATATCGGCCAGGAGCATGTTGAAGCTAAAGATCAAGTCAAGGCGCTACAAGCCGAAAAGGCAGCTCTAGAAGAAGCTCGCGCAAAGATGGAAAAGGAGGTTGCCGAGTTGCGTACGAACCATGCATCCGCCAGCGCTGATTCCGAAAAATTACACACCGATCTGAAAGCTGAATTTGAAGAGTTGAAGCATAAATGCACTACCTTGGAGAAAGACCTCTCTGCCGCTCAACAGTTAGCGGCTTCGCGGTTCAAGGATTTGACTGATTTGAGAAACACGATGCAAAAGTTGTCACCGGAGTTGAAAAATCTGCGCGCCGAGTCTGCGGAGTTGAAGTCGACGAAAGAGGAACTGAACAAAAAGACGGCTGACTTTAAGAAACTCGAGAACAAACACGATGATTTGCGTGCAGAGGTCAAGTCACTCAAGTCCAGTATTGCGGATCGCGAGAATGAAGTCAAGACTCTGAACCAAAAGATTCGGCAAGAAACTGATAGTAGACTCAAAGCGGAGGAGTCTTTATCAGTTGCCAAGTCTGATTTGCGCCAAAGTGAGACGAGGAAGCAGCAAGCGGTCGAAACACAAGAGAGGACCTCAAAAGACCTGTCTAGAGCACAGGAAGAGTTGAAGAATCTGCGAGCGAAAATGCGAGAGGCAGAAGAAAAGTCTACCCAACTCGACAGAGACCTGAGCGGTCTGAGAGAAGAGATCCAGCTCAAGACAGCTCAACATGCCAGTGCGCAAAGCTTGATGACCAGCATGCGCGACCAAACGTCCGAAATGGCAATGCAAATGAAAGAAGCCCGCGAGCGATGCGAGAGCCTAGAGGAAGAACTCGCGGAAGCCCATCGTCTATTGACTGAAAGAAGCCGTGAAGGCGAGACCATGCGTCGTCTTTTGAACGAGATTGAAGGTCGCACAGACGCCAAGATCCGCGACTTCAAAGAACGACTCGAAGCTGCCATTGAAGAGCGGGATAAAGCCGAAGACGAAGCGAATACCATGGGCCGTCGCCGCGCTAGAGAATTGGAAGAACTAAAGACCAAAGTCCGAGAAACAGAGAAAGCGCTCAAAGTAGCCGAAAACGACAAAGAAGAGTTGGAATATGCGCAACGGGATTGGAAACGAAGAAGAGACGATTTGGAACTTCAAGCTGAACGATCGACGCAGGAAGTCAAGGAAGTCCGACAGGCGATGGTCCAATTACGCGATGCGTTAGATGAAAGTGAGCGACAAGTACGAGAAATGGAGAAGGAGAAAGCCGAACTACGTCGCTCAATCGAAGAGACAAACAACCGCCTTGAGAAGCTACGCAAAGCAAACAAGGCTTTGACAGATGAGTTCAGTCGTGCCAGCAACCCCCAGAACGGCAATGGCACCGCCACTACCGTTGGCAAAAGGCCATCAACGATGGAATCAGGCATCACCTCATCCCGCTCCTCAATCGACTCCAGTCGTCGAGGCACCCCATTGATACCCGGTTCGCGCGAACGAAACCCCTCCCTCGCACGCAGCGAAACACCCACCGAGCGCAGCCAAGGCGGCGGTTCTATTGATTATATATACCTGAAAAACGTCCTGCTGCAATTCTTGGAGCAGAAGGATAAGAATTATCAGAAACAGCTCATTCCGGTTTTGGCGATGCTGTTACATTTTGACCGGTAAGCTTTCTTTGCTGGTGCTAGTGATATTGAGGCTAATTGTGGGATAGGAATGATGAGCAGCGGTGGATGTCTGCTGTGATGTCTCGGTAGTTCTGATCGGATGGTATGTAGGTATAGGTATAGATGGGGGTGTAAATTAATGTATATATGTAATAATTTTGAAGATGTACCTGCAGACTTCAGATCTAGATGCAGCGATCGAATAAGTTAAGGCTTAAAAGCGGGCCTCTCCGCAGTGGGGCAACGGGTGCATACGTAGTAAAACATTTTTCGGACGAAGTACGTAAGGTTTGGAACTAACCTTGTCAAAGGGCGCGACAATTCGTATATAAGAGGCCATTTCATCCCCTTTCACAATCTTGAAGAAGGTACAAACCATAAGCACAATTGAGCAATAAGCAGAAAATGTCGGATCAACCCACCATCCGCCTGGCTACTGAAGAGGGTATGTCTGTCCTATCTCCAACCCCGCATCCTCCCTCCCTACCTGGCTAAACATCCACCAAACCCTAATCCCGCCAATACTAATGGTATATGAGTATAGATGTAAACTACATCCTCCAATTCATCCACGAACTCGCCGACTACGAGCACGCCCTCGACCAAGTCGAAGCAACCCCTTCCTCTTTGTTAGCAACTCTCTCCTTCCCCAACTCCACGCCCGAATCCCAATCCAAAAAGAAAGGCTCAACATACACCGCCCTCACCTACCCACCGGGATCTGACGTTCCCGTGGGAATGGCGCTGTATTTCTATAATTACTCTACCTGGCGCTCCGCACCGGGTATATATCTGGAAGATTTGTACGTGCAGCCCGCGGCAAGAGGGAAGGGATATGGGCTGGCGTTGTTTCGGTATCTTGCGCAGGAGGTGCTGAATATTGGGGGCAAGAGGTTGGAGTGGAGTGTGCTCAAGTGGAATGAGCCGAGCATTAAATTCTATAAGTCTCTGGGGGCGAGGGAGATGGTGGAGTGGGAGAAGATGATGCTTGATGGGGAAGGGTTGGATAAATTGGCTGGTCAATAGTATCAACAATAATATGGTGAAAATGGGTACCTAGGTGGTCAAACTAGCTTAAGGAGATTTGGGTTTGATGGGTTCGAACGTTGATATCGAGAACCAGGGATATCTACGTGGTGTTGCAGTGATTGAGGTATGACCATTGCAGTACAGTTTTATTAATACCTATACAAATTGGCATATCTTACGCTATACAAATTGTGTACTAATATAGCGCAGGATTGCGCACTACGCTTTATATCCGTTGTGACCTGTTTGTTTTCTCTTACAAAAGTAGTCCAACCAGGATTTGCTTCATTAATCTAGGTACCTACAAGTCCGCAACCACTGCGTGTGATCTATTCGTCCGGCAGGACAAACACATCCTCTTCTTCAGTCATCTAGGTAGACTTGAGAGCAAACCCTTCATCAACTAGCGACTTTTTCACTTCCTCCTCCTCGTCTTCCACTGCGTAAGTTGCTGCTTTAATGTATGTTTCATAATTCCACTCCGCCGACAACATGTGTTTCAATACGTTTTTTACCTGGATGGCCCAGGTAAAGTCCGAAGCCTTTCCGAACAGGGTGCTAGGGTCTGTCGATTTTGAAAAAATTCACATCGATATTGGCATCCGGTAGACCGGCCACGGAGCTGCCAACGCCGTTAGCACGGGGGACTCTACAAATACTATGCAAGACCATAGTTTTCAATTTCTATTTTGATGACGACCATCTCATTCTTGATATAATCCACTCAAGAAAGTGCGTCACTTATACCTCTGGTCTACCACGCAATGTCCTCTCTTTCCCTTCCACCTGCGTCCCGCTCGCCGAACGCGCAATTACCAACCCATAATCATGAACATAGACCAAGCCCCGAAAAAATTCTTGTGCCGCTTGCTATACCGTTGCACAATCTCCATCTGCAAGCTATCCTCAATTGGCAAGGGCGATCACGAGCTCTCTAAACCCGGTCCCAAACAAGAAAGATTTCTACAATATTGCTATGTTTGGCGAAAGGGTGGTTTGTCGACCTCGGGCAAAGCCAAAGTCAGGACCGTCAATGTCGACATTTATCGGGGCTGCGGTCGCATGTATTTTGCTCGATATTTATCAACAGCCCGATGAAGAGAATCATCGGAAAGAATCTACTAGATGACCTGAAAACCAGCTCGTGGAATGTCGGCTGTCCTTGAGGCGATGACGGAGGGCGGGCATGAAGGCTACAAGTGCATCTATCCGTGGAAAGTCTGCAGCAACTTTCAAAGACCTTCTGATGAGATGAGGCTGTTCATTGCCAGTGCCATTGTGGTCGCTCTCGATATTAATTGGAAGTAGCTATCTCTTTGTATGTACTCTCATACACGACAAGCAATTGGAAAACGGGCACACAATCCAGTGTTGGGCCAATTCGGACACCTATTTCGACATGTAGGATATGGTTATGCGTGGTAGCAAAGGTAATTATATAGTGTGTAGAAAAAATGTAAATCAGGAGGCTTCAACTGCCATAAAATGTTAGAATCATCGTCTTACTCCGCCTAGCAGTAATCACTAATATTACTTCTGAATGCACTTCCTGCAACAGAATGCAATCACAGTTGACTCTCCCGGTATTTATACTAAACTCGTGAAAGCAATGCAGTATTAGAAAGATAGGGTTTTTCAAGTGGACGTCTCAAAAAATGAGACTAGATATCGCCTCCAGATGTCCCCGATACGACATCAACAACTCCATGATACTGATGCTATTGACATAGCTACAAAGACAAGTTCGTTGTACATACAAATCATCCTTCATTAGAATCAGATATAATTTCTTAGGATAGACCTGACTGACAATTCAATACTAGGAGATGAGACAAGACTATTGAGCTACACCTCCCCGCCCTGTAGATGTAGTCATAGACTGATCCCATTTCTATCACAAAATCTCCGAGCCTATTGTTCCTTTGTCAATATGTCGAGCAGCCCAAACATTCGCATGAGCATACTCCACCTTACCAATCAATACCTAGCAAATCAAATACGTAGATTGTGGCTCATCAATGACACATTTCCAAGCTTCATCACCCATGATTCTTCTCATCCTTCGAGCTTTATCACACAGCAGATTGTCGGCAGAAATCTCGAGCAAGCAAATCGAGGTCAAAAGAAGTATGAACCCTGACATCCAAGCAACAGCCCAGATTATCCAGCGCCAGTCATGTTCCTAATAGGCAAATCCTCCAAATAGAGGGCCTAATAACGGGCCTGGTACAGCCATGGATCCCCACATTCCAAGAGCATACGGAAGATGCTTAGGTTCAGAAATATCAACCATACTGCCACCACCTACTGCCAGCACGGGGCTTCCAAATAAGCCACCAAGGAACCTCATAGCCAAGAAGGTTCCTATGTTATTAGCTAGTGCGCTAGATACCTGAAGGCATATGAAAACCACCAGGGATGGAATATATACAAGATTCCGACCGACCATCGGAACTTCCGACAAGGGGCCCCAGATCTATTTATCTCTCGGTCAGTGGTAGCTCTCTTATGACGAAGTTCAATGCATTTTCAAGATATATTCAGCGTACCATGGGACCAATTCCATAACCGATAACAAAAAGACTCAAACCGAGTGCCGCCACAGGGGAAGTGCAGTCGAACGTTTCCATAAACCCTTTGATCCCTCCAGAAAAGATGGATGATGTCACGGTGACTATGAATGTAAGAAGGCCAGTCTACATGCGAACCTTGTTAGTATTCTTTTTCGGGCACACGATTCAGGCTGGGGCATCTCATACCTGGAACGCGATGAAGACTTTTGCCTTCATGGGATTGGCGGGATCATCATCTCCATCCCATTGCACTGGGTATTTATATGCATCTCGGCCTTCCTGTTGATTATATTGGTCAACATTGAGACCACTGTGTGTCTCAACTGTTTCGACGTTTGGGAGAACTAGAGAACTAATTGTGGCTTGAGATGAGGATATGATAGGAGTGAACCCCGGACAAGAGACGCAAGAGGAATCTGTGTGGGGTGTATCTAAAGAACTCTCTCAAGAGCATGGCAACATAAAATCAGGTAGACTCTGCCAGCCAAGCGCTATGACCTTAAGGGGAGTATATATAGTAGTCTGATTAAGGGTTGTCAAGACTCGGCCGATCAACCTCCTAGAAAAGTCAGGGGACAGATTTTGCTTTCTAGGAAGTCCTTGATTGTTATGCATTTGAAATTAAATTTCCCCCGGCCTTCGACGCAGTAAAACCAGCGTTCACCAGGTAATCAATTTACTTCGTATAGAAACAGGTCCATCTTAGGTCTAACCGTAAATGGAAGGCCTTACGGCCGACTGGAAAAAAACTGAGGTAACGTACTGTCCTGTTGCCACGCTCACCATCCGATTCGGCCAAGGCTCAAGGGCCACTCGGTGTCCCTACTCCGTTACCAAAATCGGCTTACATGGAACGATGAGACCGGCCGTTATTGCTTAATAATCGTTTGGAGACTGGATTCCTGGTTGGTGGCGAGTTATTTGATGGGCTCAAATATCCAGACGTACGGGATGATCTGGAATTACAAGTCTCGGCCGTGCAGAATTCACCACAACCTTATGACAGAAGCAGGTCATCCCAAACGAGAGATGCGAAAAGAGGATCCCAGTCCGAGAGGCTCGCATTCCCCTCTATGGCTATCATATCCTGCCTGGAAGACCATCTGTTTGAGTCCCATGCCTTTGAGCGAAGCGCATCCAGCCTTGGTCAATCTGGATGGTCGTCGACCGAGAAATGTGAGAAACATGTTTCTACCAGATCACGAAGCCCCTTAGATTCTACAGTGTTAGGGTACTGTATAAGACCCTGAAGCACTATAGCACAGGCATGACGGACACTGAGGCGACTGAGAACCCATCGGTAGGGCGCAAAATCCGGTTCCGCACTGCCACTAAAGAAAAGGTTGATATATTCCCGGCATGCGTGTAACGTCTTTTGCCTGGATGTTTGTGGCCATTGTAAACAGCGTAGATAAGGTTGATGAAGGATGTATATCACTTTCCAACAACACATTCTTTGGCTTGCGGCAATAAACAGTTCGAGTGCCGTGGTCTGGAGATGATGTGAAGTGACCATCTCGTCAGCGCAGAGACTCTGAGCTTCCTCATCTAGAAGCTGAATCTTGAGACGTGTTGGCTGGTGAACGCCATATATATCGTGTAAGGTCTTTGTGAGAACTAGGTTTGCCTGGCTGATCGTGAGGTTTGCACTCGAGCTGGCCTCTATCCACAATCATCGCGACATCATAACTTGTCGGATGAACCAAAGGTGGAAGTGCGTGAGCTATCGAGTAGGATACATCTAATCCGTGGATTGACCACCAAAGACGACGTCTGATTTCAATTTCGGGAGCGCTTAGCTGAAAGGAACATGGATCCCGATGCAGGCCAAGAGACTGAGCCGCACGTAGAAGGATGTACACTGGACCTGGATCGGGTGCAAGTTTATGTTCCGTGATGCTAGGAGCAGCAAGAAGAAAGGCTGCGCGGATTGTGTTCAAGTTTGGGCGCTACGGATAGTCCGAGGAATGCAGCAATTGATCGGCGAGCTTACCCCACGATGGAGAGGTGGTAAGGCTCTCCAGCTTTATATTTCCCAAGGTCGTCGCGGAACAATTTGCTGCATAGCAAATTGCCATAATCAGAGCTAAAGAGCCGGGAGGGGCAACACCATGCACTCGTAGAGTTTGAAGGGACGTTGTCACCTCTACAATATCGATGATAGGGTACCAAAAGTGGCAGTAATGTGCATACCAGGGGACAAGCAGATCGACCTCTGCTTGCTGCAAGAGGTTGTTAATCTTCTCGGTCGTAGTTTCCGATGGTTGCTGTATTTGGCCTAGAAAGGTCTGCTGGCAGGACTTTTCGTGGTCCTCAACTGCCGATACCCAGGATGCGCTAGAGTAATAACGCGTTTGAATACCGTCAGACTTTACTAGGTAGCCTTGTTGTTGAATTGGCACGGATTCATTGGGATATTCGCCCGATTCCAACTCGACCGCAGGGTTGGATTTTACTGGCGTTTCACTGGCTGTCGCTTTCTCAGATTCAAGTCCAGACATGTAGAGGCAAGAACGATGCTGCGCTGCACATTTTCGGCATTGTGGCTTTGACTGGTCGCACTTAATCTTCCTGGAACGGCATTGTTGGCACGACTGCACTGCGCGGGCTCTTGAAAGCCTTGGGCGATCTAGATTGAGGCGAAGGACTCGTGCTGTGTCTGGATCCTCATGACTTGGCGAGAGTGATATGAACACAGAACGTTACTGGGTAGAAAATGTTTCAATCTAATGGAAGACGTATGAAATCACGACATAACCGAGTGACCAGCTCTGCAGGCAAAAAGGGCAGGAGTCAATGGTCCGGGTGCAGTCGCAGGCCACTTCAACGGACTGAGGAAGGTTGGAAGGCGACCCGAGTGAATTCTGCCAAACAAATCCAACTGCGCGTTATTATAAATACCAATCTAGCACTAGAGTAGGATCCAGACGCGTATTGTATTGTATTCTGTGTGTCTATCTCGGAATGAAAATATCTGGCATAGGCTGCCATACAGAATATACCGTCCTTCACAGCCTGATGCCCAGACCCACCTGATGCCAATCTTGTCGGTTTACCCACAGTACATGAGGGACCAAGCTATCGCAAAAGCCTCGCGTACCTATCAACATGCAACTACGCAGGTTAAAAAGTACTGCGGGAAGGAGTCAAAGTTATAAAGACTCCTTTGAGAGCCCATTTACTTAGAGCAGCTCAATCAACAGGATTAAGCCATAAGTGGATTGGATTATTCCTCAGTATCATCACTTTAAGCACTCCTTTTAATATAGTGCGAGCCTACTCGATCCGTACCTAACTAAGACAAGATTCCGGTCATAGCTTCTGCTTTGATGTTACTCGCTCCTTAGCCGCCCATTCTCGGATAACCCTCTTCAAAATCTTCCCACTTGGCAATCTTGGGATATGGTCTACAAAAATAACTCCACCGTCCAAAGACTTATACCTCGCTAGTTGATTCCCCATAAAGGATTTGATCTCCGCGGTGGTCGGTGATGCGCCCTTCCGTGGGACAACGTACGCCCTTGGAACCTCGCCGCTTTGGACGTCCGGGATCCCAATCACTGCGGCGTCGACAATATCTGAATGCAAGGTCAAGACACCTTCGAGTTCTGCAGGTGCAACTTGAAATCCTCGAACTTTGATTAACTCTTTGTGTCTCTCGACAACACGGAGAAATCCTGTATTCAGATCCACTTGCATCACATCCCCAGACCTGAAGTATCCATCGGCGTCCCAACTTTCATGATTCGCTTTTTCGTTTTCAAAATATCCCTGAATCACGGTAGGGCCTTTAACGCAAGCCTCGCCTAGACCTTGAAACGTGGTGTCATTTCCTTTCTCATCGATCAGCTTGATCTGAACTTCTGGTAATGGCATTCCTATTGATCCCCAGCTATCCAACTTCCCAGCGGCAGTGAGATCCGCAACATGATTCGGCACACTGGTTGAGGCAGACGTCGTTTCTGTCATGCCCCATATCTGAACAGGAGTTAATAAATCTTCTTATGAGACTTTGCTTTGAGTAGGCTGGTACCTGAGTGAAACGCGCACCATCGCCCAACAACTTGTGAAACCGCTGCTGCATATCTCCCGAAAGTGGTGCCGCCCCAACGTACCCATTTCTCACAGTCTTCAAGCTATACTTATGCTCAGGGGAACTAGGATCAGCCAATCTGCTCATAACAACTTGGATAACGACCGGCGGCGGCAGAAATAACTCTGTAATTGTGTATCGCTCATGATAAGATAGCCAGGAATACAAATTGAACCTGCGCATGATATAGGCTTGCGATCCGCCCTTCAGTTGGGAGATGATAACTGTTGGAAATGAACCAATATGATATAGCGGAAACACATGGACTGTTCGGATCTCGTAGTCTCTAGGATTCGATTCCCAGAAAATCTGGTGCTGAGCCACCAAATTTCGATGGCTAACCATGGCACACTTCGGCAAACCTGTGGTCCCACTGGTGAAGAAAAGTCCTGCTGTGGTCTCTGTCTGTCGCTGCTCGCAATCGAAGCGTACCCAATCTTCCTCTCGACCGTCACATAGCTGTCTCCAACTTCTGAATCCTGGGGCAACCTGCTGACCTTCACGATGATTCAGAATGAATAGCCTTTGATCGATATCCATTCCATAATTAGTCATTGTCGTGTGCATAGATTCCACAAGTTCGGGTTCAGACAAGACAAATTTGACTTTCGCGGTGCGAAGAGCGTGCAGGAGCTCGGACTTGGTGTAGCTCGGATTTGTGCCAACAAATGTTCCCCCGGCACCGATAATCGCCAGGCACAGGATTGGGTAGATGATGCTGTTGAAGCTATGGATGCAGACCGTGTCAGCAGCCTTTAGCCCAGCCAGACGCAAACCTGCAATGAGACGACGGATGAGCGATACTGCTTCAGCGTGCGAAAAGGAAATACGTGGGTTCGAAGGGTCGATAAAAATCTAAGAGCAGGATGGCAGTCA
Organism: Talaromyces verruculosus; assembly: GCA_038993655.1. Classification (NCBI taxonomy): domain Eukaryota; kingdom Fungi; phylum Ascomycota; class Eurotiomycetes; order Eurotiales; family Trichocomaceae; genus Talaromyces; species Talaromyces verruculosus. The sequence continues at coordinate 244,936 of JBBVQN010000062.1, forward strand.
TGGTTAGTTCTCTCAGTCAGTTTAGGCATTCCTTCTTTCTCGGAAAGATACTGGAAACGAACCGGCTTGTTGACATCGTATTGCGGATTATCTAAGGTAAATGAGAGGATATCTAGATTAGATATCTTTATCTGAGTCGCAGAATGGAGAGGCATTTTTTTTGTTCCCTTTTTTGCCCTTATTTCATGAATAGGATGAATCTAGAAACTTAACGATTGCCTGAATATAGCTGTGCCAGTGTTCCGCTTCTGTGACGAAGAGCTCTGTGACAAGGCGTTTGGCCCTACCCGCCGATTTAAATGATGGATTGCATTTGCTGCGCGATGGCAGCTTTGCCAATGGTAAACCGATAATGATAGGCTAAGGACCGGTAATTAACTCTGTTCCTCTTGTTTTCTTACTACTTCTTTTGTATTCCCAGTTGGACGAAGCTGATGGAAATTTTACAAAATGGAGAAAGCAAAACTGAGGAAGAGATAACATTCGAAGGTCCCATCGACTAGATCAGCAAGGCAAGGCTGGCACATGGTTGGTATATGGCCCAAAAAAAATCACTCTCTGTGAATTTTGAAAAGGAGTCATCTTTTGAGTCGTAAAATTATACCGCTAATGAACTCGACATTCAGGATTAATTGATTCTCATTCTAAATCCCGTGCTCCAGCGGGCGTTCAAGTGACGCGAGATGCAACATTTAGGACCGTTGGGGGGCCTCCGATTTTCCTTCTTGTTTGGATTAATTATCCCTTTGCGCGAGTATATGTATATAAAAGCCTGTAATCGACCAGCATAAAACTAGTTCAGGATTTCATACCTATCAAATGAACAAAGATGTGAGTATAATGCTCTCATCAGTGATTGAGGGCTATGTGTTCCTTGGTCCTTAAATACAGAGCGAGAAAAGTCCAAGATTAACCAATAAGCGCTTTTTGCTGGGGAAAAATGCAACCTCTCCACCTGAGGCAGGAGGGCTTGCTCTCTAGTCTTCCATATGCCATTCCACGCAGAGCGTTGGCCTCTCTTTCTCGCTTGACGTCCGCGCCGTGATGCTCGAGGCTACCTTTCTCCTGCTTCGTTGTTCTACTCTGGTTTTTCCTACCTTATCCATCATGACGTCCAATTCGGAACGCTTCTTTCAGATGTTATGTTCAATACCGGCCCGTCGGACATGCATTTTGGGCCGAATCCCGGAATGTATTTATGCTGGGGAATGCCTATCCTTAGGCTAAGTCAATCATAATAGGCTATGGTACGGCAACGCCACGTGCAACCCAGGGCCTGGCACGCCCCACATGCATTCCAAATATATCAGCCATATTTCGTAGGAGTTCAAATTTGGGATGTGTCCAGGCTTTGGACTCGGCAAAGGCGACGTACGGTAAACATAACCTGCTTAGTGCAGGTACTAATTCTAGCTTATGAGTGTGTAATACAGTAATTTCGAACAATAAAGAGGGAGGCCCGGCTGGTCTTGATCATTTTTCACGTCGCAATCCCCAGATCGGGTTGTTCCGTTTCTGTACGGTGTATAAAAGCCGACAATGTCTGTTATCGTCATCGCCACTCTATATGCGAAGGATTCTCAAGAAGCCATCAAACGTCTCCAACTTGAGCTTAGCGGGGCGGCCAAGGTCTACGGTAAAGATGGAGGGACTTGTGAATGGCTCCCAGTCCAAAATACGGTAGACCGGCGAGCCTTTTCGGTCTTTGAAAGATTCGATTCGGAGAGCGTAAGTTCTTTCTTTTTCGACGCTGTCCCGAACAGCCAACTGAGTGCATTAGCTGACTTGAGAGTAAAGAGCTACACAAGACACCGCGAACACCCTTACCGAGAGAAATTTGTCGCTGCTCTGAAGGAACTCCTTGATAAACCAGTACAACAGAGCAAGTTTGAAGAACTTGGTCACAGAGAGAATTGAAGAACCACATCTGCGAGGAGAAAGGCTACTGATGCGGTGGTCGACACGAAGGAGAGACAAGAAACACTCAGCTGTCCATCGACGTATACCAACGCTGGCCCATGGAGAAGGAACGCTTGGCTGTTTTAGTCGCGACCTCTGTTATATTCCTGCGTTAAGAATCCTTAGACCCGTCATCTGCCAAATGTATTGGGTTTACTTTTTTTCGCGAATATAAGATTTACTATCGTATTATGTAGTACAGGAATTGATGTCAATCGCTTAGATCCGAGGTTTCCTCTTCTGATTCGGAGAGGTAACCGCGTTCAAAGGAATGGTGCGGTATGGCTTGCCCTTCTCCACTAGGAGTCAATTTCTTCCAAATCCCGAGTCCTTCTCCAAAAATTAGTTTATATCTTGGTATAGCATAGAAGATTCGGTCAAGTTCCCTGAGGCAGGAATTATATGTAGCGTTTCTCTTTCGAGTAGCATGCGTTTCTTGAGGCATGGCGGTGTCCGTTTCAACGGAATGGAATGCCACGGCGGACAATATAATCATTTCCCTGGTTATCCCTGTATCAGCAAAATATTCGTTTGAGTGGAATGTCTCTTACTTACGCGTAAATAGGGAATTCGTTCACTTTGAAGAACTTCAATATGTCATTCGCATGGTCACAGATCTTCGCAGCGGCGTAAAAGGCTAGGCGGGTTGAGAAGTCACGCTGACTCGAAGCGTTCTTGACATCGCAAAGCCTTGGGCGGTGGAGGAGCAGAATAGTTTGGTGATAAACCAATGACAATAGCAAGCCAAATCGGCTGCAGTTTGCATTGCGGTCATACCGCATGCAAGGCACCAGCCCTGCGTGCCAACCCTGCAAAGCCAGATGTAATCTCAGCTTTGTGTCTTCTCCCTCCCCAGTGCATGAGCTTGCTGGGGAGAACTTGCAGCCCACCACATCCGTAACTGTAATCTTGTTAGACTTTAGATGTTCATCGCTAAGAAGAGCTGCGGGGGCATACCAATTTTGGATAGTTGCACCATAGATATTGTGAACTGGGCCGTCTCAAGTGAATCCGAATCAGTAAAGTCATCGACGGTCAGTTCTTCCACATCGCAATAGCGTTCGTCAATCATCAGAGGTCTACCTATACCTAACCCCAGCTGGCGATCACGGATCTTTTTCAACGATTAGCACAAGGATCCAGACTAAACAAAGCAAGTAGAAAAGCATATGGAGTTTAAATCATACATAGAGAAGCCACCATATTCTTTTCCATAAAAGTTGATCCTCTGGAGACACTGTAGTTCCCTTGGTGCTTCTGTGAATGCCGATTGATTGTGCAAGGTTGATTGCCGCGCCCGTCCACCAAAAACAGTCTCTATGCCCCGGGGAAGAGCCGAAGCGGAACTGCAGCATAAACATGGACTGTAAAATAGTGATTTGGTCCATCTCAATATCGCTGTCATAGAGTTGGCGTGCCTTGTTGTAGAGAAGTTCTGTGGCATCTTGTCGACAAGAGAATCCTGCTGCCGAGATTACTGATTCTTCCGCATGGACTGCACCAGTGAAAAGTATGCTTTGTTTAAGAAGTGGCGAAATGGTTCCTGAATTCCAGCTGCGAAAAACGAGGTCTTTTTTTATAATAGGGTAAAGAGGGAGAAAGTTCTGTTCGAATGATTCCAATAGGCTGTGCTCCAGGTTCGTGGATACTTTCGGGGGTTGTTGATTTAGATATAGACCTAAGCCAACAACATCCGTGCGGTGTTTTTCGGACATCATCCGGTGATGCGGTGGATTAGTGTTTGTCTGACTACTCAGCAGCCAGGAGAAAAGTGATGACTCTCCAACGTGGACTATCTGGCTGGTAACCGTGCTCAAATTATCATTACCGGTACTTGTACTAGAGCTTGTGCTTCTCCTGGGAAAGTCCAATGCTGGCGGGGTCAAGGGCTTATCAGGAAGAGCTGTATTGTTGTCATCCGCCTGATCAGACCGAATCTTGAGTTCTTGATTTGATGCGGATGGCCCGCCGACTCTGTTCTCGTTGCGTCCTTCAAAGCGGCCGCATTTACTCCTGTCCAAGTGAGAACAATAATTAGATAATCAACTCCGGAGTTGCTACCCAAGGTAAAATAGACGTACCGATATCTCTTCGAGTCAATTAAGACACACTCTATGGCGCGAAGTTGGCAGTTAGAGCACGGAAGACCACGTGCTGCTGCATCGCATCGGACTCGTCTAGTGTGACATGCTCTGCACGCAATTGAGGAGCGCTTCCGTTTTGCCTGACCATTGGATTTTGGGCCTAAGGGATTCATTGAAGCCACACCATTATAATACTGCGGAATAGTATTGGGTCCGTGGATGTGGGGCACGAGCGCAACTGGCATGTCCATCGTCGTGGAGTCGTTGTTCGCCCCTCTAGTCGACTCGAGCGACGTCAGTGCAGATAAAAAAGCGTCATCATTTCCGGTCAAATCCGAGAGCGTCAATTCAGGGAGAGAGAAGTTAGTTTGGGGCGTACTGTGCGCAACAAAGTCTGCGAGATCCATCTGCACCTAACACGACAACAAAGCTACACAAGAGTTTTCCTTGTAGAATGGATCTTAAGTCATCAAGGTGTAACAACTGGTGACCGTGGAGGTGGTTTGATACGGGGCCCGGGGATGTGCGGATATCAACATCTATATATATACTCCACATTAAGCAATTAGTTACATGTACATACACGGATCTCCAACCCCGCCCACCAGCAAACCCCCGCAATCCATGGATAACTAGTTTAGTATTATTGATGATAAACTTTCGGATCCTGGTACTACGGAGTAGTTCCAACGCGGGGTAATACCAGAAGGGTGTGTAACCTAATGCGTGCAAGTCCCAACTGTATGCTTATACCTGTGTCAGAAAAGTGAACGAAGCACGCTAATATGCGCTAGGAAGGCATATCTTAACTGATTAGCTTGAAACTAGACCCTCTTGGGCTTCGCCTCGTACTAAAGCGTCCACCTTTGTGCCTAAAATCCTAAAATCCCTAGACCTCTGCAAGTACCATGGGACTACTGTCCATAGGACTCCCATGGGACTCCCATTAAAAATTATAATATATATTTTTACATATCTTTATATATTTTTTAATATAATATTATAGAATTATATTTATATATTTCTAATATTTTAAGTTTTTAACCAAAAGTAAAAATATATAATATTTTATATAGATTATAGGGTTAATATATATTATATTTTTTATAATATAACCCTAACCCTAATGTTTCTTAATTAGGTAATTATTTTAGGGTTAGAATTAGTTATCTATAAGGCAGTTCTATAGGTAGTAGTCCCATAGGACTAGACCTCTAGGACTCCCATAGGACCTAGGGGTCAGTCCCATCTAGCGCCGCCTTTCTGATGTAGTTGGCGCGTTATGTGGGATATAGAGCTCGCCAGCAAGCGAGGCTCTTTCCACAACAGACATTGTGGAGAGAGAGAGCAATATCACAGATATTAGGCTTCAAGATAGAGTGTTTTACTTCATAGCAGCACGGTTGTGCAGGCTAATTTAGTAAGGGTTTCTTGGTAAATCCTTGCGATATTGACGAATGGTCAATGTCCAATGAGAGCTCATGGGTGGGTTTACGCGCTGTCCTCACCATATTCGCGAGGGCCGTAAGGTAATCCTGTCCGCTACTCTCCAAGTTACGGGGTAATTCCGCGTTATATCATTATAAAACAAGGTAACGGGAGCGTGATTAGAAGGGATGATTCGTCTTCGGAAATATAGCGTTTGATTGATAAGGTAGAGCTATTCGCTACTTTCTTCGAATCTATGAAATGCTGAAGATACATTGTGCGAACCGTAGGCGATTCGCCTAATACTAAGCAGCCCTGTTACAAGCCATGCTGAGAATACATAGTTCCTCGCTTCGGATTGTTCGGTTAACTTCGGCACCTCACAGCCATGCCTCCTGTTAAACAGTCTTCGTGCCGAAGCGCATCCGAAGAGTTGTCCGCATCAGTCCCGTATCCGATAGTAGAGTTCGCGATATTCTCGTACCCACTAGTTACACTTGAGAGCTTTACAACATGACTGGAGTTTTGCATCGTCAGGACTACGCCCATAGAGATTATAAAGGACCTGATGACCCCCGACAAACGCTAATGTTTGGTTTATTTGGAATTCGTGTAGAATTACCACCTAAATTCCGAAATCCAGCACGGACTCATCCTCTGATGGTATTCTGCTCTTCACATCGTTGATTGCTCAGGGCTTGCAAGCAAACCAAGGGAGAGGATTTAACCGTGTCAAACTGCACAGCTTTGGATACGCAGTGGGCTCGACGCAATTATCAATAATCATACGAAGCCGGGACGGCGGATGCACGGATAGTATGTGATTTTATTAACACCGGTTTGGTAAAGGAATGGTCAAAGCTGAGGTTGAGAGTTCTACTCAATATGCCTCCAGTGTGTCCCTGTTAGCCTAAGTTTCAAGAATCTACTAGAGGACAATCAGAGGTTCTAGACAACACAAGTTGTCTCAACAAGTTATTCGAAGAGTTAGAATTGAGAAGAAAGAGTAGGCAAAAAAGCAATAACCTAAATCAAGTGAACACCTTTGCTTGCTGTTGAAGCTCTAGAAACACGCCCTTGTCATGCCCAGGAATGACCTGACCCCTTGTGACATGCACCAGATGTTTAAGCCGCTGAGTGCTTTTAAACCAGGATGGATGATCTCGTGCTAGCCATCCCTGAGGAACACCGTCGCGCCACTATGACAACAGTTAGTCAGTTCATACATGGGACGGAAACTTTGCAAACATTTTCAATAACATGACAGTGGTCACTCGTAAAAAAAAAGGTTCCTGTCTCTTCCATGTTAATCTGCATTGCGACCAACCCATCAGTATGCCCCGGTAAGTGGTGGAGTGTAATCCCTTGACAGAAATCGAAGGTATCATCATCGAAAGTTTTCCAATTCCTGGTTCTGGTCAGTCACATTGCTGCACATTATAGATGTCAAGACGTGTTCAGGGCAGATGTACAGGTTCAATTTCAGATAATGCACCAAATATACTCCGTCGTCCGCACCAGTTGCGACTGACCACAGTGCCGAACGCAATTCTTTGTCGTGTACCCAGACTTCTACATCATCTCTATCCAAGAATTGGTCTAAGCCCCCAGCATGGTCCGCGTGGAGATGTCCAATAATGATCTTCTTAATGTCTTCAAGTTTATTCCCTGTTGCCTGAACAGCTGCACGAAGTTCATGACGGGGCTCATAATGAATACGAGCAAAGACATCCGACATAGCAGGGCCCCAAACTTCGGGGTAATTCTCTCCACATCCTGTTTCCCAAAGAATAAGTCCTTCATGTGGGTGCTCAATCAACACGCAGTAGACAGGTAGCTCCCGCCGCTTGTTAACAAAGGGGTCATTCTCCCGGCTTTTTAGGCTCGCATTGCCCCCACGAACGACGAATGCTTCGTCACACTCCAGCCACCCAACTTCCAAGACGTGAAATCTAGTTCCTGCCGGGCAGACATTCGACAAGTATTTAGGTAGAGCTCCCTGGCAGATTTGATTTCTTATCGCAGACATGGAGTATGAAGGTTCAAATGTCCTTTACTTGGATTCAGGAAGGGAAGCGTGGGGAACTAGGAGCGGATGGCAAACAAAATGGCTCGAGTCAAAACATACCATGAAAAAAGAGCATTGAATTTTGTCTTCTACACGTGCCATATTATTTATAACGGTTCGCCTCTGACCTATTATTAGTCAGTTTCGGTTAGCTTGGGAAAGGAGGCTCGGTGCCCGTGTCAACCATAAGAGCTACCAAAGGCCTAATGGCTCCCAGGCTATCTTCAACCGTCCCGGTTAAAGACAGTGCCTATTACCTAGCTTAAACGGAGATGGCTACTAGATCTCCGGCTAACCCTAAAGATGTTGGTGATAAGCTGATGTGGAGATATACCTGAAATGCGTAAGGGACTTATTTGATCTGACGGACTCTTTTAGTGGTGTTAGACCCGTACCTTTCTAAAAGGTCGCTGTAGTTAACAACTAGATAGATAGATACATAGCCTAGTGTTTACATACAGGCATTCAACCGTCACAATACACAAAAATATTCGAGGTTCCAAATAAGAAACGGCGTATATTCATCATACTCTTATCATGAAAAATTTTACATAAAACGAAAATTCGTTGCAGCAGTTCATCATGTGCATGCATGCATGCGTTGCGGTGACGCTGCAAATACCAGGGGAACAAAAATAATAGATAAAAATCAGCTATTACTGGAGAACGTTCATAGATTGAAAATATAGCCCTTATTTTACTACGATGATATATCTGTCCTAGGTATATAGTTGATAATTTTCCGAAAAGGGTGAAGCAAGTTTGTTCAGTTCCCCTGTCTTTACAGGGACCACAGGAATTCGAATGTAATTTTCCAAGTCGCCTCCGACGTGCAGAGTGTTGGTTGCCCCGTCATGATATTCGCGAATCCAAGATCTCAAGGGGCGTGTTTTCCAGTCAGGGATATTCGGCTGCGCCTCTGAAGGTAAGATATCCACTCTAAGCCGCCAGCCGGCACGGATGCGACCAGCAACTGGGCAGATTTCCACGTCGACCTTCACCACCTCCCCGTTTTTGAGAGGGGAATTGTCCCTTTCGAGATGGGTGTGCCATGGACGCCAAGGCAAGCTCTTCTCGGGATCGGTCACTCGGCGGCTGGCACGCAGGAGACCACATGCAAGAGGATCCACTGTAGGCGTCGCGCCATATCTGACAATTTTATCCCTCTCATCCAATACCCAAATTGCAACGACAACGTCGGCGTCGTGGGAGGTCGACGATATATTGAGTCTTGCGGCAAAATGACCCAAAACTTCGACGTCTTCCGCGAAGGGTAATGATAGAAAACTGGCACCCGCCTGTGGCCCGCTTGGATCGATGTCAGCGGGGTATGAGAACCCTTTGACTGGTCCTCGGGTTGGAGGCATCCCACTGAGAGTCCCGTCTGGGTGAAGATGCCAATCGACGTAGTATGTACCTGGAACTTCCCAGTCGGGTTCTGTTCTCCAGTACCAGTCTCCGTGACCGATCCTCATCTGGACACCAATAGGCTCCAGCTTCCCATGCTCTTTGCCTTTCAAGTGGCGCTCGGCAAATTGCCAGAGCTTGTGCGCCACTTCGCGATTCGGCCAACTAAAGTAGTTGGTGTCAACAATGTGAAGATGCTTTTCCTTTGATGCAATCTGCTTCCATGCCTCAAAAGGGCCGCGATGGTGAAATATCAACATTTGTGCTGCTGCCGTGAAAATGGGGATGTCTATATTTTTGATATTGTGCTGTACCTTCTCCCAGTAGTCATCATAGAAAGGATGCTCAGACCAAGTATTAAGAATCATTTCTTCTGATTGCCATCGCGGCGACGCTGCCTGAATGCCTGCATGCCATTGATCGAGATAAGCAAATGCTGGGATGCCCCCAACGGCGGCGCAGTCGCGGTACCAGTCAACATCGGCTGGAGGAAAAGGTCCATTAGCGCGTTTCATTTGTGATATAGGGAATGGCATTTACTAGCGTAAGGAATAGCAGCTTTGAGGCCTTTAGGTCTCGCCGCTGCAACCGGCCACTGCAAGTTGGCACCGTATGAGTTTCCTGCGGTGGCGACGTTGCCGGTGCTCCAAGGTTGCTCAGACGCCCATTCGACACTATCAATAAAGTCCTCTACTTGGTCAGGAGCTACCAAGACCCCCCTAGAACCTGGCGTCTGTCCCACTCCTCGGGGGTCAATTTTAACCATGGCATACCCACGAGGTACCCAGAAAAACGTGTTGAAAGTTCCTATAGTCTCAAAGTTTCGCTGCTTAGTCCAACCGCTAAACCACGGACCTGTATTTGGCACGTGTAGGGGAACATCCGCAGTGGTGGAATGAAAGTCATCCTCTGCCTTCTCAAAGCGCTCGACGTCCTCCGGATCATCAACTACCGGGCCCGAGTATACGACTCTTTTTCCATATACCGTGCAGCTCACCAGTACTGGATACTCACCATCATCTAGATCTTCCTCCAAAGGCAGGTATACATCACCGAAAACAAAGTTGCCGTTCCGGACTGGAATTCGAATGTCGCGCAAAACTCGGAAACCGGCCAACGCTCTGCGAACATGGTTTCGAACGTGGTATACACTCTTGGTCGGTATTCCAATTTCGACCGAGATTTTGTTCAGCACAGAATCTATATCGGCAGGATCTTCCGAATCAAGATTCAATTCTGTTGCGTATTTGGACACCGCATTGCGAACCTATGGAGAGGCAAAAAATAAAAGCATTGGCCCTGAGCTCAAATTTACGATTTTGCATTCGTACTTGGGGTCCCATAGGCTCACCTTATCGTCTACCTGGATAACTTGCTCGAATCCTAAACCAGGGGTGAGGCTGAAAAGCAACCTCGCTCGGTTAAGCAGTTTGCTGTTGGTGAGGGACGGATTGTCGACAAGGTCGAGAATGGTTAGTCTAGGCTTGCCTTTGGTCGTACCTAGCAGAACCGGACCTATAGAGAAGCTGACTTCTTCACCCTGGGTGTACTTGTATTCGCCTCTTGATCCGGTAGATTCACTGATGCTCCCACATTGATAAGAGAGCCCTGCTACGTCGGAAAACTTGCCAATCATTGGTGAACCCATCTCAATGATTGTTCTAAGGAAAGCGGCTTATAATTAAACCAGGGCAGTAAATCCATCAAAGAATACAACTTATAATGTAGTGGATTTGATGGTTTTTGAGAGCAGAGCTGGAGATATTATAGTCGAATTGGTAGCGAAAGGATGAGCAAGCTTGGGAATTCCAACCTTGCCAAAAGCGGTAGATGGTACTTTTCAGGATGTTATGACGTTTAGCTTTAAAAAGATAGGATCCCATTATTCCATGCACTGCCGAGCATAGCCTACGTTTCAAGGTAATAGCCGAACCGAGTTTGTTCATTTTAGGGAGCGGGCTGTCTTGAAAACACATACCGTCCCTCACCGCCTCATGACTAGTATCACCTCATGACTGATTTTAACGGCTTACTATACATCATATTTTTGAAGCTTTACAACACCACATAATAATGAAATATAATAAATTCTTGTTGTAGCACTAAATAAGCAATGGCGAATCTAAAAAGCATAAAAATTAATCGTGAAAATATGTAGGGGGCTGTATTGTGCGGCCCCTGCGGTTTGTAGTCATAACCACCTTATCATCCTCTGGATGGGCCTCACTGCCTCAGGCTGTGCTTTTGCCTTTGCTTACCTTGAAATTTGCTTTTTAGAGCTTCTTAAAGCCTTTAGAATTGATATAATATTATTTTAAAGCTATAAATCAGCTAGCTTAGCTAGTTCTTGCTTATCTTTAAAATATTGCTTTTCTGCAGCCTCTTGCTTGTACTATATATATTTTTCTTGCTAGAGTTAAGTATTTATAATCTTTTCAGCCTCTTTAGCTTGCTTTGTATGTTATTATTGAAGTTTTTTATTAGTTTTATAAGCTTGGTCCTATGTGGCTTTAGACCTCTGCAAGTCCCATGGGACTAGAAAAATTTTAGTCCCAGTCCCATGGAAATTTGGAAAAAAATTCCCACGTTCATGGGAGTCCCATGGAAGTGATATATATATATTCCCATGGGAGTTCCATGGGACTCCCATGA